>JALJCO010002644.1:45000-58353 GCA_023101725.1 Atherinomorus stipes
TGAACCGGACTGGGAGCTGGTTCTGCTTCCTGGACCCGGACTGGGAGCCGGTTCTTCTCAGAACCTGACTGGGAGCTGGTTCTGTTTCCAGGACCAGGACTGGGAGCCGGTTCTTCTCAGAACCGGACTGGGAGCTGGTTCTGTTTCCAGGACCCGGACTGGGAGCCGGTTCTTCTCAGAACCGGACTGGGAGCTGGTTCTGCTTCCCTGAACCGGACTGGGAGCTGGTTCTGCTTCCAGGACCCGGACTGGGAGCTGGTTCTTCTCAGAACCGGACTGTGAGCTGGTTCTGCTTCCAGGACCCGGACTGGGAGCCGGTTCTGCTTCCAGGACCTGGACTGGGAGCTGGTTCTGCTTCCTGGACCTGGACTGGGAGCCGGTTCTTCTCAGAACCGGACTGTGAGCTGGTTCTGTTTCCAGGACCAGGACTGGGAGCTGGTTCTTCTCAGAACCGGACTGGGAGCTGGTTCTGTTTCCAGGACCCGGACTGGGAGCTGGTTCTTCTCAGAACCGGACTGGGAGCTGGTTCTGCTTCCCTGAACCGGACTGGGAGCTGGTTCTTCTCAGAACCGGACTGGGAGCCGGTTCTTCTCAGAACCGGACTGGGAGCTGGTTCTTCTCAGAACCGGACTGTGAGCTGGTTCTGCTTCCAGGACCCGGACTGGGAGCTGGTTCTGCTTCCCTGAACCGGACTGGGACCTGGTTCTGCTTCCCTGAACCGGACTGGGAGCTGGTTCTTCTCAGAACCAGACTGGGAGCTGGTTCTGCTTCCCTGAACTGGACTTGGAGCTGGTTCTGCTTCCTGGACCCGGACTGGGAGCCGGTTCTTCTCAGAACCTGACTGGGAGCTAGTTCTGTTTCCAGGACCTGGACTGGGAGCCGGTTCTTCTCAGAACCGGACTGTGAGCTGGTTCTGTTTCCAGGACCAGGACTGGGAGCCGGTTCTTCTCAGAACCGGACTGGGAGCTGGTTCTGTTTCCAGGACCCGGACTGGGAGCCGGTTCTTCTCAGAACCGGACTGGGAGCTGGTTCTGCTTCCCTGAACCGGACTGGGAGCTGGTTCTGCTTCCAGGACCCGGACTGGGAGCTGGTTCTTCTCAGAACCGGACTGGGAGCTGGTTCTGCTTCCAGGACCCGGACTGGGAGCCGGTTCTGCTTCCAGGACCTGGACTGGGAGCTGGTTCTGCTTCCCTGAACCGGACTGGGAGCTGGTTCTTCTCAAAACCGGACTGGGAGCCGGTTCTTCTCAGAACCGGACTGGGAGCTGGTTCTGCTTCCCTGAACCGGACTGGGAGCCGGTTCTTCTCAGAACCAGACTGTGAGCTGGTTCTGCTTCCCTGAACCGGACTGGGAGCCGGTTCTTCTCAGAACCGGACTGTGAGCTGGTTCTGCTTCCAGGACCCGGACTGGGAGCCGGTTCTTCTCAGAACCGGACTGGGAGCTGGTTCTGCTTCCAGGACCCGGACTGGGAGCCGGTTCTTCTCAGAACCGGACTGGGAGCTGGTTCTGCTTCCCTGAACCGGACTGGGAGCTGGTTCTGCTTCCCTGAACCGGACTGGGAGCCGGTTCTTCTCAGAACCGGACTGTGAGCTGCATGAAACGTTGAGGCGACGCTGACGTGATGAAGTTCTGGTTCATAACCAGTAATCTGTACTGGGATCTCCGTCGGTCCAGACGGGGAAGTTTCATCCGGACAGATGAAAGACGACGTCTTCATGACCGACTCGTCCGTCAGCTCGTTTACATTCATGAGCTTCGTGCGTTTGACGGACAGACGAGCGGAGCTTCTGAATGAAACAGTAATCGGCTTTTTTAAAGAACAAAACTTTCAGCTTCGTCTGAATCCACCGGAGAACAAAGACGACACGAGTGTTTGTGAGCTGGAAGCTGCAGACTCTGTTCACATCGTCATCATCGCTGCTTTAAAGTCTCCATTTTCTGCTTTTATCTGCACCAGCAGGACGGTGGAGGCAGCTGATCTGGGTCTGCCCCCCCCCAAACACATTTAGCCATTTTACAGGTTAATTAGATTTTTCTGACGCTTCTGTGTCAGATGTCTGTTTTCATCCACTCTTCCTGCAAATAGGGAGGAATTATTGCTGGTTCCACATCCTGACTGACGGGTCACAGATGACACCTGCAGGTCTGGCAGATCCTCGTCCAGCTGGGAACTGGAGACCATGGACCAGGACTCTGAGATTCACCAACCACCTGATCCTTAACATTCTCTGGAAATTCCCATCTGACTGGACAGAGCTTCATCGTCTGATTGGACGGAGCTTCGTCTGATTGGACGGAACTTCGGCTGATTGGACGGAACTTCCCCATCTTATTGGACGGAGCTTCATTGTCTGATTGGACGGAGCTTCGTCTGATTGGACGGAGCTTCATTGTCTGATTGGACGGAGCTTCGTCTGATTGGACGGAGCTTCGTCTGATTGGACGAAACTTCGGCTGATTGGACGGAACTTCCCCATCTTATTGGACGGAGCTTCATTGTCTGATTGGACCGAGCTTCGTCTGATTGGATGAACTTCCCCATCTTATTGGACGGAGCTTCGTCTGATTGGACGGAGCTTCATCTGATTGGACGAACTTCCCCATCTTATTGGACGGAGCTTCGTCTGATTGGACGGAGCTTCATTGTCTGATTGGACGGAGCTTCGTCTGATTGGACGGAGCTTCATTGTCTGATTGGACGGAGCTTCCTCGTCTGATTGGACGAACTTCCCCATCTTATTGGACGGAGCTTCATTGTCTGATTGGACGGAGCTTCATTGTCTGATTGGACATAGCTTCGTCTGATTGGAAGAACTTCCCCATCTTATTGGACGGAGCTTCATTGTCTGATTGGACGGAGCTTCCTTGTCTGATTGGACGGAGCTTCCTCATCTTATTGGACGGAGCTTCATCGTCTTATTGGACGGAGCTTCATTGTCTGATTGGACGGAGCTTCCTCATCTTATTGGACAGAGCTTCCCCATCTTATTGGACGGAGCTTCATCTGATTGGACGGAGCTTCATCGTCTGATTGGACGGAGCTTCCTCATCTTATTGGACGGAGCTTCATCTGATTGGACGGAGCTTCATCGTCTGATTGGACGGAGCTTCATCGTCTGATTGGACGGAGCTTCCTCATCTTATTGGACGGAGCTTCCTCATCTTATTGGACGGAGCTTCATCTGATTGGACGGAGCTTCATCGTCTGATTGGACGGAACTTCCTCATCTGATTGGACAGAGCTTCATCGTCTGATTGGACGGAGCTTCGTCTGATTGGACGAAACTTCCTCGGCTGATTGGACGGAGCTTCCTCATCTTCTGATTGGACGGAGCTTCATCTTCTGATTGGACGACAGCGTTCAGAGATGTCTCTGAGGACATCAGAGCATCATTCGTCCATTAATCTGCAGTTTGACCTTTCAGAGACATTTCAGACAGGAGATAAACTCCGCTGACCTTTGATGTCCTCTGATGCTGAGAGGATATCGACTGCAGCATCAGGCCGGATCTTCTTCAGAGCATCATCGCAACATTTCAGGACGTCCCTCTGAAACACGTCCACAGAGAAATCCGTCCACATGTCTTCACAGAATTTCCTCTCAGGTCCATAAACCGACCTGATGAATGACGGACTGAAACCTGCAGAAGGTCACAGACGTGTTTGATCTGAGCTGAATCACCATTTGTTTCCTCCACCGAAGGCTCGGCATCTTTGTCCCGCTGCACCTGTGAGGGGGGGGGGGGGACTAAATGATTTCAACTGAAGTTGTTTTTGTGTAAAATGACTTCTGGGCTAAAATCGGCCCTCAAGCAATAACTGTGTGATGATCTATGAGCCAAAGATTAGACTGAAAAGCCACGAGAGAACTCGTAAGCAAAATCATTGATTAACAACAACCACTGGTAAACAAAGACCTGATCACCAGCCATGCATGATGGAACTGGTATTTGTCTGTTACCAGTTTCCACCAGAACTTCATGCTTTATGCAAAATATGTTTCATTTAACAGCTTCTGTGTTCATAATCCCAGATTTCAGCTTTTCTCAGCTTGATATGGTGATTGGGGAAAGAAAGTCGCTGCTTTGCAGGAGAAAAAGCCTCGGCTGCTTCCGAACCACTTTTCCCTCTAATTTCAGACATCAGCTCCCCCCTACAGTTGGAATTTTTAAATCAGACATGTAGAAGTAATATTTTGAGCAGATATTTGCCGGTTTGCAGGCGAACCTGCTGGACAGAATAATTCCTCATTTCTGGTCAAATATTTGAGACAAACCCTCGTCTAATGTGGACGGTAAATATCTGTCCTACGTTTGCCAGGCTCATATTTCTGAATCTAATGTGACTGAATGACAGGTCCTGTGTTTCAGCAAGAATCTCAGCTAGCTTGGAGCAGGGGTGCCTGCACAGATTTTTTTAGGGGTGGCCAGAGAAAACAGCAGGGTGACCAATGGTTAAAGGATAACTTTAGTTTCTTTCCACCTGGACTTCATTTCTAGGAATTTATACATGTATTTACTCACCAGTAACATTTCTGCATCACTCTGACTCCTTTGGGCGCGAACGTATTCAGATTAGTCGTAGATCTGAGTATATCCACACGAAGGACGTGAAGAGGGCAGAATGAATGGGCCTCTAAATAAGTCCTTATCTGCAGCAAACGTCCTCACTTTCACCAATGCGCTGCAAAATCTCAAGTTTTACCAAGTAGATTTTTCTCATTTCTAGTCAAAATTTTTCATTACACTCAAAATAAGACAAAATAACCTTAAAAAAATTTCAGTGAGAAATAGGAACTTTTTTTTTTAAAAGACAAATCTTATTTCAAGAAATCTTATAAGAAAATTTCACTTGTTCCATCAGTTTTTGCTTAAAACAAGCAAAAAATATATCTTTTTTTTTATTTGTTTTAAGAGTGGTCAAGATTTTTTTTTTTTTTTTGCGTGTAATAAGCACTTCAGTGTGTCACAAACAAAGGACTTACAAAACTTCACTATGACGACCCCACCCACACTGAAAACGTCGCTGAAGACGCCTCAGTTGCCCTCAATTTAGGCGAAGTCCGCATGGATCCGGACTTCACTGAAGTGTGGATTGAGGGCGCAAAGGGGGCGTGGACACACTACGCACTTCACCCCCCAACGGGAGCACGCTATAGGGGCGCATGGGTTTGAAGTGCGGGCGTTGGGACGGGGACAACATGAAGACTTTGGAGTGGCCTCGTCAAAGCCCCCACCTGAATCCCATTGAGATGCTGTGGCATGACCTTAAAAAGGCGGTTCATGCTGGAAAAGCCTCCAATGTGGCTGAATTACAACAATTCTGCAAAGATGAGTGGAACAAAATTCCTCCACAGCGCTGTAGAAGACTCACTGCCAGTTATCACAAACGCTTGATGCAGTTGTTGCTGCTAAGGTGGAACAACCAGTTATTAGGTTTAGGGGAAGATCACTTTTTCACACAGGGACATGGAGGTTTGGATTTTCACCCTTACCTTCATTAAAACCTTCATTTAAAAACTGCATTTTGTCTTTACTTGTGTTTTCTTTGTCTCACATTTAAATTTGTTTGATCTGAAACATTTAAATGTGACACACGTGCAAAAAAAAAACACTTTTTCACACAGCTGTATATTCATTGACCTGTTTCAGGAGTTTATTCTTGAAATAATTCTGTTGAAGCGCCGTTAAAAAGCAACGTCTCACTTTCATTGGTTCATTTTCATAGAATATTTCTTTCTAATTACTTTTGTCAGATTCTGTGACCACTGTGAGTTTTTCTTTCATGAACTGAGGGGACCGACAGTTTTCTCCACGTCTGAGCTGGAAATAGAAGCAGGAACTGGTTCTGGGTGAAAACCTGCAGCTCACAGCTGATCCTCAAACCAGAACGGATGGTCCGGTTTTCCTTCTCAACCCGTCTCTGCTGCCGCAGCGAGACGCGTCCTGACGGCTCTGAAAGTGGAGCTCTGGGCCAGAGACAGAAATATTCAGGGACGACCGATTACAAAACACCTCCAAGCTATCGATAAATGAGGTTTTGGTGTTGGAGCAAATTAAACACATTTAAATGGGACGTTTGCTTGATTTAATTAGGACGACGGTCAAATTCATCAAATGTAGGACCACCAGCCTCTTTCCCATGTTTGCTTGTTGTCCACTTATTTATGTGTCAGATACGAGCTTGATCAGGTCATCCTCGGACTGCAGCTCTGTCCCAAAGGACACATCGTCCCTCTCCTGGAACATCCTCATTCCCTATCCAGAACATGCCGCCGAGGTCGTCCTCATCCTCCATCCAGACCTGAAGTCACCTGCTGGGCTTCGTCAGGTCACCTGACAGCAGCTGCAGCGCCGAAACTTGGACCTCAGACTCGTTTTACAGATGAAATCGGCTCATTTCTCAGACTAATGAAAACCTGCTGGTCTCATTTGGACCTCATCGTTCTCTCCTGATGATGAAAATGAGGAGAGGAACCACCTGATCCTCCTCATTTATGACGTACAAGCGTTTTATTTCCCACCCATGTTGGAATAAAAGCCTCCCATAAGTGATGAGAGCAGAAAACAGCACGGTGAGGCGGCGGAAAATGTTTCTGATGTCATCAGAATAACGATTTAGCACAAAGATACTTTCATCACTACAGATCTGACCTGAAGACAGTCAGGAACATCTTATACGTCTGATTTTCATCACGGTAAATGGAATGTACTTATACAGTGCTTTTCCAAGCAAAAAACCTTTTTTTTTAAACTTATTTTAAGAGTGACCAAGATTTTGTTTTGCTTGTAATAAGCAAAAAAACATCTGCCAATAGAACAAGCAAACAAACTTGAATACGATGCATTACCTTAAAACAAGACCTTATATGTCACTGAAATGTTTCTCTCCAGGTAGTTTGTCTCATTTTGAGTGTGATGAGATATTTTGATTAAAAATCTACTTGGTAGGATTTGAGTTTTTGCAGCGAGAGGCTGCTGAGGAAGAGCAGCGATCAGGGAAACGATGCGTCCTGCAGGTGCTGGTTAGATCTCCATGCTGCAGGACGTCTCGTCTCCGTCCGGTTTGACAGGAGACGTCATGGCGGGGGGGGGGGCTCTCCATCACTGATGGAAAACGATGAAGATGAAGAGCAGCTGCGTTTCTGCACAGATTGTGTCAGTCAGACTCGTGATGATGCAAGCGGGAGCAAATCTGTGGACAGACGAGGCAGCAGGAGGAGACCTGAAGATCTCCGGCTGACGCAGTTTTACACGAAAGAAGAAGAAGAACTGGATCATGTGGTGATCAGAAACCTGAATGAGGTCCTTCTCTCCATCTGTCCTCCGGTCCATCATCCTCCTTCTCTCCATCTCTCCTCCGGTCCATCATCCTCCTTCTCTCCATCTCTCCTCCGGTCCATCATCCTCCTTCTCTCCATCTCTCCTCCGGTCCATCATCCTCCTTCTCTCCATCTCTCCTCTGGTCCATCATCCTGCTTCTCTCCATCTCTCCTCCGGTCCATCATCCTCATTCTCTCCATCTCTCCTCCAGTCCATCATCCTCCTTCTCTCCATCTCTCCTCCGGTCCATCATCCTCCTTCTCTCCATCTCTCCTCCGGTCCATCATCCTCCTTCTCTCCATCTCTCCTCCGGTCCATCATCCTCCTTCTCTCCATCTCTCCTCCGGTCCATCATCCTCCTCTCCATCTCTCCTCTGGTCCATCATCCTGCTTTTCTCCATCTCTCCTCCGGTCCATCATCCTCCTCTCCATCTCTCCTCTGGTCCATCATCCTGCTTCTCTCCATCTCTCCTCCGGTCCATCATCCTCTTCTCTCCATCTCTCCTCCGGTCCATGATCCTCCTTTCCATCTCTCCTCCGGTCCATGATCCTCCTTTTCTCCATCTCTCCTCCGGTCCATCATCCTCCTTTTTCTTCATCTCTCCTCCGGTCCATCATCCTCCTTTTTTCTTCATCTCTCCTCCGGTCCATCATCCTCCTTTTTTCTTCATCTCTCCTCTGGTCCATCATCCTCCTCTCCATCTCTCCTCCGGTCCATCATCCTCCTCTCCATCTCTCCTCCGGTCTATCATCCTGCTTCTCTCCAGCTCTCCTCCGGTCCATCATCCTGCTTCTCTCCATCTCTCCTCCGGTCCATCATCCTGCTTTTCTCCATCTCTCCTCCGGTCCATCATCCTGCTTTTCTCCATCTCTCCTCCGGTCCATCATCCTGCTTCTCTCCATCTCTCCTCCGGTCCATCATCCTGCTTCTCTCCATCTCTCCTCCGGTCCATCATCCTGCTTTTCTCCATCTCTCCTCCGGTCCATCATCCTGCTTTTCTCCATCTCTCCTCCGGTCCATCATCCTGCTTTTCTCCATCTCTCCTCCGGTCCATCATCCTGCTTTTCTCCATCTCTCCTCCGGTCCATCATCCTGCTCCTCTCCATCTCTCCTCCGGTCCATCGTCCTGCTTTTCTCCATCTCTCCTCCGGTCCATCGTCCTGCTTCTCTCCATCTCTCCTCCGGTCCATCGTCCTCCTTCTCTTCATCTCTCCTCCGGTCCATCATCCTCCTTCTCTCCATCTCTCCTCTGGTCCATCATCCTGCTTTTCTCCATCTCTCCTTTGGTCCATCATCCTGCTTTTCTCCATCTCTCCTCCGGTCCATCATCCTGCTTTTCTCCATCTCTCCTCCGGTCCATCATCCTGCTTTTCTCCAGCTCTCCTCCGGTCCATCGTCCTCCTTCTCTCCATCCCTCCTCTGGTCCATCATCCTGCTTTTCTCCATCTCTCCTCCGGTCCATCGTCCTCCTTCTCTCCATCTCTCCTCTGGTCCATCATCCTGCTTTTCTCCATCTCTCCTCCGGTCCATCGTCCTCCTTCTCTCCATCTCTCCTCTGGTCCATCATCCTGCTTTTCTCCATCTCTCCTCCGGTCCATCATCCTCCTTCTCTCCGTCTCTCCTCCAGTCCATCATCCTCCTATTCTCCATCTCTCCTTCGGTCCATCATCCTCCTTCTCTCCATCTCTCCTCCGGTCTATCATCCTGCTTCTCTCCATCTCTCCTCCGGTCCATCGTCCTGCTTCTCTCCATCTCTCCTCCGGTCCATCATCCTGCTTCTCTCCATCTCTCCTGTGGTCCATCATCCTCCTTCTCTCCGCCTCTCCTCCAGTCCATCATCCTCCTATTCTCCATCTCTCCTTCGGTCCATCATCCTCCTTCTCTCCATCTCTCCTCCGGTCCATCATCCTGCTTCTCTCCATCTCTCCTCCGGTCCATCATCCTGCTTTTCTCCATCTCTCCTCCGGTCTATCATCCTGCTTCTCTCCATCTCTCCTCCGGTCCATCGTCCTGCTTCTCTCCATCTCTCCTCCGGTCCATCGTCCTGCTTCTCTCCATCTCTCCTCCGGTCCATCATCCTGCTTCTCTCCATCCCTCCTCCGGTACATCATCCTCCTTCTCTCCATCTCTCCTCCGGTCCATCATCCTCCTTCTCTCCATCTCTCCTCCGGTCCATCGTCCTCTTTCTCTCCATCTCTCCTCCGGTCCATCATCCTGCTTCTCTCCATCTCTCCTCCGGTCCATCATCCTGCTTTTCTCCATCTCTCCTCCGGTCCATCATCCTGCTTCTCTCCATCTCTCCTCCGGTCCATCATCCTCCTCTCCATCTCTCCTCCGGTCCATCATCCTCCTTTTCTCCATCTCTCCTCCGGTCCATCATCCTCCTTTTCTCCATCTCTCCTCCGGTCCATCATCCTCCTTTTCTCCATCTCTCCTCCGGTCCATCATCCTCTCTCTCCATCTCTCCTCCGGTCCATCATCCTGCTTTTCTCCATCTCTCCTCTGGTCCATCGTCCTGCTTCTCTCCATCTCTCCTCCGGTCCATCATCCTCCTTCTCTCCATCTCTCCTCTGGTCCATCATCCTGCTTCTCTCCATCTCTCCTCCGGTCCATCATCCTCCTTCTCTCCGCCTCTCCTCCGGTCCATCATCCTGCTTTTCTCCATCTCTCCTCTGGTCCATCATCCTCTTTCTCTCCATCTCTCCTCCGGTCCATCATCCTGCTTCTCTCCGCCTCTCCTCCGGTCCATCATCCTCCTTTTCTCCATCTCTCCTCTGGTCCATCGTCCTGCTTCTCTCCATCTCTCCTCTGGTCCATCATCCTCTTTTTCTCCATCTCTCCTCTGGTCCATCATCCTGCTTTTCTCCACCTCTCCTCCGGTCCATCATCCTCCTCTCCATCTCTCCTCTGGTCCATCATCCTCCTTCTCTCCATCTCTCCTCCGGTCCATCATCCTCCTTTTCTCCATCTCTCCTCTGGTCCATCGTCCTGCTTCTCTCCATCTCTCCTCCGGTCCATCATCCTCTTTCTCTCCATCTCTCCTCTGGTCCATCGTCCTGCTTCTCTCCGCCTCTCCTCCGGTCCATCATCCTCCTCTCCATCTCTCCTCTGGTCCATCATCCTCCTTTTCTCCATCTCTCCTCTGGTCCATCATCCTCTTTCTCTCCATCTCTCCTCCGGTCCATCATCCTGCTTCTCTCCGCCTCTCCTCCGGTCCATCATCCTGCTTTTCTCCATCTCTCCTCTGGTCCATCGTCCTGCTTCTCTCCATCTCTTCTCCGGTCCATCATCCTGCTTCTCTCCATCTCTCCTCTGGTCCATCGTCCTGCTTCTCTCCGCCTCTCCTCCGGTCCATCATCCCTCCTCTCCATCTCTCCTCTGGTCCATCATCCTCCTTCTCTCCACCTCTCCTCCGGTCCATCATCCTGTTTCTCTCCATCTCTCCTCCGGTCCATCATCCGGCTTCTCTCCATCTCTCCTCCGGTCCATCATCCTGCTTCTCTCCATCTCTCCTCCGGTCCATCGTCCTGCTTCTCTCCATCTCTCCTCTGGTCCATCGTCCTGCTTCTCTCCATCTCTCCTCCGGTCCATCGTCCTCCTTCTCTCCATCTCTCCTCCGGTCCATCATCCTCCTTTCTCCATCTCTCCTCCGGTCCATCATCCTCCTTCTCTCCATCTCTCCTCCGGTCCATCATCCTGCTTCTCTCCATCCCTCCTCCCAGGAGGAAGCAGCTGATGAAGGTGTGCCAGCTGACCCGAGAGCTGCTGTCTGTCAGGAGGAGACCTGGAGTCCAACCAGTGTGACGGACTGAGACAAACAGGTCCGGGAGTCAGACGTCCTCAGCTCCACCCTGTCAGTCACAGCTCCCTGAGGAGGAAGAGGAGGAGGTGATGAAGAGGAGAAGGGAAGCACGAGCGGAGGAGAGGAAGAGGAGGAAAAGACTGATGCTGAAACATTTTCATTTTTTTTAAACAGTTTTCACAAAGTTCTAGAAAGAGAAGGATGTGTCTCATCATCTTCATCATCATCATCATCATCAGGACTGTTTTTCCTCCTCTTGTCTGGATAACATCCCATAATAATCCCATCATGTCTCTACTCTGCAGGTCTGTGTAATCCTGGTCTCTACAGTAGCTGAGACATGAACGGAGACCCTGATACGTCCTGGAAAACCTGCTGCTACAGACCAAGACCACTGTCCCATGATGCACCTGTCCTGGACCTCATGGAGGTTTTCCCTTCCGGGATGGAGGTTTTCTTTCTTCCTGGTTCTGGTTCTGATGGAGTTTTCCGGAGGGGGGTGGGGGGGTGACCAGATGACCGATTTGGATCATCAGCAGAACAATTGAGAAAAAATGAAAGTTGGAGTGAATTCACACCTTCAACGTCTGTATCATCATCCATCCATCCATCCTTTCATCCCTCTATCCTTTCATCCATCCCTCCATCCATCGTCCCTCCATCATTCATCCATCCATCCATCTCTCCATCCTTCCCTCCATCCCTCTATCCTTTCATCCATCCCTCCCTCCCTCCCTCCCCTGTCTCCTCGTCTTCATGCTTCATGGATCCTCCATCTCGGAGCTGCAGATCTATTTTCTAGCAGAGATGAGCTGCAGGTTTCAGACGTTCTTGCTGAAATGAAACTTTTCATCTGTAAATCATCGACAATCTTCCAGCTCAGAGATCAGAGTTTGTGTTTCACTGATCACCTGTTCTCCACAGCGTCACTGGTCCCGCTGCAACACACCAGTCTCATCAGATTAAAATCAGGTTGCAGGAAACTCCTGCTGGGAATTAAATGCATCGTTCTGTCCAAGTCTAAAAGTCCTGCACGACCTCTTTATTCTGGACCGGGTCATGATCCAGAACGGAGTCTGTTCACTAATCCTCCGTCTACACCGCATCGCTCCGTGGGCTGGCTGCATCATCCCTTTTATTAAAACTGAGAAATACATCATGGGTGGAGGATTTGCTCCGTTCTCGTACGACGCACACAACGAACGCATCCTGCAGATTAACAGACTTCCTCTCCTCCTCACCAAACACAAGAAACCCGAGAAACAGGGTGGCTGAGATGTAAAGCTACCACGTAAAACAACCTTCTACAGGAGATTAAGGTTCAGCCCCACACGAGGCAGCAGATTCGGTTTAAACGGGATTTTCATTTACAAACACAAGCAGATCTGTTGATCACTGCACTCTTAGAAACAGTGATACAAGACAGGATCATTTCTGTACCTGTACGTACATTTTTTACAAATGTTCTCTCAAAAGTACAATATTGGTCTTTATGAGGCCAGAAGTACCTATATACTATGAAAAAGGGCCCAAAGTAATATAAAGTACACATTTGTACCATTCCAACCCTAAGTGTACCTGCAGCATTGAAAAATGTGTGTAGCTTGTACAATAACTATAAATAGCAGTACTTCTAAACAGTAGTATAATTATAGTTATTATATTATGATTTTCATAATAATCATAGTAATAATTATATGTATAATTATATATGTGTTTGGCCTAATATTTCTATAATAATTATTCATTTATTATTAGCATCTTTGATTGTTGTCATAATCTCTATTTTATTGACTTTTATTCATCATCTTTAATTGGTTTAATTGTACTTTATTAACTCATACAGCTTGATAAGGTACAAAAATGGACCATGAAGGTACAGAAATGTCTTTCAGAAAGGACCCCCCCCCCCCCCCCCCCCAGCAGCAAGCTTTGGACCCTTTTAGGTACAAACTGGTACCTCTATGTTTGAGTGTGTAGGGCTGGGTGATATGGACCAAACATATCACGATATCCGAACGCCTCAGCAACTGCAGATTCTGGACCTGCCTCCACCGCCACCAGAACCTGGTCCTGATTGGTTTAATCTCTCACTGCCGCAACCTCCGATTGTTGGACGGGACTGCCCCCCACTAATAAATCCATGTAGGTGTTTTAAACAGGCTACAAAATTATTTCAAACAGCCGGTGTTTCATTTTGTAGTTCGGCTGATGTTCACAAACCTGGA
>JALJCO010002645.1:0-14054 GCA_023101725.1 Atherinomorus stipes
CAGATCAAGTACAGTACTGTCTTTGTAGATTTACCTTTGGTATTAAAGTTTTCCAAAAAACATACCCTAAGGTGATATAATCTTGGAGGTTTGTAATGTATGCTGCATTTTTTACATAAGAAATATTTATTTAAAGATGATTATTTAACTATCAACCAGCCACACTCCATAGTCTTCAGTTACTCATTGATCTCATGCCGTCATTATTTTTACTATGTACAGAAGCACAGATGAAGCTGTTGTCTTCAATCAGCCGTACATCAGCGTATGAGAGAATATAAACC
This sequence comes from Atherinomorus stipes, assembly GCA_023101725.1. Taxonomy (NCBI): domain Eukaryota; kingdom Metazoa; phylum Chordata; class Actinopteri; order Atheriniformes; family Atherinidae; genus Atherinomorus; species Atherinomorus stipes. The sequence goes on from JALJCO010002645.1 coordinate 285, forward strand.
CCGTCACTTCTCAACACTCAGTCCACCTTTACTCAAACCCAGAAGTCAGCAGGTGAGAGATTTTCAATTCTGGTTAATTAAAAAATACTTCAGTGATGTTTAAAAATCTGTCAGTTAAGAGATCAAGACTTCATTCCTGAACAACTGTGACATGTCTTATAAATTCTAAACTTGCAAAAATGTGATCTTTTCCTCTCTTTGATGAGAGTTAATATTCTCATATCTGCTTTTCAGTTATTTGTCTTCACTTGTTTCAGTGAAAGAAAGTGACCAGAGCTGCAACAATAATGATCCTTTTCTTATTGCTTCTTCATTCAGGTAAACACTCCTTTTTGTTTGCATGAATTTAATCATCTATGCTGTAAGGCAAGGCAAGGCAAGTTTATTTGTATAGCACATTTCATGTACAGAACAATTCAAAGTGCTTTACATAAAACATTATAAGCAAAAGGGAGATAAAAAAAAACAAAAAAAAACAATTAGAAGCATGATTCAGAATTAAAAGCATTTAAGATTAAAAAGAGAGAATACAGAGACGTGCGGATTTTAACTTTTGAATAAAATTACGTAAATGCAGCTGAGAACAGGTGGGTCTTCAGCCTGGATTTAAATAAACTAAGTGTTTCAGCTGATCTGAGACTTTCTGGGAGTTTGTTCCAGACATGTGGAGCATAGAAGCTGAACGCAGCTTCTCCATGTCTGGTTCTGACTCTGGGAACTGATAAAAGGCCGGATCCAGATGACCTGAGGGGTCTAGCAGGTTCATACTGGGTCAAGAGGTCACTGATGTATTTTGGGCCTAAACCATTCAGAGCTTTATAGACCAGCAGCAGAACTTTAAAGTCTATTCTCTGATGGACCGGCAGCCAGTGTAAAGACCTGAGAACTGTAGTGTTTTTATTGTTACAGATGAATGGTTTGAATAACTCTTAAAGCTAGCACCTGGTGTCACTCGTATTTGGGGTATTTTACATGCTTCCGCCTGTATTCTGACTTGAACATCATGTAACAAATGTGCACAACTTGGTCATGTTTTATTGATGTTTGGACAAATTAACCGCTGTGTGGTTTTATGGGAAGTTTGACTTTTATATGACTGCACATTTATTTTCAGTCTGAGACTACAGGATGTTTATTTTATTAGGTAAAGACTTTGTGTGACTTTCTCTCTCTCTCTCTCTCTCTCTCTCCTAAACAGGATTTCTGCAGTTTACCTTTTCAGCAAATCGTCTACGACATTTCAGATTCACTGGAAGACATTCATGGGATGATGCTCGACAGGAATGTGAAAATACGAATGAATCATTCATCACTTTGTATGATGATGAAGATACAAATTTTGTACTTAAATATAGACAGGAAACATATGGTTATAACTCTCCATACGTCTGGCTTGGCCTGTGCAAGAATCGAATCCATGTTACCACCTGGTCAAATGGTGCAGTACCCACAAGCTCTGAGTTTAAAACACCTTTAGAAGTTTCACAAGGAGAGCAAAAATGTGGAGCAGTTGAAGACGGGAAATGGCAGAATTACCAATGTTCAGAGAAAAGAAATTTCATTTGCCAAAAGGGTAGGTTCATCCAGCTAAAATGTGATGTGTGTGTGAGAGTGTGTGCGTACGGTATGTTGTTTGATGTAAACATGTGAACTGTTTACACACAAGTTGTCAGTGAAAACGAACATTTTGTGATTCAGATGTTCATTAATTTTTTATTTATGTCCATGAACAGAATGTTATGCAATAACTGTGCGTTCAGACCAAGAGCGACTAAAGCTGTAAAATCGCCGGAAGTCATTCACTTTCAATGGACAGGAGCGACAAGAGCGAATAAAGCGACAGAAGCGACGAGCTACAAAAGTTGAGCGATTAGAGCGACTAAACAAAGTTAAAAATAGTTTAACTTTATGCAAATTGGCTATGACACGTTTCGGCTGTAAAACCCCTGACAACCAATTGGAATGTTTGGCCTGACTGTTGCAAGTCACACCGCGTCTCCAAGTGTTACAGTAAGCATCAGAGGCCCAACTTTTTGCAGGTTTCTAATAGCGTCTGAGCCCCAAACGCAACACTTGTCTGCTGATCGAGCACCTAGCATGCTATGTGAATGGGACGATATCATTTATAAATATGGAAAGTACTATGTATGAAAGTACTAATAATAATTGACAGGGATAAAAATACGTATTTCCCTTTTGTCCCTCGTCTTGACATTTAGTTTGAGAGTGAGAGATGAATGAGTGAAGATCTGCAGATGCAGATCAGTGAAGATGATGTACTTAACTAAGCTACAACATTATTTTGTTTTGGGGTGTAATTTAATCAGTTATGTCCAGACCGTTGTTTTTCAGTAGGAGACGGATTTCTGGTTAATCACAGGCTACAACTTGTCAAAGCACAAGGCAGCAATCACGAAAAGCATCACTGCAAAAGCTCTGCTAATGGTGAAAAGCATACGGTCTTTTTAAAAGGATATGCAAAACTGAACGTGATGTCATAAGCGACTTGAGCGACAAAAGCGAACAGATTTTTTGTAGCAGCTATTTTTATGAACGACAAAAGCTATTTTACAGCTTTAGTCGCTCTTGGTCTGAACGCACAGTAAGAACCTGAACGCTGAACAGTTAGAAACATGAATTAGAAATATCAGTGTAAAAGCTACAGTGCATTTTAGGTGCACTCTGACATACAAAAACAAAATAAAATATTTCTAACTTATAATGAGCATCATTTCTGACTTGTTTTGAATTTTGTTTACTTTCTCAAAAAATATAAGATTATTTCAGTTGGGTATAGTTACATTGAAGTCATATTGCTTGAATTCTCATTAATGAATATCAAAGACAGTCTGACATGAATCAGACGTAAAACGATTATTTTGTTTGTTCCTGCTCATATAAATCTATTTGAGCCTGTTGATCAGGACATATAAACATGAGATGGATGACAAGTATCATCAAGCATGTTTTTCACAATAATTATTTCCCTTTACATTATTCATCCTTCTTCTCACCAAAATATCAATAAAACTTTTTAGTACAACTGAGAATATGTGTGTAAGTCATACTTAGGAAATGTACTGTAAGCATTCATTTCCTGTTTTTAATTTCCAGGTGAAACTTTTACCCTGATTGAGGAAGAAAAGGACTGGTGCCAGGCTCTGCAGCACTGCAGGAGACACTTCACTGATTTAGCCATCATTGATAATGATCAAGAAGCTGAACATGTCAAAAATAAAAGTCAGGGCAACAGCTTTTGGATCGGGCTCCTACATGATCAGTGGAAATGGGTGGACCAGAGCTGTTCAACACATAGAAACATACAGAGTTTCTCAGATAATAACTGTTCAGTTATAATCAGTGGTTCTGGTGCAGTTATGCATGGACTTGACTGTAACTCCAGGGCACCAGGTCTATGCTCCAAAGGTAAGCAATAAGCAGTTAAGCAACAATTTCATGGACACAATCAGCAGAGTTTACTTCAGAGAGCATTAACTGAGAATAACCATCACTTTGTAAACATGTATGTTTTTAAAGTACAATATTAAATTTGTTTATCTTTAACAGAAAGAAAAAATAATGTTTTCTCCCCCTTTTGGGGACAAATCTCAAATTTAGTTTGAAAACAATGTCACAGTCCCCACAAGCTGCAGCTTTGCTGAGGACATTTTTTAGTTATTTGACTGATTTCTTATATTTCATATTTAAAGACTCCAGCATCACTAAGTCTAAAACTCCAGTGTTCATACAAACATCCCTTTGTCATAAGACAAACTTTTGATTATTTTAACATTTAGTCGTATAATCTTTAGGAAGAGAGCAAATCATTGAGCTTCTGTGCTTCCATGTGGTGTTTTCATTAGGAAAATGATAATTAGAAAATATAGGAAACAAAAGCAGAATGAATTCCTCTCAGGAAACTCAACTTATTGGTTTTATATTGATGTGGCTGATCTTCTGTTTTTGCTGTAAATCTCAGCTCTGACTCTTCTTTGGTTTCCAGGCAGTGTGAGAATCAAAGTCATCGCAGATAAACTAACTTGGGGAGAAGCTCTGAACTACTGTCAGACACACCATTCACGCTTGCTGGAGATTGAGGATGAGGAAGATCAACAAGCTGTTGAACAGTGGTTAACCTACACTTATTTACCTAACCCAGCATTCTCTGGTCCGTTCTGGATCGGTACGAGGCAGAGCACTTTCTTTGGGATTTGGGTTTGGAGCGACAGGATTGTCAGCTGGAACAACTGGAAGGATGGAAGAGAGCCAGCTAAGGACAAACCTTGTCAATGTGGGGTCATCAATAAGAACTTCACCTGGAGTAACGAAGACTGTTTTAAAAAGCTGCCTTTCCTTTGTGAGGAGGACATGATGTGGATGAAGAACTAATCACAGATGTGCTGCTAAAATGGGGGAACATGTAGAATTAGTTTGACTTTAATCTTTGAATGAACCTTTATCCTTTATGATATGAAACATTTCTATCTTTTACATATCATTAACTGTTATTCTTTGGCTTTGATGGTGATCACAAAAGTAGAAAACAAGTAAACTGATGTAGCCAGCTGACTTAAAGACATTTAAAACTTTCCAACAAAGTCAGAATGTAAATATTCACCCAAACAAAACAGAAGCATTAATGACTTTAACTTTATTACACAGTGGAATAGTTCGATCAGTCATTGAATCTTGTGACAGTTTCATTACGACAAGCTGAAAACCTTCTCTGGATGACTAATCGAAAGCCATTTACACATTTGTAATCCTCATATGTATTTTGGTTTTTATTGTACTTGATGGACAACAAAGGTTCTTTTACTGTAATTCTGATGTTTCCTTGTGTTAAAGCTGCACCACTGTTAATAGAGAAGGTGCAGATGACGTCACCAGAGCTTTCTCCACCATGACGTCTAAAGTTTCAGGTTTCTCAGATGGAAACTATGTTTAAAACATGTCTAAAAACATGATAAAGAGAAATGTTCATGTTAAATTAGAGTTACAGGAGAAGCAAAGAGTTGTTTTTATGCACAAGCAGAACTAATTACAGATCATTACAAGATGTCAGATAACAGATGGAGTTTAGATTTAGATTCATTGTTACCTGTTTTAGTTGCAGATAACAAAGCTTATGTTGTGTTCGGTAAAAGTTCCTAAACCTGTTATGACTTTCCAAACTACCAATCACTGAAAGTATGCAGCCGGAGATATTTGAAGACCTGCAAGTCTATAAACTATCAGCTGCTTAATTATTTATTGTTGTGATATTATGATTCCAAAATTAAATATATTATCTGTTTGTCTGTGTTGTAGGTGTTTTGTCTATCTTAATATACAGGATTAATTAGTTAATTATATGTCTTGTTTAAACAAAAGGAGCAGTAAAAATATCAAAGCAAGGAAAAATATGCAGAAGTGTATTTATTTATTACAAGAAGAATAAAATATACCAGAAACTTTCTGGAAGTCACAGCAGATGCATTGTGGAACCTCTGAAAAGAGTAAAAAGTCCTTCATGTGACTGAATGTCTGACTGAACAACACTGGGACTCATGTTTATCAGAAAACAACAAACATCACAATCGTGTCAAGGAAAGTGATGTATAATCTTCACATGGGAGTTTCATCTAGATCAGTCCAGTTTCATGCAAAATCACACACTTGTTTCATCTGCAGACAGTAATATGGAACCAAATAATTAATTAAAAGAAAAACTGGAAATATTTTAAACACTGACAGAACTTTTCGTTTACGTTTACCAAAAATTTACTCAATTTGCAAGTAAATTATCAATATGGGTTTGTAAGGGGGGCGGGGGGTCAGCTTTGGGTTGGTCATATTCAGACTCAGACACATTGGGGATGAATTTAGGAGTTTTAACTGCTAAACAAGAAAAAAAAATGCTCTATTTTTAGTGGCTGAAATGTAAATAGGCAATTGACACAGAAGTTGTTACAGTGGCACGTAAAGGCTCTTTGAGTGTTAGTCTTTCTTCAATTAAGGAGGTAAAAGGTTTAGGTTTGGTTTGAAGCGGCACAAAACAAGAGTAGTTGTCTTCTGTAACAGCTGCATCAGCAGGTGGTCCGCTGCAGGAGAGTGAGACATTTCTGTATGAGCAAGTTTGAGCTTCACTTCCCTCTTTTTTTTTTTTTTTTTTTTTTTTTTTTACTTGTCCTGTCCAGCATCGAAGCAAGCAGAATGGAAATCTGATTGCTTTATTCTGTTGAACAGTTTTGCTTTATCAAGCGGAGCTTTATGAATATAAGGCTCCACTTGATATCATGTTTATTCATTTTATTTCTTTATTTAAACATTTGTCTATTACACCATTCCATTTCATACTGCTGGGCCTGACAAGGGAGAAATGAAAGTTAACAGAGGTAATGATAGAAAGTGAAACAGAGAGAGAGAGGAGTAAGGAAGAGGAAGAGAGAGAGAGAGAGAAAACATGAATCCACTTACACAGTTCACTGGTACATCTGTACCGCGATCCCTAAACAACCAAGGTCTCTGTTGGAAAACAAAACAAGCAATCCCCTACAGGAGGACCTGCAGGTGGCTTAAATATCCTCAGATCATACAAACACACACAAACACACGCAGAACTACGCAGAGAAGAGGTACAACCTAGTCATCGCAATGCACTTCCCTCTTTTTTTTTAGTTAAAAGTGCTTCTAGAAAGAAGACCATGATGCAGGTCTAAATAGGCTTATTTTATCCCAAAGGAATATTGTCAACAATTTTAACAGAAGCCTAAAGCTTCAGGTTATATTCAGGATAAAATGGCCTATTTTATTTTATGTAGTTTGTAGAATAGTTATATAAATGTATTATTTTAACTTGTTGTCTGTTGTGTTTTTGTGTGCTCCTAAAGTGAAATTCAAATAAGAACCCTATTATTATATTATGTTATATTATGTTATATTATATTATATTATAACATATTATATTGTATCATATTATATTATATTATTTTATATTATATTATATTATATTATATTATATTATATTATATTATATTATATTATATTATATTATATTATATTATATTATATCATATTATATTTTAATAAGTATTTAAAAGCTACACTGTCAAACTTTAGACCAGTCAGAAAGCTCAAAATGACAATTATGTGCAGTCAGGAGAAAAAGATCATGAAGTAACAAGAAAGTTTTTGGCCTGTCTGAAAGAAAAAAAAAAGTCCCTCTTTGGCTGGAATAAACTGAAAAAGTTTTTTTTTTTTTTTTTTTTCCCCAAGGATTAGCTAAGAGTGAGTTGGTTTTGTAACGGTAAATAACTATAGCATAAATATAAATAGTAAAAATGGCAAAAAAGTTTTAATATGTAAATACAGTAGTTTCTGTTGTGTTCGTTTCAATGCCGATATTTTTTCCCAAAAGCCAAGACCTGAGAGAATGAAGATGAGAACACACTGTGAGTTATTCCTGCAAAGTACTGTGAGTTATAAATCCTGTTTTGTTTCTTTGGTTGGCATTTATAGTGCTATACTGATACATTCATCCTGCAGCATTTCAGCCTCAATCTGACAACTGAAGCTGTAATAATGTCAGCAAGTTGACTGAAAGGGTTGATGTTACATATGTTTTTGCATTAAAAAGCAAATAAAACAGACTAAAAATTGCAGAAAATAAAAATCACTGGTTTTGTTGATTTATTTTTTATGTAACCTTTACTACCAGGAAAGCTTCATTGAGATTAAAATCTCTTTTCCAAGAGTTTCCTGTTCAAGACAGCAGCAGAGCATTTAAAAGTTCTAGCATACAGATAACAACTTGCATTCAAATTGACATATAAAAAAAAGAGTAACAGTTTAAAAGAGAAATTAATAACTAACTACACAAATCAAACAAAGCATCCACAAACAGAGGTAGAGTCTGACGTCCCCCTGAAAATAAACGTTAGACTTCTGCAAGTGGAAATCATCTCAAACTGCGCCTTTGGGGCTCTACTCGCTTGCCGTGGCGCGTTTGAATGCAACTCTCTCTCACCCCGCCTGTAATTCGCTCTTTAGCTTTGTTTTGGTGTGTTCGGGACGTTTCTGCGTGGAGATTTCTGTTTACATCACCAGCCAATGACAGAACCAAGGACATGACGCTGTGTGGGAATAATCTCATGATTGGAGCAGAAGCCAGTCACTCGAACTCTCGAAGGAAAAAGAAAGAAAGAAAGAAAGAAAGAAACAATGGCGGATGCACCGAAGAAAAGGTAAGAGCTTTAGATAATAGATGGGCTAATATTAATTTGGCTTTTACCCGCTTTTGAGCTCTGAAGGAGAGACTTGAAGCTGAATAGTTTGAAGAACGAGGCGGCCATTAGCGTGAGAGGGAGGGGCGCTAAGTTTGAATGCTGCTGTTTGCAAACAGAAACAGTGGGGGGGGGGGGGGGGGGGGTCTGGACTCTACCTTTAAAATCATCCAGCAAGACGCGTCCTGTAGCTTCAACTCTCTCTGCAGTTTATTCCATGTGAAGAGCAGCACGCACAAAAGCTTTTTATCCATTTCCTATCAAATTTTAATCATATAATTCACTCATTTGTAGATATTTTGACTAAAATTCGAACTCATGCAGTCCTGTAAATGCAAAAAATTGCCAGTCAAACCAGTAAGATGTCTGCATTTGTGCTTTGTATTGCTCTGTAGTGGCTAACGCCTGCACACTGGTGTGGAGCTGTTGGACAAAGGGCATGAGCAGTTCAAAGTATCCCAGGTTGGCCTGAATGCTACTGGCTGCTGTCAGCTTCTTCCTTACTTGCCTCCTTTGCAAATGAACAGCAACTTGCACCTGGACTGAACTGGAACCAGTTCCAGCTGTTAGCAGATGCTCATTTAGCCTGGAAGGTGGCTGAATACTACTGTCTCGGCTGGTGACTACCCCAACTGCCTCGGTTGGTGTCCTCATGCAGCTTGTTGTAGCATCTCATTTTATCTGCACAGCACAGGGTAAAAACCTGAACAAAGTAACCACAAACGGAAATCTAGAAACTGGTCTGTAATGCAGAGTTGCTTAATCTGGTCCTACGAGGTCCACAAGGGAGCAGGGATGCATGGAAAATCTGCAGGGCTGCGGACCTCGTAGGAGCAGATTGGGTAACCCTCTACATTGTGATAGTGACCAAAGAAAGAGTTTATTTTGCATAAGTCCTCCAAAATATATGTTTTTTTCCCAACTTTACTTGATATGTAAGATAATAATACATCTTTTTAACACCCTAATAAGCTGGAAAGGAATAGAAAACATGCCGTGGGCCCTTTGTTTAGTCTGCTACATTTAGAAATTTTACAGAAATCTTTTTTTGGGGGTAAAAATTTTGTGCCAAATAAACTGTTTCCTTCTCTCATTTTTGTTAATGTAACTGGTTTATTAATAAGCATTTTTCACTCATCTGATTGTTTCTCCTGATTCTATTTTTGACAATAGGACAACTGCAACAGTGACAAGTTGGATATGATATCATACAGTGAACTTTCAAGCACATCTTTAATATAGCAGAGTTGGATGTAGGCCAGCCTGTCTGACATCCACAGCTGTCCTTGTATTTCTGCATATCTACCAAACAGTAAAATCATCTGTAATTTGCTTATGTCATGAATGCAAATATATTTTCCAGGAACTGCTGTGTTGGTCATTGAAAAAGAGGAACATGAACGATGCAGGTGTGTGTACATCCAGTTTATTAGTGCTGTACGATAACTGTCCTGTTGGGTTTATACCTTTATACAGCACGTTATGTTCCATGTACAGTCCTGTATCCAAATCATTAGAACATGAATTGCGACTGGAATAATTTACTGCCGCATTCTTGCCAAGAGGGAGGGTCATAACCTGACGCAGTTCCAACAACAAAAACACCTCACGGACAGACAGACAACATCGGTGAGTAAAACCATATGGCCAGCTCAGTGCTAACCATTAGCCTATGACTTGTTAGCTAATTTACTTACGTACTTGTCAGGGGTACAGTATATGGTATCACATGTACTTCTAACCCCATATCAGATCTGAGTTGAACACATTTGGCGCCATGACAGTGGTCCACTTTTTTGAGAGGGACCCAACTGCAGTCACGAGACGTCGCCATATATCCGATCCACGCCGGAAGTCCTAATTGGAATATGTTCTTCATGTAACTTACTAAAATTGAACCCTAACCCTGACCCTGCTGCTAATCCTAACCACCCGACTACACTATACGCGTGTTTACAAGCAGATAGTTACTAAGGGGGGGGGGGGGAGAAATAAAAAAACGGGGGGGGGGGGGAGAAGGAAAAATAAAAAAAAAAAAAGGACCGCACAAAGGAAGAATAAGAAAAAAGGGGAAAGGAGAGGAAGTGGGGGGGGGGGGGCAAAAAAAAAAAAAAAAAAAAAGGAAAAAGGGGAAAGGAGAGGAGCCTGGGGGGGGGGGGGGGGGGGACCGACAGGAAGGACCCCTGGGGGCCTTTAATGGTGTTTAACTAACTTCCGCTGGACACTTCCTGTATGGATTGGATATATGGCGGCGTCCTTATCGGCTATTGTAAGTGCAGTTAGGTACTCTTGACTTTTTTCCCATGATCGGAGTCCAATCATCCATCAGTGTGTATGATATGATACAGCTACTTTAAAGCAAAATAAACCATGACAGAGCCGACTGGTTCATGGTTCGTGAAAGTTATTGGCCTGCAAAAGTTGTGATTCACGTTTCATTTTGCCATTTATCTTTTTTCAGATAAAACTTTAATATAGACAAATAGTTTGGGTAAAATAACTTTGATAATGTAGTTTCCTGCTATCTGTGCACACTTGAAGAGACCACCATACCCCTGTAAAGGATTAAACTAATTTTAACCTTGTCTTCGATCAACTTTTCAATTTTCAATTTCAATAACTTTATTGGCATGACAAGACAGTGCTTATATTGCCAAAGCATATAACAATACTATAATTTCAAACACATATATAATATCAAACAATATACAATATCAAATAATGTCATACAAGCATTCAAAAACAGACCGGGCCTTGTATTGTCTTCTATCTCTAACTGTACGTTCAGACCAAAGGCGACAAAAGTGACAAAGGCGCCCGAGGCTGGGCGACAAACAGGACAGCTTCCAAAGCAGCAATATATTTTTGCCGCTTTGGTCGCTCATCATGTGACTGATGTCAAAGTTAAATCGCACTGGTCATTTAAAGGAGCCGCACAGCGACTTCTGGACAGCATCGTTGCTGTTGCTCATGTCCCACTCAGTTAAAGCAGAGCAGAGCTGCAGGACGTTTTGTGTGGTCATTAAATACAGGGGGGGAAAATCACAGAGCATTAACATAAATTAAAATGTTTTTCTATTTTGTCACAAGCAGATTGAGTTGTTTTCTGCAGAAAACAAACAAGTCAAACAGGCGAATAAAGAAAATCTGAAATCTGCTGACTCTCTGATCTGATGTATGATGGTTAAAAATAATGTTCTCACATTCAATACGAAGATTAAAGTAATAAAAGAACTAAATTTACTGTAAGGTTTGCTGTTTTAATCAGCGAACACAACCAGTTCACCAGCTTTCCTGGGGAAAACACTGCCATCATCAATTAGCATCATAGATGTAAGGAGACAAAGTAAGAAGCCTGAGGTATACTTCCATTTGAATATGGAGCATTTCCATCTTCCAGGTGTTTTTGTTTATCCCTGTAAAACCCACATATAGAAAAAAGTACTTTTTTTCCATGCTAGATGTTGTTGTAGGAGGCTTTTGGAGCATTTAATGATGCGTTTTAATTTTTCTTTTTCAGTAAGTTTTTATGGAAATGTTGTAATATTGCAACATTAGCAGGAACTAGAAACACTTAAACACAGACAAGGATCATGTAGAGGGTTTTTTGTTTGCTTGTTTGTTTATTCTGTTTTGTGTAAAAAAATGATCACAGTTAGCATGTTAGCATTCCGCTATAAATACCAGAAACTATTCCTTTTTGTCCTTTAGATATGGTTTATATTCATTTCAGAAAAATGTAAACATCATTTCAAACAGAGTTATAGTGAATCATTAAAGTTTTTATATTTCTGAGTTTTTTTTTTTTAATGTCCATGAATGAACAGGAACAAGGTGCAGTGTCTCCATGCAACGTGTCCGTTGCAGTTGGTTTACGTTACCTCTCTGACCCAACGTTGCAATATTGCAACACTGGATTAAGAAGCTCCAAATCTAGTCTGATCAATGTTTTCCAAAATAACTACATATCTATGTGTTCTAGACATCATGATGAAAATTATATTGGAAGTTTTACTAACTGGAGTCAAGACAGATCCTGCTGATCAATGCAGACAGATGATCCTGATAAAAAAATTCTCAGGTAGTGTGAAGTCACGGACAAATTACCGAGCCAATAAAACTTCACGACAGTGAAAAGGACACCACTAGGGGGAGCCCCGAGCTGAAGTTACTGAGTTCTGCTTTAAAAGTGATGTTGTAGTATTACAACCATGGGTCTTACAAGGATCATGCAGCACTCCTCTGTAGTTGCATCATGTTTCAGCGTTCCTCTATATTTACAGATTTCCCTGCAAACATTTCTGTTGATATAATGCAGTGTGTTTCTGTATGTTAAGTCCGTTTGCACCTGTTGGCCTCTTTATATGATATCAATAGATGATAAAAAGTGAGTCAGGATAATTCAAATAAAAAGGATTCAGCAGAAAAGTCTCTAGATGGGTATATCAGGGTAAGGAGAGAATATACTGCAGCCATCACAGTTTTCACCAACTACACAAATCTTTAAAGCAGCGTTTTCATCTGAGGTTGGTATAGAAACTTAAATCTGTCTCAAATTGGGAAAAAGTGCTTTATCTAAACATGTGGAATGGTATTCCATAGATTCAGTATTTATACTGTACCATCAATTATTGAAGGTTTTGATTTAAAATAAATTTAAGGAAATCATGCAACAAGTGCATGACCTTATCAAAGTTAAAAAGGTCCACAGTTGTACAATACTGTGCTTATATATTTCCTGTTAAAGTCTGAAAACATTATTCTATTTATTCAAAATAAAATACTCCTGCAAGTTGGCACACCCAAAGAAAAAAAGAGTGTTTGTTTAAACATTGTTTAACTATCAACCAGCCACACTCCATAATCTTCAGTTACTTATTGATCTCATGCCGTCATTATTTTTACTATGTACACAAGCACAGATGAAGCTGTTGTCTTCAGTCAGCTTTACATCAGCGTATGAGAGAATATAAACCCTGTCACTTCTCAACACTCAGTCCACCTTTACTCAAACCTAGAAGTCAGCAGGTGAGAGATTTTCAATTCTGGTTAAAAGTTAAATAATTTAGTGATGAATTACTTAGGTTTCCAACTACTTATTAGATTTAAATCTACCAGTTCTGATTAACAACAAGAGATTAAGACGTCATTCCTAACAACTGTGACACATCTTATAAATTTTAAACCTGCAAAAATTTCTTTCATTAACTTAGTTGATTAGTTAGTTTATCTTCTCTTCTCTACTTTGTTTGTTTGTCCTCTCCTCAGTCTTTTCAGTGAAAGAAAGTCATAACTGCAGTGATGATGATCCTTGTCTTGTTGCTTCTGCATTCAGGTAAACATTCCTTCTTCTGGGTTTTTGTATCAGTGTAATCATCTATACTGTGTTATGTTTAGTGAATCATATCCGGCAAACTATGGTTAGAATCACCTCTATAGCTGGTACCTGGTGTCACCAGTACTTCTGGGTATTTTACATGCTTCCAGCTGTATTCTGACTCGAACA
>JALJCO010002646.1:600000-896307 GCA_023101725.1 Atherinomorus stipes
CCATTTCTACACCTTATTCATTTGATAATATCATGGACACCAGAGGCATGTAGAGCAGAACCACTCAATTCAGTCCTATGAGGGCTGCAATCCAGCAGGTTTTCCTCGTCTCCCACCTTGATTGGCTGTTGGATCTATTTAATTTGAGTCAGGTGTGAGGGAGCAGGGAGACATGAAAAACCTGCGGCCCTCGTAGGACCGAACTGAGTAGCCCTGATATAGAGGATCCATATACAGCTTGGCTCTGTACATGTTGTGTTGCTCATTCTACAAAGAACAATCCTTAAAAGTTGTAACTTCTTGTAAAGGTGACTGATCAGGTTTCCAATGAAGTATAATGTATTTTCCGGACTAAGAGTCCAACCTTTTTCCATACTTTGGCTGGTCCTGTGACTAATGCTGCGTTCCATTTGAACTCGGAAGTCGGAAATTCCCTGTTCCGAGTGGGAAGTTTCAATCCCTCTGAAGTTGGATTTCCCACTTGGAAAGTCAGAGAATTCTCGCAGCTCCAAGTTCAGATTTAAAGATGGCTGCGCCCAGTGTTAGCAGTTTTTGAAGCTCCTGTAATGTTACATTTATTTATACTTCTTACTAATATTTTGTTGCATTAAATCAGTCATACGCGTAGTATTGGTTTATACAGATGTAGGGGGAAGCTGCTGTAGTGTAATTCACATTTTTCATGTGGTATATGTGAACTACAACGCCAGCTATGCTAACAACGGCTAATAGCAATAGCCTTAGCAAACATGTTGTTGTGCTAGGCTGCTAACTGGTTTTTCGACCAGTGAGCTGGAACGCAAGTTGGTTGGTTGTGACGTCACCCCCCAGTTCCCAGTTCCCAGTTCCGAGGTAAAATGGAACGCAGCATTATAGTCAGGTGCGACTTATATATCAAAATAAATATGATAGAGCATATTTTCAAATGTTAATTCATACTGACATGAGCCACAGGGGGGCGCTCTTGGCTTGCGAAAACTACAGGATGCTCCAGGAAAATCTGAAAATGGCCTTATTTCAGCGAGAGGAATTGATTTTAAACATCTGGCCACACTGTCTGTGCGACTGAACAAAAACATGTTTATCTTTACGATGTTTATGACCATTTACAGGCATTAACTTTGGAATCAGAGTGATGGGGAAATTTTACCAAAGTCACAGAGGCATGTTTGGAAAAATTATTAATGCGTGACCACAAGTTAGTCATCTTGTTGGTGGTATAACATGTGCGGATGTCATACCTATATATGTTATATAATAATCTGTGGCCATGTCTTATTAATGCGTGGCCATGGGATAACAGCTTGTGGCCAGCAGCTTGTGTGCATTAAGGACGTGTGGACACAAGTTTTTTATTTTTCCGCCGATGTCACCAGAGGGGCTCGTTGGATTGGCATTTGGGCGCTTAGAGAACTTCATTACTGGTACTTTGCACGTTGGACTGGCTAGCTTGTTATGTTAACTTGGCATATTCAGCCTCCCAGGTACGTTCTTTATGCTACTCTGTTGCTGAATAACTGTTAATATGTTATGTTTATGTTGTCTTCATGTGGTATCGTATTTATGGTAAATACCAAAGTCCGACATCAAAATTGCACTTGAACACCCACTCATGTTGTAATTTCCACTGGAATACTGAAAAAAAATTTATGATGCTAAAGTTGCCGAGATGAGGTAAACTTTGACCTTTCATCATGGCGGAGAGCAACAAAAATATCATGAAAGGGATCATTACATTATGTTTAAAGTTTTCTGCTGCTGTTTTTTGGTTAGTTTGTGGTCTGCATAATTGTGCGCCATACAGAACTTTGATAACATCACCATTTAAACTTAGTTTTGTTTGTAAAAAATATGGTTGTTATTTGTTTTATCTCCTCAAAGCAGATGCTAGCTAGCAGCTAGCTAGCTAGTCCATTGAAGATAGCCTTCAGTGTTTACCTTTATTACAACAACAAATCACTGAACACAACGCACTGGTAATTTCCACTTAACAAGTGGAAAGGATCATCTTTCCCATACCACATGAAGGCAGCATAACATACCCGACACCTGCTCATGTAGATGAATAACTTGCCTTTCCAGATATAAAGTCTGTTCTTGGTCTTAGATTTTGTGAAATAAATCCAGTGTGACTTATATGTTTTTTCCTCCTTGTGATGCATTTTTTGACTGATGCGACGTATGGAGAGCTGAAGCCCTTTCGGTGAGCCCCATGGGACATAAAAGACGAAAAAATATGAATGGAAGTCAATGGTGAAAAAATAAGGTATTTTCTGGCCCCAGTCGTTCTATGCCAGGGTTGTCCAAGTCCGGTCCACAAGAGCTATAATGCTGCACATTTTGGTTGCATCCCTTCTCCAACACACCTGAATCAAATGAACAGCTCGTTACCAGACCTCCACAGAGCTGAATGGCCTGCATGAGGGAATTAGCCATTTGTTGGAGAGGGTATGTTCTAAAAATTGCAGGATAGCAGCTGTCGAGGACCGGACTTGGGCAGCCCTGTTTCATGCCCTGGATTCCAGATATGTTTGTTGTGGATTTAAATGAACATTTTTCATGCAAAGAAATAATAAAATATGATGAAGAACTTTGATTATTTCAGGTTTTGCTTGAAGCTGCTTTGTGGACTACAGCTCTCATCACAAGTGATGACGCAGCTCCCTGCGACTGGCGTGAACAGGAAGGCGTAATGAAAAGACTCGACATGCCCTGACTTATGATGATTTTCACCCCTGCAGATGCCTTTATAATACACTAAAAACTCATAATGGGTTATTTTTGACCCAATGCCTGGTTAAAAAGGGACCAACCCAGAGAATTGGGTTATTTTTTTGACCCAACTTTGGGGTTCAATATTTGACCCAAAAGTTGGGTTATGTTGTCTACAATGTTGGGTTATTTTAACCCAGAAGTTGGGGGAACAACCCAAAAGTCTGGGTTGAAATAACCCAGTAATTAGTTGGTCCCTTTTTAACCCAGCAGGTTGACCCAGGACTTTTCAGTGTGAAACCTGCCCTTAAAAAAGGCGGTGAGGTGCTGGAGTAAAATCACCATGCTAGCGCACCTTTGGCAGCTGATGACACATAATGCTCATGACGAGAGCTGCAGTCTACAAAACGGCTTCAAGCAAAGCCTGAAATAATCAAAGTTCTTCCAGAAAATAATCATTTTCTCGCCATTGACTTCCATTCATATCTTTTTTTTTTTTTTTAAATCTCTGTAGGAGCTCACAAGAAGGGTTTGACCTCGGCTCTCCATGATCCAGAAAATACAGTTGGGAGAAATGGGAAAAATAATCAACCAAACATAAATTTCCTTCCTTTTTTGTGCCAAGGAGCCAGATAAGCTGTACTCTTTCACTTGAGATCTCCAGTCAAATTAACATTTACTAAATTTGCGGACATACGGTCATTTAGATTTCTCCACTAAGAAAAAGAATAAAAGGAATTAATTTATATTGAAGTTGGCAGAAGCTTTAACTGCACTTTCCTGCCTTCCTTCCACATCAATCCTCTTTATATATTACAACACAAGTGATTTGTCTGTCTCCCAGAGAGAGTGGTCAATTATCGCCTATGTGACATACAGAGAGACTACAAAGGAAAATCAGGAGCAGGCTGGACTGCAGATATGGATAGTTCTTTATAGACATCTCTAATGAATGGCTGATTATAAGCACCGACCTTTCAAACAGATGAGTGTGGAGACACATTAATTGCAATTCATTTGCGTGTCAGACGGGTATGAAAATCGATTTCTTCCACCAAACCTTTGGGACAGCTGCTTTGCATTTGCAAAGGTGACACTTGCTTCTTTTGCACGATAGAGCCAAGCCACTTCAGAAGGAAGAAATTAATGATCTTCACTTTATGTAGGGCAGTAATTGCCAAAAGGGTAAAGTGGAGTTAATTGCTGGAAAAAAATGATTGAAGGGGACAAATAAACATGCAAGCTGGCATCAGCTTGGCTTTTATTTAGGAAGGGATTTGGAGAGCAGGAGGCAGCGGAGCTTGGCTGAAGCCCGGGGGCTGTGTCACTGCACCGTGAGCCGCTTCCAGCAGAGATGGAGCAGTGACTCGGCCAAAGCTGTGGGACCCAGTAGCGGCTGATGCCTCGGGGCTTTGCCAAAAGATGTCACTGTGACTGCGGGGCAAAGTTTCCCACCTCAGGCACAGTTCCTCTGCAGGTAAATCACACACGCTCCTGTTGTTTGAAATCTTACATCTTAATAAGGCGGAACTTAAGCAATGTTATTTTTCTATGACTAAGTGAGATTCCATGCAATGAAATGGAAGATCCTGCTCTGTTTTTCTGCACCTATAAAAGGAGGGCAGCTGGTTCTATAGACTCGCTGGATGTAAAGTGACTTTTTTTGTGTGTTATGGTCAAGTGAGTGGGTCAAAGAGTGAGCGGCTTCATGTGATTATGGAGGATTGTTCCTGTGTGCAACAGAAGTGAGAGCAGATGACAAAAGAACAGCCCAGCTTGGCTCAGCACCTCCTCATCTCCTACGGTACTGTATACATCCTCCTCGTTCCCACTTTTTGACAGGCACGCAGCACCGCGGCGATATCCCCGCCTACGCCACACTAATGAAGACGTCTCTTTGTTGCTTGAAAACAATGACGGTCTAAAAGATGACTGCTTCCTTTCCTTCTTCCCTCCCACCTTCCCACCCCCGTAGCAGATGGACTGAGGTGAAAGCCAAACCGTGCTCTTTAAGAGCATCTCCTCTTCAGTGCTGTGTGTGCATGTATGAGCTTATGAAATGGCAAAGTTTTTCTACAGAACTGGCACTTTCAAAGGTGCCCGCAGCTCTGCAGAAGCAGCTTTTTTCTTCAGTGCTGTTGTTGCATGGAGAGATGGGGGTGAGTGTACTCTGTGAGCGGCTCAAAATGAAACACGGGGCTAAGGTGTGACTGGGACTTGTCTCATTACCTTGCGTGATCTCTTATTTCCAGACAGCACATCATAAAGAAGGAAAGAAAATAAGGAGGAAGAGAGTTAATAGGGGAAGACTAGTAAGTGTCTGTGCACAAAGAGGCATGCAGAGCCAGGCAAGCACACATTCATGTATTACCTCATGATTACACATATACACATCTGTAAGAGCTTTAGAAATAGTTGGCGGGGAGCACAGACAAGTGACACAAGTACATCAAATAAGGATATAAAAAATGGGCGGAATGCATTCTGGGTTATATCCTATACATTCAAAAAGAGAAGCAAGAAATGAATGCAAATAAGGTGTGCATCTAAAAAGGCTGTGCACGAGGCAGATGGTGCCATTTAGGAAAAGATGAAAAAAAAAAAAAAAAGGGAAAAAACTTCATGGATGACAGACTGTGAATAGAGCCACTTAACCCAACCTCATTTACAGGCTGCTGCCATTAAACAAGAGGTAAAGTAGATTTTTATTTCTCCTATCTCTGCCTTCCAAAGTTTGTATTTCATTATGCTGGCAGCCTGATCCGTCCTTGATATGATGATTACTCTTAAATGTAACCATACACGTGTCTGCATGTGTCCTGTGGGTTTCTCTACTGTAACTCACCCTGGTGCTTAAAGCTGAAGGAGGAGAGAATTAGCTGAGATCCACACTGGATGGGGTCTCTGTATTGAGCTCAATAACTAGTCTCAGCTCATCCCTTGCGTCCTCCCTGCCCCCTTCTACACACACACATACACACACATCTTTGCTTTTCCTTGCTCTCTTCTTTTAATAAGATTTTCTGCCTCTGTAGCTGGAGTACAACACAATTACCATACAGACGATGGGAGGCAGTGGGGGAGGGACTGAGTGCTGAGATAAAAAATAAATAATTTTTTTTTTTTAAATAAGGGAGACTGTTGCATCTTGCAGGAGACGGGGGAGCTGACAGGGTGCATGTTCATAATTACAAATTACAGTTTAATATAATTGGGTGACTTACGCACTTATCGAACTGTTAGATCACCCTCGTTTAATAGCATGTACCTGCTTTATTGGTTTAGGCGCTGGGCTCAAGAGTTTCATTACGCCCCTCTCGCTGCTGATATCGCCCTTATCTGCCTCAAACTCCCCTGACACCACCCCAGAGGCTGAATTTATAAAACAGACTGTATACCAGCGGTAAAGACTGCTTTTCATGTTTGAATACAAGACCAAGTTTTTATCTCCAGAAGAGATTATCAAAGGCAGAGAGTAAGAAAAACATTGCAGCTACAAAATTAAGACAGCTTGTCAAGCTGGCCCTGTGCATCCAAACCTCTTCATGCTACCTCCATGTATGTTTGGATGTTTTCTGCAAAACAAACCTACAAAGCCACAGGGTGCCAAACCATGTGGAAACCCTCAGCAAAGGGAGTGTTTACAGATTCAGCTGTGCCTGAAGCGGTACCTAAGAGTACAGCTACAAGGGCAAACAAGAACACTCAAGCCCAAGACTGTGGCATAGATGAGATATGAGCACAATGATGAGGATACATGGTCAGAAGCAAGGCTAAGCATAGCATAGCTCCATCGGTTCTGCATGCTGAAAGCAAGATAAGCAGAAGCTTGTTGTTTCTTACTGGTGACTCTCCCTGGACTTGGTCTTTCTGGTTAACCATGATCTCCCCTTTGCGCTGGTGGCGCTCCAGGTTGACGGTGTTCCACACGTTTAGCTGGATTGGCCGCTTACTCCTGAACCAGGCAGACACACATGAAAACAGTCACATAGAGGGCAAAACATTCCTCTTACACTGCAAAAAAAATCTCTTACCAAATATATTTTTCTAATTTCTAGTCAAAATATCTCATCATACTCAATGTAAGACAAAATAACCTAAAGAGAAACATTTCAGTGAAATATAGGAACTTGTTCTAAGACAAATGCAACAAATTTCATGAAATCTTATCAAGAAAATTTCACTTGTTCTATTGGCAGAATTTTTTTTTTTGCTTACTATAAGCAAAACAAAAAATCTTGGCCACTCTTAAAGGTGCAGAGTGTAATGAAAAAAATACGAAAAATTTAATTCATTATCAAAAACAGTTTTCATTGGTATACAAAAGCTATACTAAATTATTTGCATTACCTTGGGTCCATGTCCATGGCAGCCGCCCCATTGGCCCCACCATATTACTATCGCATCTCTGAATTGACAAGCAGTTGTGTGTGTGTGAAATGAGCGCCCTGAGTTTTAACACTGCAGCATCGGCTTTGACCGAGTGATGCTAGAGCACCGTTTCGGATGTGTACCAAGTTAAAACCCAAGCACACAGAAGAAGACAGTAGACAACGGTTAAAATGGAAGTAGATATGGTTGCTTAAAGACACACAATGTAACTTTTAGACCTTAAAAATCTGTGTTTCTGACTCGTTTTGATGTCACACCAACATTCATTTTGCGCATTTTCGAGCCGTCAGTGCCCAGAGCCGTCCCGGGGCTCAGAAACAGCACTATGTAAGATTCCCATCCGGGACGCGACCGTGACGTTGCAGCCAACTATTGGTTGCAGCACCGTGTCACTCACTAGCAACCGGATGTAAACCAGGGATCAACATCGCGGGTGTTTTGAATGCGCATCATGTCGAATTCGGTAAAGAAACGCAAGGAAACATCACCGGAGGAAGAGAGGAAAAGAAACAGAGGAAGGGACAGAACAAGAGTCAAGATAAGACTGTCTTTTACTGGCTGGAGTGAGCTTACAGTACAGGTACGAACAAGATGGATGCTAGTTTAGCTGCCGATAGGGGGCGCGTCACTGAGAAAACTGCTGAAAGTTCCGTTGTGTGTCTTTAAGAGGTTCGAGACAAAATGATCACAGTGCCTAAAAGAAGTGAGGGTATATATTTGAAATCATTGTTATGATCATCATTAACCATTAGATATCACTAAATCTTACACACTCCACCTTTAAAATAAATAATTTTTTTTATTTTTTTACTTGTAATAAGAAAAAAATTGCCAATAGAACATGTGAAATTTTCTTGATAAGATTTTTTGAAATTAGATGCATTTGTCTTAAAACAAGTTCCTATATCTCACTGAAAGGCTTCTCTTTAGGTGATTTTGTCTTATATCGAGTGTGATGAGATATTTTGACTAGAAGTTAGAAAAATATACTTGGTATGATTTGAGTTGTTGCAGTGTACAATTCAGTTGTAACTATGATTGTGAGACTCTCCAAGACTCAAATCATGTGGACCTGATATTGGCTGGTCCTTTTCCTAGGTCGTAGCGAAACTCCAGGAAGCCGTTATTTAGGGACAGAGAGATGAAATCGCCTTTTCCGTCCGGTTTCTGACCGTTGTAGAAGATCAAACCGTTGGAGTCGTTGGCCATGAGAACCACCATCATGCTGACTTTTTGACTGCAAATGAGGCATAAGCAAAACTCCATGAACACACCGCAGTGAAAAACTATTATTTAGACCCAAGACAGAAGCGCATGATAAATAGGGCTTTTTGTATTTGGTGCACTCTTTTAGCATAGAAATTGTGTAGTTACACTACAGCACATTAACCACCCTCAGACCTTGATGAAGTTATTTGTGCAGCCCTCATTATCAATTCTGCTCAGGCTTAAAGAAGGCTGAGCTTGCTCTTTGCCTCAGGCACAGAACAAGTTTAGTTCATGAAAACTACATAACACTCAATGTTCTGTAATACACAACACTTTGCTGTGTAGCTTTCATACTAACACCTAGGACTTACTGCAGCTCATGTCCGTAGAGATGGAGCCCCTTCAGCTGCAGGTAGGAGTCTCCATTGAACTGCGGCATGTAAGCCCCCTCTCCTCTCCACCACTGGAAGACAAAGAAAAATAAAGAAACTAGATTAAACGTCAAGCTCTGTTTTGGGTTGCTGACAGAATTAAAATTCAGGGATCGTCTGTACATCTTTAAGGGACCTGTCAGCATTACAGAAAAAGATGGATTTGTATGTATAGCCTTTAGGGATTAAGACTTTCGCTTAATAGAAATTCAAACAAAAAAAGAAAAAAGGAGAAAATCCAAAACCCTTATGCCAGACTGATTACACAGCATGCCACTGTATGACAAAGAACCTGTGGAGACATGCAGAGTTTAACACACAGCCGGGACCTATGAAATAAAGCAGCCATTGTATTCTGGCAAGGCTTTTTTTTTTTTTTTTTTTTTTTTTGCAAATTCATGTCTTTGTGACGTGTCTACGTCTCGCTGTCAGGAGTCATTAGGACAGGCACCGTGCCATCCTTCTAACAAGTGACTTGATATTAAAAATCACTCAAGTGTCACCCTGTGGGGGGATATGTGTTTATAATGCAAAAACTACCATCATTCAGAGTCACGTGACTTGCTAGGCACTCACATAAACACACTGGCTACCGCACGTACCCAAAGCAGCCTGCAAGAAAGCTTTTATTCGTAATTGGCTGGGATTAGCTGAGTCGAGTTAGGATGGAGAAGGCAGAGGGAGATGAGAAAGCTAATTAGCTATTGTGCAGAGGAGTGCTAATGATGATGGTACGCACCATGGAAGAGAGGGGAAAAATAGTCCTGCACCCACAAGGAATTCTGCACTGAGCTGAACTCTACAGGAGTAAGACAAATGCTCTCAATGTAGTTTCTCAGACAGCAGCATGGATGGCTTCTCTCTTTCTCGCACATTTCTCAGCCTGAAACCATGATCAATAGGACACTACAGGTCAAAGCCTTAGTAAGAGCTGAGTGACGAGGGAACGCCACATGACATACGGGCAAAAAACTTCCCAACAAGGAAAAGTTAGTCAGTTTAAACTCTAAATAGGCACCTTGAAGCTTTAATGCTGCCTAAATGAGAAGAAGGCAATACTAATAAACCTGTTGCATCTTTTACTGAGGTCAACAATTAAGTAGAGCTGCACCTATCAATTATTTTATCAATTAATTGAATAGTCTATTGATTATCTCCAAAATGTAAATACAGTACACTAAAAAAGGAGTCATTTAATATCAACCTTTTCTTAAAATGAAAGATACAAAAAGCAGCATTATGGATCAGCTTTATGAGGTGCTTTTTAAAAGAACAGTGCGGATATTGAGAAATATTACAAAGAAGTAGGCTAATGTGGCAGCTTCAAATCTCCAAGAATAATAACATACTGAATGTGAAATAATAAATATCTGTATAAATAGCTAATGTAATGTACCTTCAACATAAAATATAATTAAGTGATATTGTCTGTCTTTATTCAAACATAATATAGAAAGTACTTAAAGGTAGAGTCTGGAGTTTTCCCTCTAAAAATAAACACTAGAGTTGTGCAAGTGAAATCCATCTTAATCTTTGGCCCTCTATTCTCGTGTGTTGGTGAGTTTGTTTGCAACTCCCTCTCCCCCCCTGTCTGTAATTCCCTTTTCCCCTTTGTTTTGGTGTGTTCGGGACGTTTCTGGGCAGGGATTTCTGTATATACCACCAGCCAATGACAGAGCAAAGGGCATGACGCTGTGTGGGGGTAAACTCCTGATTGGAGCAGACGCCAGTCACTCGAACTCTCGGGGGAAAAAAAAAAACAGTGGACGCAGCGAAGAAAAGGAAGCATTCTGCTGTGAAAAAAGTTTTAGATAAAAAAAAAAAAGGGGAAAATGACAGAACAGTATTTCATACTGGAAAACCAGGGATAATATTGGTTTAGCTTTCAACCGCTTCCAGAGCTTTGACGGGGAGGCCTGAAGCTGAATAGACTGAAGAGCAATGCGGCTTTTAGCCTGATGGTAGGGGAACTCAGTTTGAATAGTGTTGTTTACAAACAGAAACAAGGGCTAAACTCCGGACTCTACCTGTAAGAGAAACCCACTAATCACAAAATGAATCATGATAGAGGCAAAAACAAAATGCAAGGTGATTTCTGGATGATAAACCATAATTACTGCAATTTGAGAACCACAGCAAATAAGTCACTGACACTATTAATCTGGGAAACTGATGTTCATTTTTTAAACAACTATATTGTTAATCATGCCATATTACAAAAAAAAACAAAGCAAACAAAGAAACAAAAGAACAAATTTAGCATTTTTTCTTTGAAAGACGCAGATTGTTAGATTGTAGGTTGCTAGCTTCAATGGTGACCCGAATTCACTACCTCTTATTTATGAAATTAATGGTATCTAACTATACAGTATTAAGGCCGCTCCACATTCACAACAGGTCCATGTGCACCACGTTTGACAAGGTAACACATTTAGACAGTACACCAGCCGTGCTACAGTTTCGTTCTGACTTTCCCCCCATTCTGCCAGGAGCCTGTCAAAAATCTGCCCTGCAAGTGTTCACATAAAGAGCTGATAGACGACTATTACTCAGAGCTGCTGCTTCTAGAGGTGAGTTACCTGAAGAACGCCATCAATATGACGTCATTCACGAGTCGACGCACAAAATTTGCGTAAATGTACACTACCGGTCAAAAGTTTGGGATCACTTTCCCATTAAATCCAACAGGGCAGTGATCTTGACAAAAATAATAATAATAAATAAAGTCTTTTTGAAAATCATGACAATGATTTTGGATTGTTTTTCAACAGAAATATTAATAACAAAGAATAAAACGAGCATGATGGCACTTCTAAATAGAAATTTTATTGAGCAACACCTTGAGGTAATCACTGCTATCAAGTGATTTCTGTAATGTTCAATAACACTTCTACACCTGTTGACAGGTATTTTGGTCCACTGTTCATGAGCAAGGTGCTCTAATTTTTCTGGAACAGTTCTTTTGTTTGTTTGTTTTTATTATTATTAGGGGTGTGCCAAAATCTCGATACACTGAAATATCGCGATATTTTGTGTTGCGATATCATATCGATATTTTAAAAAGCTGTATCGATATTTTTACGAAATCTCGCGAGATTTTGTAAGAGACCAGTGAGATCTCGCGAGATTTCGTTGCCGCGGTTCAGCATGTAGAAAAGTCCCTGCATTAGCACTGATATCTATGTGCAGGCTGCAGGTTCAGGTTAAACTTTAAACATGTTGTAAAGTACAAATTAAAATGTGTGTCCAGGTTGTCATAGACCACCCAGTTGTTTGAGATTATAAAGAAATAATGACTGAAATGTTTATTTTTTTTATATGCTTTCTTAAGAAGAACCACTGTGCACTTTGATTTACTGTTTTGCTCATTTCATATGAACTGATGTCACTTATGTGCAACTGATTGATAATATTTTGTAATTTATTTCACATGGATTCACTTTGGTCAATAAATTTGGAAAGTCTTCAGGGACAAATACTGTGGTCTATCATGGACAAATTTATTGCAATATATTGATTTTTGCTGAATTACTGTATCATGATATTATCGTTATCGTAGGCAAAATATCGTGATAGTATCGTATCGCAAGGTACCTAGTGATTCCCAGCCCTAATTATTATTATTCTTTTCAACCAAAAACAATGTTTTATTTCACTAAATTACAATTCAGTAAAAAAGGTTTTGTTTGTTTCCTTCTTATTTGAATAAATATTGTGAAATGATCAATTTCAGGTAAGACTTTCCCATTAAAGTGATCCCAAACTTTTGACCGGGAGTGTATTTTCATAATCGATAACGTTGACGTGTCGTCCCAGCCCTATAATTAAGCTCTGGCATCGTTTTATTTACATTTGAGGAATGTTATCTAAGCAGCTGCAGAAAATCCCATCAAAACCCTTTTAAACTAGGGGAAGAAGTAACAAGGCAGCTAGAATATTGATTCTATTGTGCAATAACACCTCATGGCCAATCAATTTGCTAGCTGCATGCAGTGTGTGAGATTCACACGTGTGTACAAGGGACATTCACCTGGGGTCAATTGCACAAAGCAGGTTTAATGAAAACACTGAGTTGTTTAACCCTGAAACTCGGGGAAACTGAGTTTTCCATAACACAAAGGTAGGTAACTCAACCCAGGGAAAGAGGAGTAACTATAGCCTGTTGCATGAAGAAGGGCAATTTAAACCCTCGGTCAGTTACCATGGTAACAGACTGAAACTAACCTAGTCAGGAGCAGGTTAATGTGGAGAAACCTTGAGTTTCTTGCTGTCTCCACCCACTTTCAGCCCCACTCACCGTTTCATTTCCTCATTCATTCATTTAGTCAGTCAGCGGTGAGTTTTATCTGCTGCCGTCTCAAATAAAACGTTAAAAATAAATCAGTCAGTAGGTTACAGACGAGTCCTTTCAATAAGGATTTCATGGATTTAGATGCTGCACGAAGGGTTAAAATTCGGAGATCGTTATCAGACCACGGATAGGAGTTTAATTTCCCGACAGTTGTCTTTTCTGACGTTACAGTTACACATCAGTCAGTTATCTACACACACAAGCTGATCTGTCCGTACATTTATTATATCACCAGCCCTATGTGACAGTTGGAGGTCCTGTCTCTCCGTTTTCCGAGAGATGGTTTGGCCTGATCATTTGACTTTTCAATTGTTAAATGGGTAAATGCTTAAGGTGCATGTCTGTCATGCAGAGAGCTGCTGTTCAATTCCTGGTGTGACTTTTTTCATGTTGCCATACGCTTTCCCCTCAAAGCAGATAGGTTATTGTTTATTGCCCTGCATTTTTCCTAATAGATTTATTCTTTAATTGGAGATGTAGGGCATTTGAGAAATACGACGGTTATATTTAATCTTAATGCTGCCAACAAGAGCGCTTCTCCCTGAGGGATTGCACCTAAGTTAAATACATAAAAAGGCTGCGGTGAAAGTACAGAGCTGGATTCGAACATCAGCCTCCCAGGTGGGAGGCAGCTGCGCAGACCAGTAGACCAAACAGGGAATGATACACAGTCACCTGTATCAGAGACTGTCGTGTTACCATTAAACAGTTCTACCCTATAACTTTCTTTCTTTCTTTCTTTTTTCTTTTTTTTTGCTGCAGCAGCAGCAGTTCAAACTCGCCATATGAGGCTTTAGAAGTTATAGTCCCATTCAATGGCGAACGCAGCCCCGCCTTTGCGTCTATGTTACCATGGTGACTCGTCGAAATCGGTGCTCAATTGATGCTGGCTTTTTATCATGGTAGAGCATGTTTAAAACCCCGGGTTGAACTACCCTGAGTTGATTAAACCAACTCAAATCAGCTGTTCTGGGACTGAAAACTCAGAGTTTCGAATCTCCGAGTTCAGGGTTACACTCAGAGTTTGTTGAACCTGCTTGGTGCAACAGACCCCTGTACTGTAAACAGAGGTGACTGCTAATCGTTGGTGACACTGCAACTCCCCCTGCAGTTCATTTTTCCAAGCGGTCTTGCTTTCATTGCTAAATGCTGGTGATTTACACCATCATGGGGTAAAAGCAGTGAGGAAAGTAGGCCATTCAATACTCCAGGAACACCCCTGAGAAAAGTCCTTGACTGTGATATTATAGCGGCGAGCTGTGCTGACGAACACTGGCAGAATTGAAATGAAAACCACAGCTCAGCTGAACTGGCGCACACACACATACACACTCTGATGCAAACACTTCATATTATGACTGCACTCACCTTCGGGCTTCTGATGAGTGGCTCTGAGCTACCTGTCTTTTTAACTGTTCTGAGCACAGCCCTCGGAGGGGACGTCCGCCTGGCTGCCTCCTTATCTGTGAGCTCCTGTCTGGGGCTGACACTCTGGTTGACTGATGCTGCCATTAATCACCACGGGCAGAGAGGACTGATGCGATTAGTCATCTCATTGATTCCTGTGTAAAAATAGCCTTTTGGAACGAGAGACGCTTTCGCTCACATAGCATTGATTTTGGCTCACCTCAATTTATTTTAATCACTCGCTAACTTGGACTCGGGGGCTGGACGGGGCTACTCCCATCTGGTTTTTCTTAATTCCCTGGGGCACAGGGGTTGAGTGTCTCTCTTTTAGTTGGGAAAGTGCATGCAAGTTTATTCTGCTTCATTTGCAGCTGCAGAGGTTGACTTCGACAGGCCCCCATGACAACAGCTACAAAAGCAAGGAGGGAAAAACACGAGCAGACTTCAAAATGCAACACCACAAAAGGTGCTAATGATGAACTTCAAAAGCAGGTTGGTCTTTTTCCCAGCAGTGGCCTGGTTCTGCCATGTAAAACCAAGCACCAACAAACAAGTCTGAACACAACACCTGTGGGTGGATGGCGAGGAAGAGAGAGGAGGAATGCTGCAGTTTCGCTTCTGCTTTCCCACTAACAAGCGTTGCTGAGTCGATGTGGTGAATGGCCCGACGGGGCCAATCATCCACCTCAGTTCTGCAACACATCAACCTTCCCTTCACCCCTCAACTCACCTCCAGTCCGCTTTTGATCTCCCACTTCAATTCAGGATGGATGGAGAAGTCACACAGTAGAAAGTACAGGAGAGGAAATTATGCAAATATTAAGGAGGGTCTGGTCCAAAATAGGGATTTTTGATATTGGCTTTTTTTTTTTTTTACCAATATCTGATTTTCAATATTGTCTAACTTTTAAATTCCGATCTCCGATATCAACAGATACCGATACATGCAAAGAACTATGAGGTTGTATCTTGCATATTTTGAGAAATACAACTACATTTTGCTCTGAGAACAAAAGATCCCAAAATCAATCCTTAACTCAGCCAGAGGAGTTCATTTTGGACATCTGGCTGCCAGATATCAGATGCTAGCAGGTATTAGCCAACATGTGGCTAATTATAATGTTTCTGACAACTTGGTAACTTTAGCAACAACTTCAAACCAGATATATTATAAGCAGCTTCAAAGCAAGTCAGTCTGTAGCAGCAGCTGCACCATAGTCACATGACTCTGAAAGGAATGCTGGGATATAAAGTTCTTCCAGGATAACAGGGACTTTTATACATGCTGAACCGCTGCTAATGGAACAAGATCTTGCTAGATTTCATTACGAAACAACAAACTCTCACGAGATTAAAAATATCAGTCCAAAAAAACTTTACCAATATTTTCCGATATCACATTTTAATGCCAATATCGGATGTCAATATCAGACATCCCTCATCCAAAAGCATGTTTTTAACAGATTACCTTTCTCACAGTGTCGTCCTTCACGTCCCATGGGGCACTCGCATTTGTACCCTCCCTCAGGCAGTGCCTGGCACTGGGAACTGGGATGGCAGTTGCTGGGTACACATGGATCATGGATGTCAGCACATGTTGGACCTAAGCACACACAAGCAGAGACCCGGGATGAGGAAACAGATATCAATAATATTCCAACATTTTTTAACTGATGTGTCTTTTATTCCATCTCGGATGGCTGGGAAGAGAAGGTGAAGCTTGTATGAGGACTTCCTCTTTAATAGAGGTCATTTTCTAATAGGATTTGGAAATATTACACGTCCAGATTAAACAGTGGAGAGCCTCCCTGCCACGCAGACATGTTTCTGGGCCAATGCACACTGTGGGAAAAGCTCGCACGCGTCTGGTAGATGATGGTTTTGCCCTCTGCCACAGCCCATCTGAATTCACCCGTCATTACTTTAGCAGTCAGAGCCTGTGGTGAGGAGAGCGCGCTAATGAACCCCATCCCCGCTGAGCTCACAGGCCTCCCCTGTTTTCCTCACTCGTGTTTTTTTTTTTTTGGAAGCTGCTTTTTATCCTCCGAACCTTTTTTCACAGCTCTTTTTCCTTTCCGACTCTGATGTTCTCTCACCTCTCTCATTTATCTGGGTTTCCCGACATGTTCTCCCTCGAACTGCAGTCTAATAATTCCCTCTTCCCTTATTCTCTGATCTGTCCGTTCCTCCCAGAAAAGCAATCATGGACACTTTTAAATTGACATTATGATCAAATTAACTTGAATGCAATTCTGCAGGCAAAGGCTCAATTCTTATTACCATTCATTTTTCACAATGTTGCCAAAGCAACTTCATCCTCTGAGTCAACAGTTATCTGTATTTCTTCTCAAGCCTCTCAATACCAAAACATAAAAGCACTTCTTATATGAAATGTTATGAGATACTTAATTGATCCATGTAGTAAATTCAAGGATAATGGCTTTGAAAACTCTGCTGATGGGTAGTTTTCATCACTACTCACCTACCCCTCTGGGAGGATAAACTCCTTTACTATTAAAGCATAAAACTTTTCCCTGACAATTTATCATCTCTAATGTAGCATCACCAATGAGGGGCCTTTGAGTGACTACAGTCTTTCTCAGTTTATATTTAGTTAGCATCTGCTTGAGAAAGAAAAGGAGAAGGAAGAGATGTGGAGGACGACATAAGCTAGAGGCCAGAGGCTGAAAGTTTTCATGTTTTCTGAACGGCGTCAACATATAATCTCTTATTTCTGTGTTGGACACACAGATTTGATAGCTTTAGTGTTTACAAAATGACTTCCAGCTCTTCTGGTGGGGGCATGAGTTACACTCTCAAATTAGGCTGTCAAGCTTACTTAGGATTTGTGAGTAAGGGAGGACCACATTGAATCCTTAAACAGCAGGCAACACATATAAATAACCATAATTTGAACAACAAGGTGGACGAGTTTGAAAATGATGTGATTAAGTCTTGTTTTCTACTTATTTTGCTGCACTTAAATGTGTAGAAAACAGATATGAATCCTAATATAACCAGAATTAAATCAGCTGACCTTCACCTCTACATTCATGAAACGGTCGTTTGTGACGGCCTTACCCCAGAATTCTTTGCTGCATTTGCAGTGGAACATCTCGGCCTCCTTGACTGTGCATTCAGCACCGTTCTTGCAGGGATTTGGCTCACAGGGGTTGTTACCGCATTCGCCCAGTCCGCTGCCAAAAAGGCTGTGGCCACCGTCCTCCTGGAGGTTGAGCATGCGGTTGTTGACATCCAGCAAGCGGATGCAACCCACCAGACCTTCGGAAATCCCTGTCCTATCAGCCACACTGAGAAGCACAAAGAAAGAAATCAGTAGTTGCTGCATGACTAATGGACGGCAAGGAAAGGGCATGAAAATACTGCGACTTGTTGATACACTTTATCTAGCAGTGTACGCCAGCTTCCTGGTAAAATGTGATGCAATAAAGGAAAAAGGGAGCAGCATTTACCACAAAGGAAACAAGTAAAAGCACTTTAAACTAGGAAAGTTCTATATTGTTTTTTGGTTTTTTTTTTATCGATATTCAATATCCAATATTGTTTAACTTAAATTCCGATATCCAGTATCAACTGATACCGATATTATGCAGAGAACTGTGAGGCTGTATCTCTCATATTTTAAGAAATACAACTATAGTCGGCTCTGAGAGCAAAGGTCCTAAAATAGCCTTAACTCAGCCAGAAGAGTTCATTTTGGACATCTGGCTGCCAGATATCAGATACTAGCAGGTATTAGCCAACGTGTGGCTAATTATAATGTTTCTGACAACTTGGTAACTTAACCAACAACCTAACACCAGACGTATTACAAGCAGGTTCAAAGCAAGTCAGTCCGTAGCAGCAGCAGCTGCACTGTAGTCACATGACTCTCAAAAGAATGCTGGGATATGAAGTTCTTCCAAAAAAACAGGGACTTTTATACATGCTGGACCGATACTAATGGGACAAGATCTTGCAAGATTTCGTTACAGAACAACAAAATCACGTGAGATTTTTAAAAATATCAGTCCAAAAAACTGATACCAATATTTTCCGATGTGACATTTTAATGCCAATATCAGTCGATAATATCAGTCGGCCAATAATATCGGACATCCCTACTTTAACCTTTATTTACAATGAAGCACAGTTTCCTATTATTATAGTGATATAACTACATATAGAAATAAGGACTTACTCCTTCTTCAGTTCCTCTGTCACTCCTCCAATGAACAGTTCGGTGTCAAGATTGAGGCCGTCTGTGCCCCGTGGACTCTCCCCCTGGATGTGTGGCTCGTTGTCAACGCTGAGCATGGCGCTGCGCCTGTTACGTGTCACTACAAGCTGATGCCAGCGCCCCTGACTGATCTGAACCTTGCTCATCAATGCACCTGTGCCCGATCCTGTGTCGAACCTAACAGGGATAATACAGAGAAAATGAAATGCCCGTTCAGTCAACAGCGTGCAAAAATCCCCTCAACAGCTGCGTACACTCACATTTAATATCAGTTTACACCCCCCACCCCACCTGTGAAGATTGTTTTCTTGTTAATGCGTGCTCTTTATCAAGTAATGACAAAAATAAATCTGCTAATACAGTTCGACAAACAAATGGCAGAAAGCCAGGAGATGAAATAACTTCAAACTACTTGGTGTGACTGTAGAGTAGTTACTCAATTAAAAACATATTTTTTCACACCCTAATTTTCATTCAACCTTTTACTAAATGAGGTTTTGTTGAGGAAAAAGGCCATATCATCACAGAAAAGAACTGTCGTGTATGAGCACCCACACACACTGTAGTATTAGCGCAACCTGAGAGCAATTATCTGCCCCAAATAATTAGTTCTTCCTCTCATGTCTTGGATTTGCAGAGCTGTGGGTGGTAATCTCACAGCTGTATTTCTGGAATTGAGGCACGGCTCTATTTGAAAGCACAAGTGAATAATGAGCTCCTTTAGTTTGCCATTGATTTCATTCTCAATAGGGATATCTAACCTGGCCAGGGTGTAAGAAACTGAAAAAGCTTTGATGGGTCAGGGTGATATCCAAACCACAACGCAAGCTGATGGTGTTAAAAAAAAATAACGGGTGCAAAACAGACATGGTGTAGAATCTGTAATTAGTCGAGTCGCTTCTCTTCTGAAGACCCAGCCTCTTCCCAAATGATTTTTATTCATACAATTCTGCTGTGGGAGAAGAGATGAATACATATTATTCTCATTATTATAATACTGAGTGTTTCTGCAGGTTTCTGGCAAGAAAATTGGCCAGTTTCAAAGGACTGGTTGAAACCGTGGTCACTGACAGCTTCAGCTGAAAGGAGAAACTGGATAATACAACATGTATTGTTCGTATTTCCCTCATGGAAATGGTGCATATCCAAAAGGGGCAGTAGATCCAGTTTTATATGATAAGTAAGGATAAACCGATACATCGACCTGCCGATATTTGCATTTTTTGCTGGTACCGTCATTGGCCAATGGGAAATTTAGGCTTCGGAGCCCCATCATGGTTGTTTACTCGTTGAATTTTTTTGTGTGATTGTTTTTAATATTTCTTTCAGACCACAATTCAAAATCTACACTATATACAATACAATACAATATACACTACTCACAAAAAGTTAGGGATATTCAACTTTCGGTTTTTGGAGAACAGAATGATGCAGAATAAATATTTAACCATTAAACAATGTACATGTGCAACAAAAAGTTTAGAGAACGTTTAATTCAGTTCACCTGGAAAGATTGTGGTGGATTTTAGATTCCTTCTGACATCATACAAAAAAGCAAAATATCCTTAACTTTTTGTGAGTAGTATATGAAGAGTTTTTTTCCAAAACGAGTTAAAAAACGGAGTTAACTGCTTCTGCAAAGAAACTCTTTATTTACTTTTTGAATATTTTCACCAAATCGCACTCACATGATGTAGAGGGTTTTAATTATGTCAAATGGAGATAGGAGTTCTGTACCCGACAGCGACGAAAAGCAGTTAACTCTGTTTTTTCTAAATGGTGTTAACTCATTTTGGAAAAGAACTCTTCATATACTGTATATATGTCTTCATATGTTTTCATTGTCCTTCATTACATTATTTTTAGGGTCAAATATCTGCGGGATGTAACAGCCATCGGCGGAGGCTGATGAGAAAATATCGGTATCTGCCCTAAAAAACCTGTCTTGGTTGATCTCTCATGATAAGAACCAGTAGTAGTTGTGACAAATACTTAGTGACGAGTTGAGTAAGCACTAGGGATGTATACTGAGTACCGGTATCATTTGGTAATCTTAAAAATACCAGGGTACCGTTAAGATTCTGGACAAACGATACTGTTATTGATACTTTTTGAATGTCTACCTAACCGTCGGGTAATCATGGTGATGGAATGAGACAGACGCACTTCTCACAGCTGTCTTTCACCTGCCTTTATGTCCAGACATCTCAATGCCGTCTGAACAAGGGTTTAACATCTTTTAACATCTTATACTGTCTTTACTATGTACTCTAAATTATGTTATGGAATCAATGAGAGTATGGATAAATACCGGTATTGATAAGGAGGATCAATATTGGTATCGGTATTGATAAAATCATAATGATACTGTATACATCCCTAGCAAGCACACAGCATAGCAAGTCTAAAACTTCTTAACATCTTGTATTAGTAACTGAGGTCATGGATGAATAAAAGACCTGGGTGTTTAACCACGCCAGCGGGAAAGTTGTTTACATGTGGGAGTTGCTGACTGAGCCTTCTAAAGCCCAAGTATTGGATTAAAATCCAGAGATGAGCTAAAGATGAGACATCTAGGATGAAAAGCAGGAGGAAAATAGGGAGCAAGAAGCAGAAATTATGGACCATTTCTTCCCTGGATCATTGTGGGTAATGTGTGATCGCTGGCAGATGAAATGGATGAGCTTGGAGTGCCGACTAGGGCACAGGGGGAATATCAGAAATCCGGTATTATGTCTCCCATTGAGAGGGGGCGGCTCAGATTTTGCAAGTCTACAAGCACATTACCTCAATGCATTAAAGGAGATCCCTAAAGACTTCAACCACGCCTCTCCTCCTGTTACACTTTCACTTTTTTACAGCTGGTCTACTAATTTTCTTTGGCTTCTTGAACATTTTATTAAGCCATTTACAATATATGTTTAGTTACTTTCCCTCAGTGTTTGCAGCAGCAATACATTTATGATATGAACATGACAATACATTCAGCCCAATGATGTTTAAATCGTAGAAGATGCCCATTTCAGATGGTTTGCACCCATTTTCACCATCTCTAAACATAATTATGTGAACAGCTTCCATACAAGTTTAATTATCTTTCTGATTGCCTGCCTTCATGACTTTAACCTGCAATATGTCCAGAAGCTTCCACATCTTTATTTATTTTCTGGCACTGTGGTTTTCTACATGTTTACTTGCTCTAATTATTTGCCTCATTATCTTTAGTGCTGTCTATTTGTTTTGTTCTTATTTACATCCTCTCCCAGCTGCTGCTGCAATGACCCTGCTTCCTCATGGGTATCATTAATGTTTCATCACATTTTGCGATGAGGATAGACTGGAAGGATAAAACCACCAATTAAATTTAATCTAGCAAAAGCAGTAGAATCAATAAGTGGCGAGGTTGCTGCCCTTTGAAACTGAGCCATCGCTCACCTGAGCTCCACCCTGCCCTTGACCAGAGCCAGAGAGATGAAGTCCTTCTTATTCATCTGGCCGTTGTAGAGCAGGAGGCCGGTCATCTCGGAAGCTCTGAACTCCATGGCAATGCGGACCGTGTGGTACGCGCTCATCGTCTGGAAGGCCAAGTAGGACTCGCCTCCAAATGACGGGATGAAGTACTTGATGACTGTGAAGGAATGAAGAAAACAAGCCGGTCCAGTCATTACTACGTAATTTGCTTTATCTCCTTCTAACAGAAGTTTAATGTGCATAATTAAGTCTGAGTGGCGATGAGTCACCGCTTCTTGACATAAAACAAGCTTGTCTATCAGTTTATTTTTGGACTGATGTTTTTCCAAACAGCTTTTTGAGTTTATCAGAAGCGTGAGGTTGAGAGACAGGAGTTGCTTTTTTATTTTCCTTCTTTCTTTTTTCACCCACTCTCAAGTCATCCACATTCACCCATATATGAAGTCTTTGTTTTTTTAGCCACTCAAAAATATGATTACCAACAATTTTCTCCCCTGGGCTCCTTTTCTCTCCGTCCATCTGTCTTTCTGTCCATCTCTCTGAGAACAAAAGCTGCTGATGAGCTCCCTGTTTACTAATGACTTGATTGATCTGGGGGAGGCTGTGTGTGTGTGTGGGTGTGTGTGCGTGTGTGTCTGAGTGTGGGTGCACGTCATTTTAGTTCGTCGTTGCAGCTCAAAGACACAAAGTGACTCTCAGCAGCTAATTCCCATCAAAGCAATTACTGTCAATTATCTAAAGATGCAGCTGCGTGAGGTCGCTACTTGTTCCCCCAAATCCCAAAGTAGGGTAAGTAGGAAGAAACTCAAGAAGTTCTTGATTCATGGTTTTCTCTGCAAAGAGGGTTAACGGTGGTTGCACATTTCCTAAAGCTGAAAGTGTCTGAAAAGCTAGAAATGAGATTTAGTGGAGCCAACAGGGCAGAGAGGCTACTTCTGACTCGGGACTGACTGATACGGATTTTCTTAGGGCTGATATCAATATTTTCTCATCAGACTCAGCTGGTGGCCGATACAACCTGCCGATATTTGGGGCCGATATTTGCGACCAATATTTGGGGCCAATATTTGGGGCCAATATTTGGGGCATTTGACTCCCAAGATATGGTAACATAATGAAGGATACCATGAAAAGTAATTTTACAAATCTTAATATAAAAAAAGAACAAAGCACCTCAAATAAATATATAAAGAAAAAACAGTGCACTTGCAAACAAATATTAAATTGAAATATTAAATTTGTAATAAATATATTTATAAAAAAGACAGTAAACTGTGTCAATTGGGGGTATTGGCCAACACACCCAACTAATCGGCCAATGCTGATACCAGCAAAAAGCACAAATATCGGCCTAAAATATCGTCCGGCCGATGTATCGCTCTATGCTTACTTCTGACTCAATCATACATCACGTACAATTGTCCTTGAAATTATTCATACCCTCAAATTAGAGAAGGAAAAAAAGCAGCTGTCAAGGAAATAAGAAAAAATTTAGAAAAATAATAACAAATGAAAATTCTATGAAAATCATGACATTGATTTTAAATTGTGGTTTGAAAGAAATATTCAAATCAAACACACAAAAAATAAAACAAGCATGATGGGGCATGAATATTGTTGAGACAATCACTGCAATCAGGTGTTTTCTCTGATATTTAAAAAGACTTCTACACCTGTTGACAAGTATTTTGGTCCACTGTTCTTGGGAAAAATGCTCTAATGTGTCTGGGACAATTTTGTAAATTTTTATTTATTAGTTTCTTTAGTTTCTTGTTATTTGAATTACGTTTGTCAATTTAGCCTTTTATT
Organism: Atherinomorus stipes; assembly: GCA_023101725.1. Classification (NCBI taxonomy): domain Eukaryota; kingdom Metazoa; phylum Chordata; class Actinopteri; order Atheriniformes; family Atherinidae; genus Atherinomorus; species Atherinomorus stipes. The sequence continues at coordinate 624,023 of JALJCO010002646.1, forward strand.
CAAATGGAGGGTAGGAATAATTTTGAGCATGACTGTATGTGTTCTGTATGTTGTCAAATCCAGCTTTTTTCATTTGTGCCTGTTAGCCAAAGTAAAAACATATTTGCCGTATCGGGACTTAGAGAGGGCGATCCATGCTCTGGTTACCTGTCGCTTGGACTACTGTAATTCTCTTTATGTTGGAGTAGAGCAGTCTCTTCTTCAGCGTTTGCAGACTGTGCAGAACGCAGCTGCTCGTCTCCTGACCGGGTCTAAACGCTGTGAGCATATTACTCCGGTGCTCGCTTCTTTACACTGGTTGCCAGTCCAGTTTAGGGTTCAGTTTAAGATTTTGTTACTTGTTTTTAAGAGTCTTAACGGTTCTGCACCTCCCTACCTCTTGGAACTTCTGACAACTTACAGTCCAGTCAGAGCACTGAGGTCAACAAACCAGATGCTCTTGACAGTCCCTAGAAGCAGGCTAAAAGGAAGAGGTGATCGGGCTTTTTCTGTTGCCGCTCCTCGGCTTTGGAACAGCCTCCCCCTAACCATCAGATCTGCACAATCCATTGATCATTTCAAATCACTGCTGAAAACTCATTTGTTTTCGCTGGCTTTCTAACCAGTTTAAGAGTGTCACATCTATCTATATTTATATTTTTATATATTTTTTGGTATTTTTGGTTTTATCTCTTTATGTGATTGTGTTTTTTATTCTGCTTTTATTTCTGATTTATTCTTTTATTCTGTACAGCACTTTGGTCAACTGAGGTTGTTTTTAAATGTGCTCTATAAATAAATTTGACTTGACTTGACTTGACTTAGGTTAAAAAACAAAAAAAAAGGAAAAGAACGAAAAGAAAGAAAAATGGACATAAAGCTGACACTCAGTCCAGGGCTCTGACTGCTGCTAACTCGTTGAGCTTTATATCACCCAATAAATCCACATCTGTAACCACTTAGCTATTCATTTACATAATCCAATGACTGAAAGTCATTACTCCCACTGCTATTTAAGGTGTCACCTTGTACTCACTTCTATTACTAAAAACCATAAAAAGACAGAAGAATTCCTTTCCTTTTCCTTTGAAAATACATTTTCATTCAGTAAGACATTTCTTTGATGTTTGACTTTATAATAATGGTTTGCTTGTCTACTTTTTAAACACATTAAAGCCCTGAAGGATGTGGTTTGTAGTGATTATAAAACTGCTTAAACAAATGATTGGTACAATGGAAAGTAGAATGCTTTAAACCCTGTTAGTAATATTAGCCTTTGGTAAGCTCTTTGAACTTGCTACTTGCAACAGTATGAAACGTCAGGACAAGTCGAGTTTAAAGTGAGCTCAGATTTTAAAATGTTTGATTCAAGCGTTTTAATGACAAAGGCTAAACGGCTGGATGACTCACCCTTCTCACACACCGACCCTCCTCGCCCAGCAGGGCACTTGCAGCTGAAGTCATTGTTGTCTTCCTCGCAGGTGCCCCCGTGGAGGCACGGGTGAGAGTCGCAGGGCTTCTGTGTCTTGTGATGATCCTTTCCTCGGACCTGTGGGGCGGTGGTGGCTGGCGGTAGGGTGGTGGTGGCTGCAGCGGTGCTGGGGACTGGTGTTGTGACTGGCGCTGCGGTGGTGGTGGTACGTCGGCTGTTGAAAGGCCTGCGGGTGGTGCCCGGCGGGCGGCGAGTGACGTACGGAGAGGTTAGTGGGTACCTGGTTGTGGTGATGGGAGCGGCTGTGGTGGCGGCGGCGGCTGTGGTGGTGGTAGTCGTGGTGAAGATGGGGACGGCAGACACAGCTGACAAGTAAAGGAAAAATAGCTTGAGGCTCTAAGATTTTCCACTTAACAACCTTTGATAAAGCACCTCATAAATAACTTTGAGTAAAACCCCCTTTTATTTTATTCATCTAACACGCTCCTGTTAAATCCACATAATATTACCATCATTGCTGAAGACTATGTTCTCATTTTCAGGCTTCTTCACAGAGATGCTGGTGTCTTTGGAGGCCTTTAACTGTTTCAGCAGGGCTCCCATGACGTCCTCCACTTTGTATCTTGTTTCTACAATAAAAGAGAGACACAACCACTCAGGACAAGGCCCCTCAGGACCACTCTGAAGCAAATACAGGACTCAAGCTTCTTTAATGGTACAATGAATATATCAGACGGCTCTGTGTGTGACAGGTGGAGGGTCTCCATGGACCACTTGTCCTCCAACCGTCGCTTGTCCGATTTTTTTCCAGATGAATCGCTCTCGTAATATTCGCTGCAGATGTTTGTTTTACAGGCCATGGAGGAGCGCTGCATAACAGCATCCACCGCCCCATGTGAAGGGTACGAAGGACACTAAATGATGCTCATAAAAAAAGATAACAGGGAAGGAGGATGGGGCTGGCTCTGAATTTGCGTGGAAGGAAATGATGACCAATCTTCCTGTTTTTAAAAATCTGAACTTTCCAAACGTAGCTGCTTCTCAAATGAAAATGATGGCATGATTGTGTAAATCTTGAACGCATCATTCCCATTTAGCTGACCAGTTTTTAAAACTATGATGACAGCTCTTGAATTTTATTTGCCGTACTTACAGTCATCCTCAAAATTATTCATACCGTCCAATTAAAGAAAAGGCTAAAATCACAATAGTAATTCAAATAAAAAGAAACCAAAGAAACTAAGAATAGATAAAAATTTACTAAATTATAATTGAGTGAAATAAAATATTGCTTTTGAATTATGGTTGCCAATAATAAAAAAACAAACAAAAAAAAAAAAAACTATCCCACTTCTACACCTGTCAACAGGTGTAGAAGTCTTTTTGAACATTACAGAAAACACCTGATTGCAGTGATTGTCTCAAAGTGTTGCTCAACAAAATTTTAGCCTTGGAGCTCCATCATGCTTGTTTACTTGTTTTATTTTTTGTGTGTTTGTTTTTAACATTTCTTTCGAACCACTATTCAAAATCATTGTCATGATTTTCATTGAATTTTAATTCATTATTTTTGTCAATCTCATCTTATTTCACCGTCAGCGGATTTTTGTCCTTCTTTAATTTGAAGGTATGAATCATTTTGAGGACGATTGTACATCATAACTGTGCAGATGTCTGACTCAATGATTTAAGTTACTCTGGGTTACAATTTTGCTCTGAAAAACACTGTTGCAAAGCAGTGTGTGTGTTTTAAATGAAGGCAAACTGTTGCAAGCGAGAGATTGCGCTGGCATTGAAGGAAAAAAAATGAAAAAGTAAAGAAGATGCATTTGAGGGAAAGCATTCAACGCCTCACATTATTACGAGCCAAATAAAAACAGCACGGAGACAACGCATGCTTCTGCCAACAATGCAGATCCTTTAAATGTGTTATTTTACGAATGCAAATGGAGAGGGGGGAAGAGACAGTATTTAGATCTGCTGCAGAACAAATCCACCGCAACAGAAATCATAATACCTTCTGGAGAACACTTGCATAAATATTGAGTTAAGAAAAATGTTACAGTTCATGCTGCAAGAGGCATAAATAGTTATGACCACTGATGCTGGAGTGTGTGGGAACAATCTCCCTGCTTATGCACAGTGAGATCAATTTAGTTTCATGTTTTGAGGAAATCAGAGTGGAGTATTAAATAAACAAAGTTTTGTGAGGACAGCCGTCTGTCGAGGCTGTAAAAACATTATGAGAACGGCTCTATAATGAGCCAAGTCATCCAGGACTGATAAAGTTTTTATTGATGACAAAATGCTTGCATTTTTATCTTTTAATCTGTTTTTGGTTGACAGCTTGTTTTTGCTCTACTGATCTCTCACCTGGTTTGAAGTGGGCATCCACAAAGGCCAGGATGGAGTTGCTGGGCGCCAGGTTGCGGACGCGGACGCTCATAAAGTCTTTGTGCACCTGCGACTTCCTGAACAACTCATTGAGCTGAAAATGAGAGGGAAGGAGTGGGAGGAGAGAACGGACAGAGACAAGAGATGATAAATAAAGGTGGTAATGAGCGCCACGCTTTCATTCTACAAAGCTGCGCGCGCTATCTCCAAGGAAGAAAGACTGCCGCTCAAATTGGTTTGCAGAGAGGGAGGCCGCTGGTCGTGTCGGCACAAATCGATGTTTAGCCGGCTGCCGTGGCATTAATTTCATGAACAAGTCTTCTGGAGCAGCTAAGATAAATGTCATGCTATCCTGACATTCTGATTGGCTTTGCTTCTGATGCTTTCTGTGTGATGTAACCGCCTGAAGAGCTCCATGAGGATATTTTCCTTCTTTAAGCTGATACTGAAACTGAGCTTGTTTTTTGGCCTTGAATCTACAGCTATTGGGCTGTTTTCATCCTGGAGCTTAAAAAAGTTACACCTGCTAAGCGTTTGGCTGTAGTTCTGTCCTTGTCAGCGTGTGGCTGTGGATTAATCACGTTCACACAGCCTAGGAAACAAAAAGACCCTTTTCATCTTTTTCATCTGCACTGCTGGTTAAAATCATAACTCTAGTGGCCATTTCTGTCTCTTACAAAGAGCCTCCTCCACATTCCCCGCAGATTTTTACTAAAGCCAGTCATCATTCACAGAAGGATTTTATACAAATTCCCTCTATTATACCATATTTCTTTTAAAGGTCCATATTCAGACAGAAATTCTTAATGGCTTTGTTCCTGCTTTCAACATCCCGTCTATTATGGTGTTTGTAGGTAGTAAATGGACTTAATTCAAAGTGCTTTACACAACATACCGTCTTATTCTTTACACTGACATAAAAAGTATTCTTGGATGTCTGAATAAAATCCAATATTTATTTTTATCTGTGTTATTTACACTGATGCACACTCACAGAGTGAGCCTAATGAGGGAAATGGGAGGTTTCAAATCTTGCTCAAAGACACTAAACTGAAGAAGCCTGGGATCGAATCTCCTCATTAGGGATGCGCACCATTCCCTGAGCCACATCTGCCCCAAATGTGGTGAGCACCAATGCAAAAAAAAAAAAAAAAAATGGTTTAAAAACCTGCTGATTTAGTGAATGAAACTGATGATTCGGGACATTTTGTTGAGCTTGAGTATTCAGCACATTAAAGATTATTTCCTTCATTTACTAAACGGCTCTGATTTGTGGACTCAAGTGTGACAGCAAAGTAGGAAGTAAAATCCTCCAAAGCTGGATTAGGAATGGAAGTCACGGTGGACAAATTCTCCCGTGGACATGCTCATCTTTCTTTCCTCTTTTCTTTTTTAATCACATGCTCTAATTTATCTAACGCTGTCAAAGAAATGTAGTTCAGTTCGAGTATGTTTAACTGCATCCAGCCTACCGCCTGACTGCGAGCGTACTCTGGGTGTGGAGGTCCAATAAGTGCAAGTACAGTATGCGCTCAGTGTTTGTGCAGGAAGATGAAGAGAGGGTTGGTTGCTGTCAAGTGGCACACCAGGCTTCAAGAGACCCACAGGCTGAGAGCGTTAACGAGCACGCACACGCAAATCGCTGTGAGGTAGAAGATTAGGTCCCAGTGGGGGTTAGTGACACTGATTTAACAGCTGCTACATGTGTTCTGTGTACACACATACACACACACACACACACACACACACACGCACACAAGTTTCCATTTCATCAGAGCACTGAGGCCCTGGCTTGTCAACAGAGACATTTGTTCGAAGGTCTGAGATCCACAGAGAAATCGGGCCGTGGAAAAAGTCAATCACACGGGCCAAACTGTGATTACTGGGCAGGTTTCGTGCCCGCTTGGTTTCAGCTCGCTAACCGCTACTAGTGATGTCACGATTATTTAACTTCACAATTAATTGTGGTATTAAACACCACGGCTTATTAATCATAAAGATTCCTTGATATCGTTGTGAACCAACCTCCATCCTTAACATCTATATCTTTCCATACACTCTTAAAAAGCAGCTAAAAATACATCTTAACTTTTCTTGAATCTCCCATCTACTACGCATTTCTCATTTATTTATTAGCCATAGAAATTTGTCTTGTTGTAACTAGTGATAAGGGTGGAACATATGCACAAGCCAATCGGCTTTATTCCCTCCTTGCACCATATATGTGTGCTAAATAAATAAACCTAAACCTGAACCATGACAGCATATCAGCACAAAAGAATGGAAACAAACTTATTTGATTTATAAAAGGGTCATAAATAAGGAGGATAAAGTGGTTTTCGTTGGATTCTGTTTCCGACTGTAACAAGGTACCTGCATGCCCACAATCAGCTCCTCTTGCCAACATAATGTTAAAATCAGATTTTTAACATGGCATTTATAACTTTGTTGTTTGCAAAAAACAAAATAAATTAGGTGAACTAATAATTTTGAATCATCACATTCATTTGGACAGCCCTAAATAAAGCTTAAAGGTAGAGTCCAGAGTTTGCCCTCTGAAAATAAACGCTAAACTCGTGCAAGTGGACTCGACTCAACCTATAATGTGATTCTACACATTTATAGTGTTCAGGAAATAATACATAATAATCGTTATTATTTACTCAATCATAAGAAAATCTGTAATTGTGACATCCATAATCATTAGCGGCAATTTAATCTTCCAAATTCATGGGATATCCACTTCATGGACATCATTTCACAAGTTTTTCATTTTGCAGTCTCATCAAGCTTGAAGAGCATCTTTCAATGCCAAGTAGGCTACAATCTGAGAAAATTCTTAATCAGCTAAACATAAAAGGAAAAAAAAAGAAATAAAAACCAGAGCAATGAACCACAGTTATGTAAAAAAAAAAGCATTTTCTTCTGATACACCTACCTGAGCATTCAATTGCTGAACATGATCCTTTTTACAGATCACCTGATATAACAGAATGCCAATATGACCCTTTTTATTAAAAATCAAATATGAACCAGGGCCTGTTGTCTCTCGGAGATATGATGTATGTTCCCTGACTGCGGCCAGCAAATGTGTTTTTTATCATTGTTATTTTTCTATCAGACGTCTGAGCAGAGAAATCACTCCAGCTCGGTGTGGCAGAATATTACTCAGCAGCTTCAGAGGTGTCAGGCTTGTAAAATGCGCTGTGATACCTGCCTGAATGAGCCAAAGGAATTTGATTAGCCTGACTCTTCATGAGAAGTTTCATGTTGTCGGAGAAGCTTCTGCGCTCCTGACAAGAATATTCTGGGAAAGATGAAAAATTTGCTGCCAGACTTGTTGTCTCCCAGTGGCTACGTACTGCAGTGACACTTTTCACTTGAGTCAGTTGTCAGCTGGACACTTGAGGGCAGTAAAACAAGCTGAAAGCACAGCATATTGATTTTTTTTTCTTTTTTTTACCAAACTCTAAAACCTGTCATCCTCTGTGTCACCTATGAATGCAACTCAGGTTATTATTTTATAGTTAAAAATAACCATAAGCTGCAGCTGGAAATGGTACTCAGATGTCTGCAAGGATAAAACCTAAATTCTGAGAGGCTTTTGGACCCTGGGGACTTGCAGAGATTACAGCGACTTTCTCACAACAGTCATTTGATTTACTGTTAATATGAAAAACATGATTTTGAAGTTTTATCAATTAAAAGCAGAGGATGCAAGAAAGAGGCGAGTAGGAAGCAAGGGGCAAACTCCGCCTCAGAACAGTGAAGCTCTCTTCCGCGTTGTAAATAGTGTAATCCTCCCTTCATCCGCTAGGGGCTGGCTCCAAGAGCGAGCAAATCCCCATAGACTCCCATGTTAAAAACGCCAACTTCACAGCAGAAATAAACAGGTTTACAGCCTGGTTCAAAAAATCATTTTAGGTTTATTAGGTCAAGTTTACCTTCATGTCAAATGTGAGGGGGTGAATTTTTTTATAACTCATTCGTTTAGATGTTATTTATTCTTCAAATTACACATAATTAAGGGCGTATCCTTATGATTGACATGCGGCAGACCGGAAGCTCCGCCTGCCGACCGGAGGCTCCTAGTTAGCTCCTTCTTTGCTCTTAATAAGGTCTCAGTTTGTTACAGAGTCGCACAACGGCGGTGTTTAGTCAGCGAATTGCAAGTTTAAACATGTCTTACCTTAACCATGCCGCTTAGGGGGCTTATCTTTGTTAGCTCCTCTTAGTTTCGTGTTAGCTCAGTTAGCGTTTAGCCCACAGTACGTCAGCTGTCAATCATTTGTCCCGCGGCCGCGCTGTGCCCATTTTAGGATTTTCCTGGAGTGACGACGTACGTGACACGGCAAGATGGCGACGGTAAGACACGCCCAACTGGCTTCACATTTCTCTATTCAGAAGAGACCGGAAGCTACGTCCAGTAACTATATACAGTCTATGGTAGGAAGCTTGCTAACATGGCAAAAGTGTTAAAGCGGAACTCAGTATCTTCAGCTCGGGGCTCCCCCTACTGGTCTCCTTTCACTGTTGTAAAAGTCGTAATTTCTCCTTCACCCCACAGCACACAGACGTCCTCTCCACCTGTCTTTCCCCGACTTTGATCCCTGAATATATTTCTAAGCTTTTACTAGCTTGTTGATGCTACTTTGTTCCCTCTGCAGCTGCTCAAAGCAGAGTCCTGTGTCTCCTGCAGCGGGACGTTTTACCCACATTTTGCAGGTAAATACGCCGTGGAATATTTTTCCTCTGGTGTTGGTGGGTCACAGGTAAGAATACAAATTTTCTGTAATTTTGTGAACATGACAAGTGATTATCAAGCCTATTCTGTCGTGAGGCTCAGTGCTGCTTCACCCGGCGCCCAGGCAGCACAAGCTACGTAAACTGGTTCTTCACTTTGGTCCAGCAAAGAGTTGGTTTTGAGAGCCAGGAGCCGGTGTTTAGGTGGTGGGGAACCGGTTTTTAGTCTGGTTCTGGTTCGAACTAGCACTGGAAGCAGCTCAGTGGATAGGGGACCTGAGTGCCATACAGCAGTTTGTGTTGTTGCATGATTCGTGTCGGGTCGGCCACAGAGAGAGTTGCAAGTGCCGCTTACAGGCCAGAGACACCGGGGGGATGGGTGGGGGGGACATCAAATCGCTCTGTAAACACTTTGTTTAGCCTCACAGGGATTCTGAAAAGCATTTATTGAGGTGAAAAAGTGACTAACTCTGGCTTTAAGGGTGCATCGTGCAAGTTTAAATGTTAAATTATATTCTTTTCTTTCCTCCACATGCTCTTACAATTGCCTGATGTGTAGAATGAGCTGATATTTCTTCACTGCGGTGGTCTCTAATACAGTTTCTGAATGCTCAATGTGAGAGTTTCGGGTACAAAGCCTCAAGGGGGCGATTGTGCAGGAGACGAGATGCGCATTGTTGTTCGTCTAGGTGTGCTGGTGTTTTGTATTCTGCCACCGCAGGTCTGCGCATGTTGAGACAACACTGAAGGCTACAGTATACTTTTTCGACTACGTAATGCGTTATCCAACTGCGTAACTACGGAGACCCCTCCAGCCTTATAGTTCTCCGTCATGCTGTCGGATACGCAGTGCAATTTCCTGCCCGATAAGTAGGGGTCGCTACACAAGACTGACCTACTCATACAGTATGATGCCGTTCGAGAGAGAAAGACTATTGTTGTTGCTGCAGCTGAATAACAGAGATACTTGTACGATGACATACGATGGGGCGATTTTGGTATTTCCTCACTTCTTCAGCCAAACGTTCTTCGGTTGGACTCATATCTACGTCTTCGTAGGCTAGCTGGTTTTAAAATGGCGCTGCTCGTGTTTCAGAGTGGTAGACCAATCACAGTCCTTGCCGTCTCTGTCGTCCCTTAAAGGGATATTGTGTAAGTTCTCCTGTGTTTTATTCACAAAAACTGATTATTTGGTTCAAAAGTGTTTTTTTATTAATCAGTAATCACTCCCATCAACAAACTGAAGTGCTCCTCTAAGTTCTAAATTTGCTGTTCGTATCATTCATTTATACATCGAGCGGGGCGGCTCGGTGGAGGCTGCCATGTCGTATCGCCATGTTTTTGCGTTCGGGAGAAGCGTGACGGTAGGAAAACACAGAAACTCACAGGACACACCGGAGTTTTCAGCTCAGTTCGAGGTAATGCCTTTGAAAAGTCACCGCGCTGCAGAGGGGGAGAGACTAGCGTCTCACTGACGCTGGGTTCACGTGCAGTCGGGCAGACGGCCGTTGGTAACAAACCAGATGTCAATTTAATCAATGAAGCCGAGCGAAAGACGGTAAAACATGGGTCAGGGAAAACAATACGACATCGCCATGACAACAAATCAGATGTGGACCGATGTCACTGTAACTGACGGACCACGTCTTCACATAGAGGCCGGTGATAACTTTACATGCAGCGGATGTCGTCGGTCTGCCCGGTTTCACGCGAATGCAGCATGAAAAGTACGAGGGAGCTGCTCCCGATTACACAGTGTCCCTTTAATGGAGTGACGGACACTTAAAAAAATACTTTGTGCAGCCAGAGACGACGAAGAGGCTCTCCGTCGACGTAGAGGGCTCTCCATAACCTACGTAGAGCACTTTATGGAGGACTATAAATTAGGCTTAACTGCTGCTAAAAGATGGAGAACAGGTGCCTCTAAAACCCCAACTAAGACTCCAGTAAGACAAAAGAAAAGTTTTGTCTTGTGAAACGAAGAGAACCAAACTGGAGTCTAACTGGCTAGCTTTTCTTTTTCCTTTTTTTTTTAAATGGAGGCAGCTAATTTTATAAGGTAATCGTGGTCTCAGCCTGTAAATTTAGATATTTGAACTACAAGCCAGCCTGTTGTTACCGTTAGCATGCAGTTAATCAGTTTACTCAACAATCAGACCGTAAACAACTTGCAGATTTATAACTTCATTACCTCAGTAGACATCATGACTCTAACTCTGGGCTCAGACTGAGTGTAATGTGGGTTAAACTAGAGACCAACGGAGCCGAAGCAGCTCATGCGTGTGCACGACATTAGCATCACTTCCACTTGTTGCCAGAAGGGGGCGAACTTCTGGAAAAAAGCTGGAACTTGCGCTGTACTCCTTTAACTTTTAATTTAGCCAAGAAATGTCCTAGCTCCTTACAGCGTTTTCGATGCTGCGTGCCGTCTCTCCAAACAGCTCAGACTTGGGGTCCTCCATCTCTGGTGTGTAGAACATCTCCTGCCCTTCCACCTGGTCCAGGTGCAGGTAGCCAGAGAACTTCATGGTGGCTGAAAAGAGACAAGGTGAAGACAGATGATGTGACACTGGCGCCATGCAGCAGCTTAAACCCTCGTCTTCCACCACTCAGCTCCCTCTGCCTTCACACCGTACTCTTTTTGGGATAGTGCCAGGTTTGGGTTAGTGATGGATTGTGTGTTTGTGTGTGTCTGACAGGGGAAGTTAGTGAGTGTGTTGCTGATTGCACGGGAGGGGAGGAGGGAGGTTCATAACAGGCTGCGTTTGGCCGTTAAAGGTGAAGGTTGGGATGGTGGAAGAGGTGAAAGAGTGAAATATGAGAGAAGAAGGAGGAAAAAAAGGAAGGAAAGTTGGAAAATGGCCCAGTTTTACCAGATCGAGAATCGTCCCAAAAGCTGGTCGTGGCATGGAAGGCTGGGTGAAAAGACAACAAGTTAGAAAGACAAACAAATGCACGAAGAAAAGCATAACAGGCACAATAAAGAGAAAACAGGCTTTAGACGGGGTGAAACGCGTCTTATCCCATAAAGAGAGAGCCTCTCTGTGTAACCTTGGGGGGTTATGTTGTCCAACATTTATCAACTCTCTATATGGTTTCTTCATACTGCTGCCAGTGAAAAGCGGGTTTGAAATAAAGCTGAGAGTCAAGGGGGATTTGTGTGTGTGTCTATGTGGTGGAGAACAGAGGAGCGTGCAGGGCGCTGATGCCGGGCTTCCACGCCGCTCGTAATCAGCAGAACAAATTGCCCAAATCAATCATGGCTGCCCCTGCCTGAGCAACGGCAGTGGGAATGGGAAGAGCACTTGTATGATTATCGTGAGAGATAGTCGTAATTGTCTCCTTAATGCCGCCAGACCGATGACTGACACAGTCTAGTTAAAATTGCATGAAAAGGACAGCAGACACTACTCGCACACACACACACACACACACACCCCCCACCTCTTTCGCGTCCCCTCTGTCCCCACTTGTCTTTACAGTATTTTCACGGGCAGCACACATCGATTCATATGTGACTCTGGCCATAAAATAGAAGCAAATGGCCGCGGTTTGGCTGCTAAGAGGAAGGTAAAGAAAGCGAGGGGACGGCGAGTGAAATCGGACTTTTAATCTGGATGGCAGACAAACATCAGAGGGGGTGATTTTCCAGCCCACTGCCATGACGGATGTAAAAAGAGGGAGTAAAAGGGAGTGATAAAAGCAGGGACAGAGCTATTTGACTATCAGATTCCAGTGAAGTGTAAAATGAAATGGATTTGTCAGACTTCCCTGAGCATATGGAAGAGTTTACAGTATCTGGAACTTAGTGTGCTATTTAGTCTAACACCAGTATTTGCTGGAAATCATCTTTTATGTCATTTAAATGTAGCATAGTAACATAAGTTACAGTATCCTGCTTGCCCGGCCCGTACTGATCACAATCTCCAAAGTCTGGGTCTACTTGTGAAGCTTTACAGCATGCACAGACAATAATGCTTCCGTAGATCTGAAGTGTGTGAACGTATGCATGAAACGTCCTCGCTTGATGTCTCAATAAAACATGGGACAATGAACAATTAGTCTTTTTGTTCTGCAACAGATGTCAATAAACTGGATGGTTCGCCGAGATGGCAGCCGATGCATGAGGGACGTGTCATTTCACATCTAATGAGCGGAGGATCGGCTGAGGAGAAAAAAAACTATCCAGCGTATCGATCAGCCAATCGCGCTGTCTGCTTTTATTGGTAACACTTGAGCTGAATGAAGTATTGATCACTGGTGTGCTGTCTGTGTTAGCTGAGATAAATATTTACTGTCTTTTGTTGATTTGTTATAACACTTCTCTTCCAGGTAGAATCTCCTTGGATCATCGGCTGCATTTGAGGTTGAATTTCAAGATTGAGAGTGGCAGAAGACTGCGGCCTCGTGTCTTCAGAATCGGTTGCTGTTGTAAACTTTGATGGTTTACCGGAAGGCTTTGGGATGTTATACAACTCCACACACTAATTTGTGGCATCAGCTCTTTCAAGTCATGACCTAGAGCTCCTATGGGAGCTGGAGAGAAACCCTCTTTTCACCATCAGTCAGACTACCGCTGCTAGGACACACCAAGACTGAAGGATGGAAGGAGAGAGAGAGCTAGAGGAGCAATGGGGAGAAAGAAGCCCTTTATCTTTATGAACCGAGTGTGGCAGAAAGCACTGATTGGTACAACAGCACTCGTCGGCCTCTGGTTGTCTCTCGACTCTCTCCGTGCGCTCAGCTCTGGAGAGAAATGAACTGATGCAAGACTGGATTGAGATTGACTGAGCTGAAGGAGAAAAAAGAGTGAGATATAGCTCAGGAGGGAGCGATGGAGGAGTGGCACAGACAGATAAAGGGAAGAAGATGTGTGTCTGTGAGCAGGATGAATCAAAGAAGAAAAGAAAAGAAGGGGGACGAAGAAAGAAAAAGCAAGAATAGAGCCTGATGATTATTTATAAACCAAACGCGCACTGGCCTGAAATATGATGTTGTGTAAAACCAACGTTCATTTGCAGCAAAAATCTGAAGAAAAACTTCAGAAAGTGAAACTAATTGGGCCTTTGTGAGCAGGACATGGCGCACTAGTGTGAGACTGCGAAACATTCTCAATTTGTATTATGTATCACAAATATCCGACTTTACGTTTCACTGTTTGTTTATTTCTTTTTTAATTTCCTGCCACCTGTCAATACCATCGTTTACATATGAGGAAAGTGTTTCATAAAGGGACTGTTGCAGAAAAAACACCACCTGTTCTGGTTACTGAGGCAGATGGCATGCTACAAAATCACTCTTTCCAATGTAAACATAAAAACAGAAGAATATTGTGTTCATGTTTAATGTAACAAACAAAACCTGATGAAAACAGACAGGAAACAAGTGCGTGTCTGCATTTGGGACAGACAGTCGCCCCCTTCTGGCAGTGGCAGCAATTACACAAACAACATAAATGCATGCTCATGAACTAAACCTGTAATCCTTGTAACATTGAAGCTGTTTTTTACATCTACATGCAAGCCTTTCTGCAAAGGGTCCCCACCATGTTCACAGATGTACAGCCTCCTTTGGCTTTGCCACAAGTTAAACTCCTTTGTATAATTAGTATCTCTTTTTGTCAACTCTCTCCTCCATCTTTTTGCTTCCCAACTTTTCTCAATTTCTTAAATGCATCCAGAGGAAAGAAGAGCGAGGAAAGTGATGGACAGGCGCATCCGCAAATAATGAAATACAATGGTAAGATCAATGTTTGTCGATATCTCAAATTCGGTTAAGATGTGATTTTGATTTGATTTGGTTTAGGATCCACCTATCGATTACACTAAAAATTCCCGGGTCAAACTACTGGGTTAAAATGGGACCAACTAATTTTTGGGATATTTCAACCCTGACATTTCAGTTGTTGGGTTGTTGACCCAACTTCTGGGTTAAAATAACTCAACATTGTAGTCAATATAACCCAATTTCTGGGTCAAATATTAACCCGAAAGCTGGGTAAAAAAAAAAACAACCCCCCCAATTTTCTGGGTAAAAGTAACCCCAAAATTAGTTGGTCGCTTTTTAACCCAGCAATGTTTTTAGTGTGTACGAAACGATATGAAACAATATTACAAATAATAAAACATATATAACTGGATAGCTATTCCAGATAACTGGAAGCTCCTACTTCCTTGAAAATGAATGCAGCACAACCTCCCTGTGTCATCTATCCACTGTACTACAATAAACATGCACACTCCTGGGTCAAAAATAACCCATAATGGGTTATTTTTGACCAACTGCTGGATTAAAAAGGGACCAACCCAGAAAATTGTTTTTTTTTTTTTTTTTTTAACCCAATTTTCAGGTTGAATATTTGATCTAGAAGTTGGGTTATTTCAACTACAATGTTGGGTTATCTTAACCCAGTAGTTGGGGCAACAACCCGAAATGTCTGGGTTGAAATAACCCAGAAATTAGTTTGTCTCTTTTTAACCCAGCAGTTTGACCCAGGAGTTTTTAATGTATGTATTTTGCTGTGAAAATGTCATGTCAAAGGAACTTCAAAATGCAGCTATTTTCATTACAAAATTAGGTTTAATACTAATTTTGGGCCGATTTTTTATTTATTTTGGACCGATTTACAACCAATGCATCAATCTTTATCAATACAAATATTGTTGCACCGCTAGTTTTTGGTTTTAAAATGTCAGCTCCAAAGCAAGGCTGTCATTTAATAAATCAAATTGTATTTTAAATTTTGACATCAGCTACATGAAGGTGCTCATTATCATCACCAGCTAAAGCAGCTGTGGGTAAGCCTGGTCCTCCAGGGTTACAGTCCTGATCGCACACCTGATTCAAATCAAATGGATCCAACAGCAGCAAGTTCTGCACGGTGACCCATTGATTTGAATCAATTGAATATGGAGCGGAGAAACATTGAAAACATGCAGGATGAGAGCCAAGGTTCTCCACCACTGAGCTAAAGACTGCTAAACCCTAAAAACATGACTCACCTTAAGGACCAGCAACAGACAACAGATAAAGTCACAGAAGAGGGCAAATAGGAATATATTTACGTAAAGGGGTAAAGCAAGTGTTTCCAAAAGGGACAAACTGACTTACAGGGGCAGTTGGTGCCCTCTGCGGTGCTGGACGGTGTCTTGCCGTCGGGACAGCAGCCGAATTCTGTGTTGTCACAGGATGACTTGTCCTCAGCTGTGGGTATAGTGGTACTTGTCACGGTGGGACCTGTGGGTGATACATAGTTTCTCATAGCAATTCACGAAACATCCGAGAATTCTGAAATTCAAACCAGCTTATCTTTGAAACCCAGAAGGGAGGCATGACCTTAAACTTTCAGACCCCAGAGACAGGTAGTACATCTAAGGGAAAACATACATTTCTTTGCCTTTTCTCAACTTTCTCCTGCTTCTACAGGTGTTTGTGTGTTCTCCGTTTGCTAAATAGTGGCTGAGCTTTAAGGAGCATCTGTCAAGGATGATTATATGGCATTTTCATGGCTGCTGATTTTACAGCTAGAACTCATTTTGTCAGGCAGAAGACACTTAATGGCCACTGTTGCCAGTCATGTCACACACAGAGCACTCTAAATGGGGAGGGGGGTGATAACAGCTCACTGCCGACTGGCTGCCAGTCACCCCAAGGCGTCCCAGTAGGGGAAAAAAATACATATAGTCCTGTTTGTGTTACTATCACACTATATCTGGCAATCTTGGGACATAAAAGACATAAAAGTGGCTGGGGTTCCTCTATCTGAGAAATGAGTGTGTGTAACAGCAGCAAGCAGCACTCCTCTGGAATGATGGTGCTAGTGGAAGAAAGGGAGGGGGGGGGGTGTCTTGGATGAAGCGGTGCAGTTTATGGCTGCACAGAGATTAGAAATAATCGCAGAGGCAAAGAGGTAGCGGCTAAACAAGTCGTAAAGACGTCAGAGGCCAGGGACGTCCTGCTCAAGGACTCGCGGTCAAGAGACGAGAGGAGGAGGGAGGAGGACAGTTTATAGGGCATCTGCTGGCGTGTGGTCTGCAGATTTACAGATGGAAGAAGGGGCTCCGGTGTAAGGGGGGGCGGACAGGGCAGTGCAAAACAGTGATGGCACTCCAGTGGGAGCCAGGGGGGCTGTTAAATAAACACACATGCGTGCACACACATAGAAAAGTGTCGATTTCAGAGGAGCACAGATACAAAAAGTGTGTAAATATGCCCTTCTGACCTACTAACATTTATACACTCAGACAGTGATGTGCGCAGTTTGGACAAATTTTATGACATGAAAAAAGGAAGAAAAGTCCAACACACACGCACAAACATGGACAATGCAAAGAGAGGAAAAAAGGCTCGAGCACACATTTGTTCACACTCACTATCAAATACACAGTCAGAAGGAGACAGAGGGTCTCCTTTGCAGACAGGCTACATGCTCCTCACGTCACCGAGCACTCTGGTCAGCCTCTGACAGGAATAAATCTAAAACTTGGAGAAAAGCAGCAAGCAGGGAGGAGGAGGAAGAGCTAAGGAGGAGCACATTGAGCTGCGCTGTTCCATCAGTCCTTCCCTGTCACTGCGAGCTGTCAGGCGGGGTGGATAGATGGATGGCAAGCAACATCAAAAAATAAAAAAGCTCTGATTGAAAAGTCTCAGTCAACCCCCTTGTTGTCCAAGAGGAGGCCCAGGAACCGGAGCGGGCTGTCACAGTCAGGAGGGCATGTCAGGAAAGATTTGAGACTAGTCATGTGACAAGGTATGCTGGCTCCACACACGCTCACACCTCAACCTTCCCAGTCACATCAGCCTGTCAAGTCAGGCTCCAGAGATCGCCAGATGCGGGCCAACGGTTTCATCTCTCTGGCCTGCCGCGAGTGTATTTTACAGAGCCTGGGTTTGTTTTGCGAGCTGCTGAGAGCCGGCGTGCTGGTGGAATGGGGGAAAAAAGCATGGGTGATGTACTGTAGCAACAGTGAACCATGCAAATGCATCCTTTTCTGTCTGAAATTGAAATATACATCTTACGCAAGTGGAAACGACACTGACAGCACATCTTTGCAAAGACTTGTCTTTCTTTCCTGTTTGACTTTGATGTTTGTCTCCTCAAAACCAATTTGCATACAAATAGCGAGGCATGTGTCTATTTTTGGTCTCTAATTAACAGATGATGCAATGAATGTGTCATGAATGTGTCAGCTAAGGGTAGGCTATGAATTTTGTCCAACCCTTCCTGAAAGAAAAACAAAACAAAAAACCCTCCCACATACCCCTTAAAGCTTTATGGGTAATGAAGTGAAAGAGCAGGGATTTACCGACAGGCTCATCTGCCCGACTTGAGTCTCTTGGGGTGCCACTACCCGAACCGTCTTCGTCGGTTGAGTCATCCCCGCTCGGTTCCCCGCTGCCTGAGCCCTCGAAGGTGGCGAGAGAGGGCGCAGCAGTGCTGCGGGGAGGGGAGCTGGTGTAGGCGGCAGAAGTGGGCTGGATGGAGTGGCTGTTGGCGAGGGTGAAAAAGGCGGTGGCGGTCGGAGGCTGCTCCGTGATCTCTGTTTCTGTCACCGGAGGTGGAATGGCCCACACATTGTTAGGGTGGAAGGGGGCGGCGGTGGTGATGGTGGTGGCTGCGACGGTGGTGGCAGGGGGGTTTGGGGTGGGCCGGTCTGCCGGTTCAGGGGTGGTGTCTGGTGGAGGGAAGGGGAGGAAGCAAGGAATGGATGAATGACTGAGCAAAGATGGAAATGCTTGAGTTTGATTCAAACGCTGCCTCAAAGAAGATAAAATGATACCTCACTAACAAACAAAGCAGAACGGAGCCTCAGAATCATTATTACAACTTACAACTGACAATCAGTGTTTACATTTGAATTTTCTAGTTGATTATGGACCATTTGATCATCTCACCCGACTCAGCGATGCTCAACAATCTCATTATAAAATTACATTAAAAGCAGCAAACATATCTCCTGTTTGTAAAAGCAATCTCTTATTCATAAAAAAAACTTGCAATGCATGAGATGTTTTGAGTCTTCAGCAAAGCTAAGTGAATATGAAATATGGCAGTAGATGACGTGTATGCACTGCAATGTTGAGATGAGTTCTGTTTCCCCAACAGAGTTAAACTAGTCCAGTGTAAGCGCATTGTGTGCGTTGCATTTGCTCGTGTAGGTACACATATGGCATGCATTTTCAGCGCGCATATGGATGTTTGCACGTCGGGTGCTTGCTATGCCCAAGCCTATGAATTATATATCCATATTCAAATGCTGCCCTGCAGTTGCAAAGCTTTAATCACCACCAGCCAGTGCCTCCGGTGATGAATGATTGATAGAAATGGGGCAAAAAAAGCCGGCTTTACCCTGGCTTCAAAGAAGGCAGACTGCTGCTTGCAGAGAGCGTGAGCATCAGTCAACGCCACCACAAACACACAAACACACTGCTGTCAACAGATGCGCACAAGCAATTGTACACACACGCACATAGCCAAAAAAAAAGACTCCAAATGAGGGAAGGAGAAGAGCCTCTGTGCAAAGAGACCTTCATTAACAATGCAAAAAGCTCTGGTGCAAAAGGACAAACTGTCTGCGATGAAAGAACGATAAATAGGACAAAAACTCCTGAGGGGGACAAGTGAGCTGGCAGGAAGATGCTAAGTAAGTGAGCACTTCAGATTTCGCCGGGGAAAGCACTGGTGACAATAGTTATTTTTTGTCCCTTTATGTCTTCAAGTCTCACAAGCATAGGGAAGGTGAAATGAACAGAAGATTAGAAAAAAAAAACATCCAACAGCCTAGATTTGCGCCTCATTAGGATTCACTTAACATTACAGTGTGTGTAAGACTTAATTACACTGCTATAATCGGCGACTTGATCGGCAATTATTCACCGAGGTGTGAAAGTGATACCTATTGAGACAGCAGAATGCCTGGGAGACACGCAGGGAGTCGGCTTTAAGCTCGGCAGATATTTGTATATAGCGAGATATGGAGTGGAGTGCAAAGAGCAGCGATGTTATCACCAAGAACGGCAGCACACATTGCCTTTCTCCTTGGCTACACCTGTCAGTCAGGTGCCAAGCTTAGCGTCAGGCAGCTCCCTCCGTGAAAAGTGTGTTTGGGGTGTTTGTGTGCATATCTTGAGGAGCAAACACTGTGACATCGGATAAGGGAAGAAAAGTGCACATGTTTGAAGGAGCAAAAAGGACTGGCAGCAAAATCTATTCAGCCGGTGCTTCTCTAAATCAGATTTAACAGTCCATTTGCCTGTTTTCTTCGCTTTCTCTGCTCTCACAAGAACAATGGACAGTAACATTACAGAGAGGGAAGAAAAATCATTGTCATCTCGGCTTGCTTCAGCCATGTGGTTACTGATGAAAGGTGCTTATTAAGATTGTTGGTGGTGTCATCCACCCTCTGTGAGGAGGAGGAATCTGGATGCGAGGCGATTGTAGGGGAAAAACAAGGGAACCACAAAGGCAAGAAGTAGGAGAAATGATAGGGTCAAACTGCTGAAAGGGAAGGGCTTCAATTCAGAGAGAAAACAACGACATAAAACGGGTTAACAAAGCAGCAACAGGAGAAAATGTCAAGACAAACAGAATGAACAATGAGAGAAAATCGCAGGAGGATGGAGGAGAAATGTTCATGCAGAAGGCTCCCCGGGACATATGGTGCTGGCTGTTGCCAATTTGCCACAAACCTACAGGTGATAGCACCAGATGGGAGAGGCAGGTCATTGCCAACATGGTGGCCGTTTTCTCCAAGGGCCAGAATTTGCTCATCAGTACAAATGCCCTCCCTCTGGCTGTAGCTACTGTAACTCTCACAGTTCACGCTAGATTTCTCATGTAGCTCCTTCATCTTTTGCTGAGACAGCTAACAAGCCAGGAAAACTCCTCCCTCTACTCTCTAGCTGCTCCCAGACTTCAGAGAAATCACAGTTAGCTGCAAGTTCTCTGTCATAAGCAGAAAGATTTCAGAGGTTTTTTTTTTCCTGCCGGGTAATGATATTTTTTTCCTTGTGGTACACTGTGCCGTAGAACCACAAGCAAAAAAATTGCAACAGATCAATGAAGTTAAAAAAGATCAATATTCAGTCATTTCTACAGGCCCGTGGCATCGCTCTCTTGTCAAACCACATAGCAGCTCGGTGTGCATTAGCACGCCGCAGCGCCGAGGACGGGCGTCTGGAAGCACCGCGTGTAAACAGCAGGAGGGAGAGGAGGCGAGGCTGCAGCGTGGCGAGGGGTGGAGGCAGAGCAAATGCTAATTCGCACCCAGCCACACGTGAAATGAGCTCGAGATCTAACCCCCGAGCTGACAGCAGCAGCGACGCAGCTACCCGCCGCGCGACCGCATCCGGGAGAAGAAATTAAAAGATCCTCTGTGGCTGTCGGTGGGCCCGAGCGCTCGCCTGTCTGTTCCTCCCCTGAGGGTTTGATAGAGGAAGAGTCCGCTGTTAGGCATCTTTTTGCCTTCTGTGTGCAGCAATGCTACAGTAGGTGAGAGATTACACATAACCCACATCTCTATTGCCAGGCAACAGCGGAATGTGAAACCAGACTGGATTTTGGCTCATTTTGCTGGTAACCCACCCACGGCACTGAATATGTAATTACCAGATGTTCGGGGACTTATCAAAGCCTTGTCCCTCTCTGGCTGAGCTATTTTTTTTTTTTTTTTTATCTTTGTACCTGCAACTAATCCAACACGGGCCATTTCCTAATTTGGGTCTCATTGAATCCACTCGAGGGAGAAGGAAGAAAAAGAGTCATGTCTCGGTGTTTGGCCACTCGATCTGAGCCTGCTAAGCGATGAGGTAAATGAACATTTTTCCACCCGCAAATGTTGGACACCTGGCAGTGGCTCATGGCCACAACTGCACAGCTGGCACTCCTCTTCCCCACTGCGCCTGCCGGCATCTTAGCTAGAATCCTGTTGTGACGCAAGCTGGCAGTCAGCGCGACAACTTCACTCTACATGAAAGCTGTGGCCTTGGCATGTGTCCCAGCACCCATTACACCGATCCAAACAACGTCCATCGGCATCTGGACCAAGGGGCAGGAGTTACACCTTTTCCCTTGTACACATGTTCTCTACATATGCAATCATACTCCAACAGCATCCTGTTCCTGGCACCATGACGCTTCAAAGAGACCAACATGTTACCCAACAGGAAGGTTTAAAGATGAAGCCAAATCCCAACTGAGAGGCGAGGAAGCAAGGGGGAAGTGTCATTGCTATATCTTGGGGATTGAAAGGCTCAGACTGTAGTTTTCTTTTATTGGTTTTTAAAATGCCAAAAAAAGTAATTTTTTTTCTTAATCTACCCTCCAGTCTGCTTGATTTTTTCCACAGCTGGCAGCTCACAAATAAGGAGGGGGGAGAGCTACTTGTTTTGCATCTATGATGTATTAAATACACGCTTTAGAGTTCTTGGATTTGTCTCATTTTCTATTATGTGCAGTCATTTTTTTAATTTATTATTCCCGCAGTTTTACTTTGTGAGACTGAGGAAAAACAGCAGGACGGGAATAATTCGAGGCCAGCAGCACTGCTCATTATCTTTTGACCGAGACTGACAACGGTTGGCCACCCGCTCGATGCATGATGTATGGCGGCTTCAACGGGGCTCACCTGTGCACTGTCCAGTGTGTTGCACCGTAACGTTTTTGTCTTGCCTGCAGGCTATGGTCCTCAGCTGGCACTGGTCGGCATAGGTCACCCCATCTGAGCCACACACCTGTTCCACCGTGACAGAGATGGAGGGGTAGGGAATGGTAACACATGTTAACTTCCCACAGACTACTGAAACAAGGTGCTTTGAGTTTTAAAACCCACCTTAGTTTTATTTTTCAAATCGCAGTCAGGTGAAGGGCATTCACAGTGGGCTTGCTCTGTCACTTCAACGCAAGTAGCACCATAATTGCACACCAGCTCTTCACATGATTTGGGGGCTTCAGGTCCTGTAGAAAACAAACAGTTTGCATTGTTTCTCATTCTGTGAAGCCCCGTCATCACATAGTTACAATACAGGAGAGCTGCCTTATGAATGTGGCACCTGTTTGAAAATGAGGAGCTATTTCAGCAGTGATGATTTCATACATACTATATCAAATTCATTTCTTATAAAGTAAGCAGCGGGGCTGTTTGTTCAACTACATGTATTGCTTATAAATTCTAATGATGCATGACAGAGTATGACGTGTAGGATATGTTTTGAGCTCTTCTCACATCATAATTCACTGAATAATAAAACTAGATAGCCTGGAGGTGTTGGTGCTTCTGTACTTTCATAATGATTAGAACAATTTTTCCAATCCGATCTCAAGTATTGACACCGGATCCAACCGATCCAATGTCAGTTTTATGTCACCCCGGGCTTTCCATAAGGTAATTAACACAACGCTAATTGACACGTTAATAAAGATGGACATGTACTGTATTTCTCAGCTGCTGTGGATTTAGCTATACATCCAGAAGTCATGCGGAATGTATTTCAATTTTACTAATATAATAATCGCAATGGGCTATATGCACGGCTCCACTACTTCCTGAACTTCAGACAGCACCTTTGCTTCCTGTCTGTTGTGACTGGACAAACTGATTACTCCAGGTGTGTTTGGCCAGTTACTGAAGTCAGACACACCTGAGTTAATCAGTGTGTCCAGTTACATTAGACAGGAAGTAAAGGTGCTGTCTGAAGTTCAGGAAGTAGTGGAGCCGTGCATATAGCCCATTCACCCATATTAATGAATCTAGTCAAGTAGGCTTGATGATACAAGTCAGAACATCAATGTCATCAAGGAACAAAACACTGAGTTTCTTTTCCATATGAAACAATTTAAGTTTGATGAAAAATATACTTGATTGCAGGTTTTATTGCACTTTAAACAGCTTTGATCATGCTTGTAATGAACAACAATATCGAGAAGATTATGGATTTAGAACAACGATGGTTTAATATAAACATGGCACTGTTACTAACTTCCATCCCTGGACACACAGGAAAAAAAAAAAGAAAAATGTTGAAAAAAATTATCACTAATCTTTGCTAGGTATAGAGAACTTCCTGAAATGAGTAATTTGCTAATAGTTAATAAAGCACTACATGATAATAATAAAACGGCGAACGAAGCGAAGAAAAGAAAGCACTCTGAGTTAGTGCACGTTGGAAAACGCCCCCCCCCCCCCCCCCCCCTCTCTGAACTGACACTCTGGATTCTACCTTAAACATTCCCTGAAAATTTAATCCAAATTATCCAGAACGTTTTGAGTTATTTCGCTATCTAACAGACAAATAAACAAACGCTGACAATTACATTACCTCTGCGGTGGAGGTGATAATAAATGCTAAACTTGCTAATATCTCAAAACATTATGAACAAGTACTGAGGATAAAACAATAACAATACTATATTTAGTAACAATATGAAGCTATTATTTATCAAATAGAACATTAACATGGTAGCTTGGTATATGAAAATTTAGTTAGGTTGTTTTTTGGTTTTCTATAGCATAAAAGACTGAGCTAGCTTAGCACTGATCCATGAATCAACAAACTTGTCTTAAATGTGGAACTGCTGAATTTCACTGTTCTGTAAATAAGTAGGGATTTCTAATCATCCTTATGATTTCATCAAAATCTAATTCTCTGTTTTTATTTTATTATAAAATTCTGTATTATTATTTTCTTGTTATTACAATAAATCGCAAAGACTACAAAATTTATAAAACTGCTTGAACGTAGCAGAAAGGAAGGGGGAGTAATTCTGTCAGTGGAGTGAAAATGTGTACTCAGGAAATTTTGGTTCAACTTCTCGCTCCTAAAAGATCTTTTCCAAAGTTTCTTTGCAGGCTTACAGTTGCAGGGGGGCACGTGCACCCTGCAGGCTGCAGCTGTGGGGTCTTTGCATTGTTGCAGCATCAGAGAGGGTTAGAGGGCCCCCGCCACTTAGCTCCTGCTTTTATGTGTGGCACCCTCTGAGCACCTTGCCTTTTCATCTAGCAGTGTGTGTGGCGGAGTGCCCCACCACTGTGCTGGGACTGCTGGCTTCATTAAGCGTTTGACTTCCAGTCGATATCAGATGGTGCATCTTAATCAAGGAGCTGCAGGCCCCCACAGCAGGAACTAACCTTTCCTTCAACTGTGCTTTTTTTGTTGTTTTTTTTTTAAAGTCAGTGCAATCACTGGGGCGGTTTACATTATTAATCAAAAGTAATCAATAGTCCTTACACAAGGCTATAAATATACACATGTAAGTACTGTGAATCATCCAAAATAAAGTAGGAGGCAGAGAAATGGAAAAATTCAGGGTGCAACATGTCCTGCACAGGCTTTTTGTACACTTCACTATTTTCCTAATCACTTTCGATTATCTGTCTTGCAGCCACTTCCTTCTTTGCCAATAAACCTGATGGATGCGAAGAAGAGACGAAGAAAGAGGTGGCTGCTATGAGGCTTATCCACTAATCAGATAAGTGAAAGAAAACCACTTAAGAATGATAAAGAGAAGCTTAGAGGAAAGAGAAACATGTGTCTGTGGTTTTAGTGCGCTCTTCCTACCATTGTCACAGCCATTCATGCCCATCTTGCTTCCATCTGGGCACACATTGCACTTCATGCCCTTCACTCCCATCTTGCAGGAGCACAGACCCGACATCTGCTCGCAATCATCCCGGACCGAGCCCACGGGATCGCAACTGCATGCTGTTGAGAAGAAGCAGAAGAAAAAAAGGATGAGAAAGATGGATTGGAATCGAGTCAGCCGATTAGTGACAATGACATGAAGAGGAATATGAATATCCTGGTGTGTAAGTGTACACAGTAGGTTTGAGGCTATCTTAGTCTGTGTATCTTGCCTAAGACATCTTTGTCTTGGAGTCTTGGAGTTCAGCTAGCCTCAGGGGCCACAGAGGGAGGAGAAGGAGGAGGAGAATGAGTATGTAACAGAAACCAAAAAACAACCCCGGGGAAGGACATCAACCCCATCATGTTCCTAGAATCAGTGATGGTTTTTTTCTCTTTTCCTTTTTTCCCCCGTCTCTCCTCCTGCTGAACGTGGTATTGGTGTTCAGTGGGCTGTCTGCTTGCTTTGGGTAAACCTTGTTAAGGTCAGGCCGCGGGTAAGACACCTGCAGGCTTCCTGCAGCTGACTGAAACAGCTCTCTGGCTTTGGGAGCGTATGTCCTACGACACCTTGGCGGCTGGATACAAGCCAGTCGGCATATTGCATTACACCAAAACAAACAAGGGTGTCTGACCCTTCTCTTTGCCTGAATACAGATAAGAATGGTTCTTTCGATACAATTTTGACAGGACCATAAAACACTGTGAGAATTAAATCAACAAAAATTTAGTTTGCAAAGATTTTTTTACTGTTAATTACATCAATTTGAACCCTTTAAATATTAGTTCAGACGCATAACTACTTTTTCAGGGAGATATCCATCCTTTAACTACAGTTATCTTTTTCTTATTATCTGGAGACGTCTCTAATCAGGCAGACTGTTCTCTGTAGTTACTCAGGATTGTGGGATATCTGGCTCAGAGGTCTTTGGTTTCATTCCACCTCACAGATAATATGTTTGTTTTATTTTGTCAAAGAGATTAAGTTAAAAAAATGGATTTATTTTTCAGAAAGAATTTCCACTACTGTTTATATACTCAATTTCAGTTTTTTTTTTAGAACATAGCTCTGATTATAACTGTTTAAGAGAGCTCTGTTGGTTATTAGAGTAATTAAAGCATTGTTTCAGAATAGTGGAAGCTTCTTTGCTTAATCAGATGCAAATAAGGAAAAAGGTTTTATGCAAGTGAGGTGTTTCCTGAGAACATGGAAAGATGCAAGAATGCAAGTTAATACAAAGTGCAGTAAATTTGAACGTGCAGCAAATCAACACAATGAAATGGCTCCTCACGTGTGCAGCCGCTCATGTTCTCCGTCACGATGCCGCGGAAGTTCCAGAAGCCCGGCTCGCATCTGTCACACTTCTGCCCGCCGACACCTGGCTTACAAGAGCACTGGCCAGTGGTGGGGTCGCATGTCCCCTTGTAGGAGCCGTAGACATTACACTGACAGACACCTGAGGAGTGAGACAGAGCAACATGGATGTCACCGTAAAGCTCTGCTGGGTCAGAAAGAAGAGAAAAGCAGCGCATGGCAACTGTTTCTGCTTCCCTTCCTTCACTAAGACACAGCTGCCATGTGATTTATGGCAGCTGGCTCCTGCCTACTGTAATGCAGAGCGTGTTTTAGATCAATGCAAGGCTGAAATACTTAGTAAAGCCCGTTCCACTAAGAAAAACTTGGATGTGTAGAGGAGTTTCTTTTATGTTTTCCTGACTAAATCTTTTTTTAAACCCATTTCTTAATATGCATTTTCTCTATCCATACTGTATCTCCTGGCTTATAGTTTGATGCAGCATTTCCTCCTCCATCAGTGCACTATCATTACTCAAGATCATCAGATGAAGAGATTTTTCTGTTGATACAGAGCCGCATTATCATAATTATTCCTTGGATTAAGATGAAATGTTTCAGCTGTGCAACTTCAGTACTGTAATTGCATTCAAGGACGACAAGTCCAATGTGCTGTGGCAGCCTGATACTATCTACATTTTTTTTCATTGCACAATAAACTCAGCATAAACTGAAGGTAAAGGGTCAAAGAGGGACATAAAGCAAGACTCACTGGGACATCCAGCCTGTCCGACTCCTAACGCAGCCGTCACATTGTCGGAGCAGCAGCCATACAAAGACAGACTGCAGTGCTGGGGTGCTGTCAGCTCAGTTGGAGATACAGCTGAAACCGTTGATTAGGTAGGAAAGAAAAGGGAGGGGAGATGGAAGATGGCACAAGAAGAGAAAGAAGATATGTGAGTCATTACTGCAGGGCGGGGTCTGCTGATGGCGGGCGCAGGGCGGGGATTAGACAACACAATCTCTGAGGAACATGGAACTTTTTGCCAACAATAAGATTGGCTTGAGGGGCAGAGGTGGAGAGGCTGGCAGCCGCTTTCCAGATAACAATTCTATTTGCGACTTTCCCCACAATGGCTCAAAATCGGGGTGGGGGGGGATGATGCTATTACTTGCAGTGAAAACAAACAATAGCATTTCTGGTAAATGTGCGGCAGCTGACATTTACCACCTACTAGGAGGCATGTTCTCTTCATTTGTTCTTGTCTAGTATTACGGAACCGCGCTGCCACCCGACAACCTTCCCCCGGTATATAGAAATAATAAAAAAAAGTCTGCTGCATAATGTGAAGGAATGTGCCAAGTAGTTTCTGCCTGCGCACAGTGTGTGGAGAGCTCTTTTGTTTAAGGATGCACCGGGCGCCAAACCAGTGTGACAGCACCGAATGCAGAGCCACATTCAACTAAGTAAAAACAAACCTGTTCCAAAAGCTGCTGCAAACAAGAGCGTACAATAGGAGAAAAAGTGGCTTTGGTTAATGGGGAAGCTCATCATTCAAATTTCATCAAGGTTTCACGTGAAAACTAAAACTGTAGATAAAAAAGAAATCTTTCCCTCCTTTTTCCCTGTGTCTCTCTCTCTGTTCCCCACCCGATCTCCCCTTTTTTTTTTGTCTTGTGTTGCTCATTTGGAGTTTGGAGGCTGGAGATACAGGGGCCATAAATCACACTGTTACTGGTGTGGATATGAGCCTCAGCCTAATGGTGATGACTCGGCTCGCTCTTTTTCCAGCGCTTTCCCACTCCAGAGATGGGCTTTGGACACAGTTCATTTAACTTGCCACTTTCCAGTGCTCCATTCAGCTATCTGTACAGAGCCTATTAGGACAAGGAGAACTTTTAATTTCATATGTTCTTCCACCCTTCAAGGGTTTTTCCCCTTCAGTTGCTATTGTCCGGCACAATGCACCTAACTGCTACGTGCAATGTTACCTCCATATTTTCAAGGTCTGCTGCTTTCTTTTTCACCGCAGGAATAGTCTTTGACTATCCAGCACATATTTATCTTTCTATCACATAAAGAATTATTTCTTTGGATTATAATGGCATCCATCTGTAAGGAGCTACGAAAGGCTGCCTGAAACACAGCAAGAGGAAAACGTTGCTCATGTGCTTGAAGTTCCAGTTTTAGCACCTCTAAGTTTTGGATTTGAGGTCAAATGACGTTTTTTTTTCTTGCTTAGTTAATGTGGATGGCAGTGAAATTACAAAAGATCTGAGCCCTTCCATTAGCCAATCAGAAAAGACAGCCCAAAGGTCTTGTATCCATAGAGGGCTCTTCAAAAAAGGATTGATTATCCATGGAGGGCAGAGAAGCGTGGCAGTCGGCACCCAAGGAGGCGAACTTAGGCAGGAAAAGAATCTGCAGGGATGTGTGTGAAAACACTGGCAGCTCCCTTATGCTCACTCCCCTAAACTCCCTCTATCCTCTTCTCTTTTAGACCCAGGGGGAATCAAACAGGCTGAAATGATCACACAAAATCCCTGAAGTGCCTTTTGCTCTGCTCCCTGGCCTGTGCTGGCAAAAGCTCTTCACTTGATATCGCCAAAGAGAGGAAGGTTGTTAACCTTTGCTGCTTAGACACTGATCTTAGCAATCAGTCTGGCTGATAATTGGCATTCAATGCATGCAAAGAGAGGCCTTTTTTTTTTATTAAAGTGAGTGGAGCAAAGTGGTATCCTGAGGGTTAAGGGGCAAGCACAAGTTTAATGGTTTAAATCGTCAGAATGTCTGGATGGAAAAGTGACTCATTATTGCAATCAGATCAGTCCATATATGTGCCCGTGAGAAAGATTTTTAACTCTGCACACTAGCAGGCCTCAGAGGAGCGGTCACTTTCTCGATATGAACAAGAGCACAGCAGAGTCAACTTTCCTGGAGCAACTTACGCGGACAAGCATCTTATTCTAGACTGACCTTCATTATTTCATTTGCTTTTGGCTACATTGGTCACACTAAAGAGAGAGACAACAGAGCTGCTGTAAGAATCATAGTCCAACTGGAGATAATTATAACCCCATCAGTGGATGAAATGAGTGGAGAAATGGGATGTCAGTGACAATGAGTCTTGATGGGGGTGCACCTACGCATTGCAATGACATCAAGTCTGATTGGTGTATTAATGTACCGACCTGTGCAGGGTCCGAGATACTGAACAGACAAGCTCTCTTTGTTTTCACATCTGGTTCTCTTGAGCTCGCAGTCGTTCTTGTAGGTCTTTCCATCTGTGCCACAAACCTGCAAAAGAATTACAGGAAGCTTTATCCCACAGCCTGTTTGGCCCTGTTGCACGAGGACAGACTGGAGTCTGAGATGAGATGGTTGTTTGGTCAGATACCCTGAATCATAACTGACTTCTTTTATTTTTCGACTTTTTTTTGTTTCGTCTAACTGATTTTATCCGTACTTTTCTAAAATGTTATTTTTCTGCCCCCTTTTTTTATGTATATGATATGGCTGGGATGATATGCTATTTTCCCCCAATTCAAAGCTTTTATGATTTACTTTTACAATTTTTCGGAAGCCAATTTAATTTAAAGGGGTTCTGTGTAACTTTTGGCCACTAGGGGCACTAAACCTGTAACTTCCCACAGGCCACACAATTGTCACAAAATAAAACAGTCTCTATCCATGTTTTGGAATCGTGTTTGCAGACCACCTTGATCAGCTGATTGTGAAGTCATCGAGCCATAAAGCAAAGTGTTCCAGGTCACATGATCCAATGAGAGACAAATCTGCTCCTGCAAAGTTACAATGTCTAGTTTTTGAGGAGGGCAGCCCCCTCAGAGCAACGAAATGCATCAAGTGTTGGATATTGACCCCAGAAATAATTTATTATTACTTACACTACAGTAATGTTTGGGTCAAAAGTGACACAGCGTTACTTTAAATTGTGATTCTTTAGAATTGCCTATTTTTTTGTGATTTTTAGTTTGCTTTTTTAACACTAGACTGGGTTGTCAGTTGCCATTCTCCCCCGAGTGTTTACGTTTTTTATTGAAACAAATAAAAAGGCATGTTACTACAGATAGTTTAAGAAAAACATTTTGCCCTCTTTTGGAGGAAAGCGTTACTTTTTCCTACCTGGGCAATTATAAACATAGACCAAAATTAAGCATTTAAATTGGATAAATATATAGATTTGTGAAAAAAAAAAAAAAAAGATTCAAAAACCGTAAAAAACAACAATAAAAACAAATCCAAATTCTTCAATTTTTTTTATTTTTTCTCCCACTCCTGGTATTTATTGTGCACCACTTTGACTTAGAGTAGCTCAAATTTACTGAATTGTGCTTATCAATAAAAATGACACTGAGATATGAATAACGAACACATGGAAAGGAAAAAATAGCTTCAGCATCTAAAATCGTAAACTAGTCTGTTTTAGATCTAAAAATTTAAGATAACAACACTAGTTTTCAGTAACTGTGGTTACATGTTAAGCTGAATCAAGCTTGACCAGGCTGTTTAACTGGACCACCATCATTTTCCCAGTATACAGTACATGTACGCAGTAGTAACAGAGTTATTCAGTACTGTGGTTACAGAATTAAAATTATATCAAAGTAAAGCGACCGTCTGGAAATGCTTTAGGCAACTGCAAGCCGAAGCATAGTCTTATTGAGCTGCTTGTCATTCACAAATTCTTACACAAAGCAGCCCGAATCTACAATATGTGAATGAGAGCAGCGTTACTGGAAATTTGGCCCATTTGACTTGAATTGAACATACAGTATGTGCAGGACTTAAGCTTATGCAGGTGTCTTAGTCTGGTTTGGAGACATTGGTTTAAAGTTTGGTTTTGGTTGGACACACAGAATAACTCTTTTCAAGTGTCATGTAAATCTACTGTGTAATTTTGTCACTTCCACATTTTTCCCTTTATCCCTTCATATGAATTTGGTTTGTCAAACTTTATCGGACGCAGAAATCTGTTCTGGTTTGGATAATGAATAATACGGTAAGCACAATACTATGGTCAAACTTAAAGGTGGTGTAGAAGATGTTCATGGCATTTCAGAAAGCAGAGACTGTTAGCGAGTTTTTGAATGAAAGCGCATCCGGAAAACCAGCCTGCTAGATTCACTAAATTTAAAAGCTGCGTTTGACGCTTTAATTGCTTAGAAGTAGCCAAATTGTCCCTGATGAATTGAAGAGATGCACAAGATCATAGGAAAAAAGAATTTAAGTTCAAGCATTTATGTTTGTTTTGAAATTAAATTGAAATTAGGTTTCTGAGAAGAATAAACTATGTAAGAAATGATGGAGAGTGTTATTTTTTTTTTTTTTTTTATCATACCGGCTTTGCTGGCACATTTTCACAGTTGTATTCACAGACACAAGGCTCGTCCTCCACGTCCTCGTCCCAAAGCCCTCCAAACTTCAGACAGCGACTGTGTTCGCAGCTCTCTGTTCCTGAACCTGACCCGCCTGAGCCGCAATCTGCACAAAAACACAACAGAAATACACCATCATTAGCACTGAAACAATGTTGAGGTTGCACTTTATCAAAACACACATTTTTACATTAGGAGTCTAACACTTAAGATTATTTACACTTCCCTCGTAATGGTGGTGTGGAAAGGGAACTAAAAGTGCTGCTGCTAGTCCGAGATAGTGACCCAGTGCAGCCAGGGCCAGGGACTGACTTAATAAATTAGACATCTCTGCACTGCCAATGAGGCATTCTTTCATTTCCATTAAATCAGAGACAAAAAGGGAGGGAAACTCTGGCCTCTGAGAATTAGTGGTCAGGCCTGCTTTATGGGTGCCTGCTTCCTTGATATGAAAATGTAACTAATTGCAAAGTGTTCTGTAAAATCTAATTATCTCTCTAGACCTTAAGGAAAGTTGTCAAATCAAATCTTTAACTGTGACCATAGGAGGCCACTTCATTGTTTTAAAATTGCGCCTCTCTGTACCTTTGAAAGGGAAATGCTCAAGCTGTGCTCCTTGTAAATGAGACAGTATGGACACGCAAAACCCATAATTACAGTTCAGCATCCCAAGATTTACAAAACAGTTTAAAGGGGGTGAAAAAAAGAGGGGAAAAAAAACCTATCTGAGAGGATGTTTGGAGTTTCATTCAAGAAAAACAAATCGCGCAGGCGAAGAAGCTGGGAGGATCCTGCTTTTGATGTTGCAAATTTTTCCTGCAGTTGAAGTCCGGAGGGAGATTAGGTGAATGTGCGTGAAGGCAGGGTATGAAAGCAGCCTGGAAGATGCGGGGAATGTCAGGCAGGGAGAGGGGCTCATGAGACCGGCAGAAAGTTCATTTGGAACAAATTTGTTATTCAGAAAAGGAAAGCAGTCCAACTAAAAGCTCCCAGTGCAGCCAATAGACTCGGAAAACATCCAGCAGTCAAGGTGTTTCTTCCTCCTGTCTTCCTGTCTTCTTTTAGGTTTCATTCAACTCTGCGTATTGATGCGTTTCCTCTAATGGTGAAATCAATGTGCTAGTGATGGAAGTACCACTTAGCATAACCCATCTTCTAAAGTAGATTATGGAGAAGGTCACAGTGCAGGGGAGGGGCAGGCACAGATGAGGGCTTGGCTATTCTTTGATATGGGTCATCAGCGATGGGCTGTGAGAGCTTTGAGCGGTCGATATAGCGGAGGAGCCCTGACTTCATTATCTGTGGACACAACGGGGGAGCAGGAGTGGTCTGGAGACTCTGAGAGGCCACAACGCCCCCGCCCACAAACATCACAACTAGTTAAGGACTCGCTCTGTCTCCCTTTTAAACCCATGTAACCTCAAAACCACTTGATGATACCGTTGTAGAAGCGTATTGATTGTGAACTGCACAGAGGTGGAAAAAAAACTGAAAAATTGTAATTAAGTAAAAGCATCTTTACTGTTCTTAAATTCTACTCAAGTAAAAGTAAAAGTACCCACCTAAAAATGAATTCAAGTAAAAGTAAAAAAGTACATCTACTGTGAGTAAAAGTTACTTACTGTAGTTACACTCAGTTACTTGAGTTATAAATCCAGTCTAAAGGCCTTTTCACACTGGGATCGATGCGAATAAATGGCACGAAACTGCGAATAATTCGGAGAAGAAATATCGGCGCATTTGTCTACACAAACCTGCTCCGACGCGAAATCACGAAGATGCAAGAACAAATTCGTATTTGTTATTCCAGAGGAGCGTGACTACATGCAGCCGTGACGGAGGGAGAGGCGGCTGCAGGTAAACTTCTGGATGCTGAAAAACAGCTGATCTCACCGTGGAGATGCCAAATGCGGATTTTAAATGTAATACCTGTAGCTAATAACCTGGAACAACTACAACATGTAGGGAAACACTGTGACTTCAGCGGTGATATTTTTTCCCCTCGTTTGCCAAAAAAGAGTGCTGCAACACAAAGATGATAACACCTGTGCCATAATGATACAGTAGCAGCGACCAAGCAGCACGTCTCTCTTTTTTCCTTTCTTTTTGTTTGCGACCAGCTCTGTGACGGTCAGAGCGCCTTCTCTGATTGGTGTATTGTGTATCTGTCGGATGCGAATTTTAAGAAAATCGACCTCAGTTCGAAATAATAAACGTTGCAAAATCAGAATTTTGTCACTGATGTGAACGCTCCCGTTGACTTGGCATTAATTTGATTAAAGCTTTTGCCGTGCAAATTTTTCAGACGAAATATTCGGAGTAGGTGTGTAAAGGCCTTAACACTGTTATTGAAAATTTTAAATAAAAGAGAAAATAGAGCCAAATCAAAGCTTCCAAGATGGTATAAATGTTGAGCTGTTTGTTATTACCAAATTACCAAATTGTGTGTTTTTTTTGTATTTTTTCATTGCAAAAATCAGTTCACAGAATATTCTGCCCATTGAAAACTAGCATTAGACACATTTGTACAGTATCGTAGCATCTGCATGATGAATTATTGTCTTGTTTGTGTTTGAACCAAAGACTAAAAAGAATGGACGACTGAAGAGCTGAAAGTAAAGCCAGCTGGACGTGTCTCACCGTCGCCGTCTTGCCATGTTGCGTGTGTCGTCACTCTCGGAAAATACTAAAATGGGCAAAGTGCAAATGATTGACAGCCAACGTACTCTGGGCTAAATGCTAACCGAGCTAACTCGAAACTAAGAGGAGCTAATGAAGATTGGCCTCCTAAGCGGCGGGCTAAAGGTAAGGCATGTTTGGACTTGCTGTTAGCTGCTAAAAACTACCATTTTGTACAGACTGAAATCTTACAGAGAGCAAACAAGGAGCTAATTGATATGCCCTAATTGATAAGGGATAGGCCCCTAATTATGTGTAATTTCAAGATTAAATAACATTTAAACGGATAAGTTTTAAAAGAAATTCACCCCCCTCACAGTTGACGTGAATGTAAACTTGCCTTATTAAACCTAAAATAATTTTTTGAACCTGGCTGTAAACATGTTTATTTCTGCTGTGAAGTCTTTTTTTTTTTTTTTAAATATGAGAGTCTATGGGCATTTGCTCTTTTTTGCAGCCAGCCCCTTGCGGATGAAGAAAGAATGACAACTTTTAAGCACTTCTCTGGATTTCCGCATTGGCCTCACTGCTGGCTACCAGAGGTTGCCACTTGGTTTGAACACAAATAACTGGTTGAGATACGGTCGCAGATTTCCTTCTTTATCTCTTTAACGTGAAGAGAAACACTGGTTCAGGATGATTTTTCGACCCTTGCATTTATGTTTTTACTCAGCAATGGAGGACATTTCCAAAGTAATGAAGTAAATTACTTGGATCAAAAATGTACATGAGTAAAATTAAAATGACCTATTTTAAAAACAACACAAAAGATTACAAATTACTCACAAAACTACTTATTACAGTAATTTGAGTAAATGTAATTGGTTACTTTCCACCTCTGGAACTGCGGTCCAAGTTTAACATACTGTAACATTTTGTGGTGGAGGTAATGCGCTGCGTAACGGTTTACCAGTCGTTGATGACAAGTATCTGGCTCCAGATGAAAATCCTAAAATGGGACAGATCAGAAAGAAGCATTCAGGCACTGATCGGCCTACTGCATCTTGTTTACTGTACGCCAGCTCAGCGAGACACAGTGAAAAGGAAATGCGGGTGCAGCCAATTCATATTCTGCTCAGGCCCCCTCACTGAGGCAAGATAAATAAATAAAAGAGGTAAGACATTAGAAATGAATAAATAAAAGTGAAAGGCAAAGGGGGTCCTAATTAGCCGTTGTACTTTGATGTGTTGGCCACCTGCGCTGCTTATGAACCTTTCAATTAATATATTCCCAGCTAAGATGGCTGCATCAGCTATTCTCTCTGCACTGCCCATCCGTTCCTTTTTACTCAATCATGTCAGAGGCCTGAGTCTATTTAGCCGAGGGAGCTCTATTAAGAAGACAGAATTCAGGAGCAGAGAGAAGAGAAAGGACATGAATTGCATAAGAATAACATCTAAGAAAAATAGATGAGATTTTAACACAGAAATAACATAAGAAGTGAAGGACATAATCTATTGTCAAAGCAGTCTGGTGCTGTGTGTTAAAGGAGGCAGGCAGAGGAACAAAAGAGGGTAAATCAGAGGAGACAATGTGTGAGATGGACAGCCAGAATTCTCTCTTTTTTTTTTTTTATAATTCAGAGTTCTTGCGGGGTTCAGCAAGTTAAATTTAAGACCTTTTAAGAACTTTATAAATCAAATTTAAGACTAGCATGATGTATTATTAGAAACATTCAAATAATCCCAGAAATTCAAAACAAGACTTGATGAAAAAAACATATTAATAATAGAGACCTATATTTTGAAAAACAAAATTTTACTAATGAAATTGTGCGAGATTTTGTTACGGAGCAACAAAATATCACAAGATCTTGTTCCATTAGCAGCAGTCCAGCATGTATAAAGTCCCTGTTACCCTGGAAGAACTTCATATCCCAGCATTCTGTTCAGAGTCACTACGGTGCAGCTGCTGCTGCTACAGACTGACTTGCTTTGAAGCTGCTTATAATACAGTATGTCTGGTTTTAAGTTGCTGGTTAAGTTACCTAACCTGATTCCTCCAGATGGATTTGCTCCTAATATCCATCTGGGAATCATCCGTTAGAGTAGTTTTGGTAAGGTGCGAAAATACTGGTTAGCTGATTGGATAAGGCATCTGTCTGGGACAAATCAACCAATCAGATCAACGAAACATACGACCTACTAACAAAGCGACGACGAAAAACACGAGCAAAAACATATTTTCCTTTGAGAAAAGCCTCCAGAGCAGTGTGTTGTTCTCCTTTCAGTGAAAAAATACTCTGTAATTCCAATAAAACTTGAGCGATAGCCACGCTGACGCTTGTTTCATCCGCTGAAGCCGCCATGTTAGACTGAACTGTCGCTTCTCATTGCGTCACACCTCAACCCGCCTCAAAGCCAACACTGATTGGATGTTTGTTTGGTGAACTGCTCCAAATTCTTTTCAATGGAAAGTAGCCAGACTGATCTGCGAATGAAAACCTGAAGCTCGAGAGATCAGGATGATCTCACGAGGCTATAAGTTATCAAGTTGTAAGAAACATTAAAATTAGCCACATGTTGGTTAATACCTGCTAGTATCTGATGGCAGCCAGATGTCAAAAATGAACTCCTCCGGCTGAGTTAAGGCTTCTTTTGGATTTTTGCTCTCAGAAAAGAGTATAGTTGTATTTCTCAAAATATGAGAGACACAACCTCACAGTTCTCTGCATATATCGGTTGATATTGGATATTGGAATTCAAGAGTTGGACAATATCGGTATATTGGAAATCGGTAAAAAAGCCAATATCAAACATCCCTCATTAAGTACAGGATTTGTAATTTATCAATCTTGATTAATTGCATGACAATAATTGCTCTAAACAGCAACTTTTTAAAAGAATGGATTTTAGTGGACAACCAAATAAAATCATAGACACAGATATTAATATTGTTAAAGCAAGCTCTACTCAAGAAAAAAATGCATTTAATTGTATATCAATCTAAAAAGAATAGAAAAAGAAATTGAAAATATCCCTCATAGCTATCTGAACCTTTCAGAAAGATGGACAGAATCAACTTCTGATATATTATTTAGCATATTCTATGTAGCCAATGCTCCTCAGGAATGAATAAAAGTTTTTAAAAAATGAAGACTTGTCTAGATCAAATTTAAGACCTTGGATATAAAAAAACCCCGTCCCTTTTCAAGACCTTTTAAGGCCTTAAATTTTAAGTTCAGAATTTTAGACATTTTTAGACTTTTAAAGACCCTGCAAGAACCCTGATAATTATTATTATTATTATTATTCTGACATCATCTTCTGAGTAAATGTCAACCTGCAAATCTGTAGCAAATATCGTAGATGACATTTTCTGACAAATAAGCAGTGGTTTGCCTTAGTTTTCCTCCTATCTATCAATCCCTTGTAAGATCTTGATGGATGCGACAGTGTATTACTCCAAATAAAGTTCCCAAAAGATAGACGGATGGTGCGTCACACACCTGTTGAGGAGGAAGGATGGGGTGTTTGGAAACGGCTGAGGGCGGAAAGAAATTTAGTCGCCGCAACAGAAGGTTACAAGTTGTGCTCGGATGTGATAGATGGACCCTGTGAAGAAAATCCGCTGATCTCACCACGAGGAGTTCCTTCCCCACTCAGCCATCCGCTTTGCTTTACTTTTGAGGGCTTTTTATGTATTTTGGAGTTTGATCGCATCCGTGTGGGGGAGAGGAGCGGGGCGTGGATTCTGCCTTGCGATGCGATCCTCTTCTTATAATCTTATTTATTATATGTCTATTCAATTAAAAAGGGCCTGGCCCCCCGTAGGTGATGCACCGCTCTCAGTTGCCACTTTGTCAGTGTCGAGGAAAGGAGCTGAGGCCAGGCCTACCCGAGTGTGAAATTAAACAGGTGATAAATTTCCCTGTATGGCCAACAGTGGGAACACTGTCATTTTTCATTACTGCTAAATAAAAGGCAGGAGAAAACAACTTCCATTTTTATGCTGTGTGCTCCCCCTCCTCCCAACAAGACTAATGAGGATGGTTTTTAAGGCAAGCCTACATAAGCAAATAAATCACATGCTTACTTCCTCTCTGGGCTTATCTTTGATTTCATACCAATGATGTAGAGCTTTCCAGCTGTCTAGAATAAGGCTAGAAAATACAATATTACAAGTTGTGACAGGGGTGCTCTGTTACACAATATATACTTATAATTTTGCCAAAACATACCACACATAGATGGAGGCAGGGGTGAATTTATCAGTAAAAACTTTTGTAAGGCATGAGGCCAGAGGGAACCAGCAGGGAAAACCACCAGCATCGTTTTCGACTGTGACATTCACAGCACAAGTCCTGCTGAGGATGTGGGTCAGATTTGTGGGGGCTGGGAAAAAAAAAAAAATCATCCAGGAAACAGCCTTCAGGAAAAGACAGAACTAGAAGTTGCCCCCGGGGTGAAATTTATCGATTTCTGACAATCCCATCTCCACCCCTATCTGCAAAAGCACCGGTGCCGCTTTTGTTAAATGGCACAATTTTGATGGAGAACAGCGCAAAACAGAAAGGCATGAGTGGGTGGGACAGCAGGGAGTGATGGGGAGTGTGCAAAAAAAAAAAAAAGCCTCTATTGTGTAAGCCTGATGGTTTTCTCTGAATCAAAATGAGCAAGTGATGGAAAAAGCAGGATATTCACAGACTCCCTTGGGGAGGTAGATGAGAGCATTTCTGTGTGATGCCAGACAAGGAATGGATAATGGAGAGCGTGAGGCTCTGAGTGTGTGGTGACAGTTACTCTGCATTGGGGGCTTACAGTTTCACATTTCTTCATGCCCCAAATACAAAAAGGTCACTCATCTCAGTCAATGAAATGATGTTAAATGGACTGCAGAAGCTTTGGAGACATTATTTGCCTCACAGGTCTGTAGAAGCAGTGCGGCTGACAATGGTGCTGAGGAAAAAGACAAAAAGGGAAAGAATGAAATACCTCAGGCAAGCAATCAAAATGGAAGTGGATTCCCCTCATCTGTTTGCTCAGTCCTCTATCTACCCACTCCCCTTTTCTCCAGCCATCCCTCCCGCTGGCAGGTGTAATCTGCTCCTCTTCACACCTTGTCAGAGGATGACTACGTTCACTGCGACGACCCACTACACACAGGGGAACCGCGTTGCCGCTATCTGCATGACAACCAGACGTTGGCATGCTACTCCCTCCAGAGTTGACTCAATAAAGAGTTGTGTGAGGGACTGTGATATTCAGCTTTGGCCTGTCAGTGCGGATCAAGATATGATCTGCACGGTAAATTAGATCTAATATCTTCAGAATGTGGGGAAAATGGAGCCAGA
Organism: Atherinomorus stipes; assembly: GCA_023101725.1. Lineage (NCBI taxonomy): Eukaryota > Metazoa > Chordata > Actinopteri > Atheriniformes > Atherinidae > Atherinomorus > Atherinomorus stipes. Next base: position 663,852 of record JALJCO010002646.1, read on the forward strand.
GGCACGGAAATCAGGAAAACTCTTACTGATTGCCATTTTCGGCACATTTGAGAGCCTAATTGGATAGAAAGGCTGTCATAGCATAAATAAACCCATCCTCTATGGCGACAAATGCAATGGGGGAAAAAAAATGCATTGTTTCCCAAATGTATCTGTTTGTTGCAAAGAAATCCTCCTTCTAGCAGAGCTGCAGTTTTTCTCCTTAACTCATTAATACTTGATCACTTATAGTTTGCAGTTCTTTAGTTTTAACTTCCCCCTTGTAGATGCTCTAATTAAAACTTAGAGGAATGTTATACGTTGCGCTGTAAGCCAGTGGAAGTCAATTTATTTAAACTTTCACTTCCAAAACTTTATTTAAACTTTCATTTCTAAAAATTTCAAATCTGAGCAAGCAAAACGGAAAGACTGCATCTAAGATACAAAATTTTATGTAGTGTAGAAATGCTCAAACAAGGACAGGAGTTGAGAATTAGCTCTAGTTTAAACTCTAATAAAATGCAACTGCTGCAAACCTTTTGTGACTATGGCCCGCTCCAAATACCTGCACTAAAGCCTACGGTGTATACAGTGTGCAGTTGGTAGAAGTGCACACTATGAGTTGGAGTGTGCAGGCTGCAAGACTGGGAAAATGGCAGAATTGGGACAGTGATGGTTCCTACATCATCTTGCACCACAACGTCATTTCATGCCATCGTTTACAGCTGTAAACTAAGCCTCATCTCTGTTCCTGCTGACAGTTGTCATTTCAGACCTAAACAGCATCAAATTCATTCCAACTGTTCGTGTAAAATATATGTTGTAAAATCCATACATGTTTAATTAATAAATAAATGAATTACTGAGCTAATTTATGAAAGATGGCTGTAGAATTTCAACTGTACAGGGATAAATAACTGTTTGTTTGCTTATTTTTCTACATTCTAAACCGAATGTTTGCTAATGATTTATTTGGCTGCTCTGTGACTGTTATTGTTAGCACAGAATTTCCACAAACGTCCACAAACGTCCACATGTTCATAAAAACATGCATGTCAAGTAAACAGCTCTCCTTTCTTAAGACGCTGCGTCTCAGTGGGACTCATCTGTGTAAATAAAGTTTAAATAAAAAATAAATCTAGCTACTTTTATCAGTAAACTAACTTTCATTATTTAAATGCTTTGAATTTTAATATTCAAAGCATGTTTTGAGGTAGCAGGACAAGCTTGGGTAATTACTTCACATACAGCAAAGTAAAAGATGAAATATCTCAATATTTAAGATTGAAAATACTTGAAATGGGACACACTATGCACTTGAACCCTTCAAGGGGAACGTGCATTCTAGGGGCGCGAGGGTGGAGGTGCGGGTATTGTGACCAGGCCAATGTACAAATGCAATGTCCTAGTGAAATAAAATAAAACAATAATTAAAAAACAACAAGTGTAAAGCCAATAAAGATCATCACACTGTGCAATCCTGCCTCCTAAACTTGTTCTACCAACAGACTTCCATTCATACAGCAACAGCTTCTGTTGTGGGACATTGGGTCAACGCCTTCGTCTCACAAATGTTCTTTCTTTCTCTCTGATCAGTCAGTGTGTTATCCTCATGGATGAACTGGGTTATGAATGTAGCCTGACTGGGCTATTTAATGGGAGTACCATCCATGTCCCAGTGGAAGAGCTCAGAGGAAGAATTGATTCATTGATCTAAGTAAGTGCAGCTCTGCTGCGACAGGTGTGATATCTCCTCTTTCAGCTCGTCAGTATTGGACTTTTTCCGGCCGACCTACAGTATAACGTCTCAGGCAAAAACAACTTATGAACAATTCTGGTGGCAAATTGGTACCATTGTCCACCAGTGAATAGGACAGGTTTTGCATTTTGTAAATGCTGGACGTTCTTCTTCTTTTTTTTATTTTTACAAATAAGATGCATGTTAACCATTCTGCTTTTTTCTCTTACTGGCTTCTTTATTTCTTGTGTACAAGCTTGTTTTGTTACCTTTATGTCAAAGTGTAGGATGGGAGCTACTGTATGGAGCTTTCTCAGATCGCCTGGGCTGGTTTGACTGCCACTGAACAGAAACATGCAGGTGTAATTCCACTTCTAGCTGCACTATCTAGGTGTGTTAGACTCACTTTGAAGGTTTCACACAGACTAAAGTCTTTGCATGTATTTTACAAGTCTGATGTTAGTTTAACTAACACAACAATTCCATTTCTTCTAATGCCATGTAAAGATACAGCGTGCACTTGCTGATACTCAGAAGTGAGCCACAGATGACAAGCCAGTAAGTTGACCCACTAAAGTCCTATTCACTCTGTTTTGGTTCATGATGGTTGTTTTGTTGTCATTTCTCTACAGAGGAAGCAACACATTTTCCATTAACAGCCAAGTTTGACTGCTTTGATCACCTCTTAGTTTGCTGTAATTCTTGCTTGTAATTATGCAAACACTTATACAGGTAATCATATACTTAGCATAACAGTTTGCAACAGCATTGCACTTTCTGGAAATTTTAGCCTTGAAAAGAATGTGCACAATGTAGGGACTTAAAAAACTGCATCCCAGTGGGTCACGCCATTATGACTACGCCCATCTCATAAAAACAGTAACTGCTGCAAGGCATAAACAACCAGCAACAGCTGCAGCAAACAAATTAAAATCACAGTGATAAAGAAAAACTGTAAAGCCACTGAAGTTTGTTTCAAACAATTATGGCTGACGTGCATTTAATCAGCCAAAGGTAACTTCAGAACTGGAGCGGTTTGTGTTTACAGACACACACTATGAATTTCACTGCAATCTTTGGCGGAGTCAGATTATTGGCATGCTGTTGGAGGCATAGCCCGCCATTATGAAAACCTACAGATGACTAAACACTGTGCCACAGGTCAGTTGGTAAGGATAATTACACCACTTCAATGGCCGATTGGTTAACATAATTACAACATTTCAAAGTCCATTTCCTACCTTCATCGCAGCTGCCAGGCTTCACCACATCAATTCGCCGCTCCTGCATGCAGGAGGACCTGAGGAGTTCACACTCATTATCGTAGGTATTGCCATCGCTTCCGCACACTGAGGAGAGGGCCTCGCCTGAGCACCGTGGGCACTCACACTTATTCTGGACACACTGGGCACCCCAGGTACATATTTTGTTGCCACATGTTTCTGTATAACACACAGCAGAGAGAAAAATCAGAGCATAATAGGACACAAGAAAAAGGAAATATACATAATTTGATGGATGTCTTCAACACAAAAATGAAAGCAGGAACAAAAAAATTATAATTAAAAGTGCTATGGGTAACCAGATACATTTTATCAATAAAAGCATGTGCACTAGAAATAATTTCTAAGTTTAATTTTCTATCTGTCTGCCTAGAGTTGCTGGGCTTACAGTATATTATACATATGATTTCCACCCTTAATGTTAATAAAGTGTTAATGTTTTCATGTGAATCAGCCAGGATTCATACTCATGCCAAGATGCCTTGTCACCTGTATGGATTGAAAAATACTGAGTAATAATAAATGTAGTCATCATACTACAGTAATGTATACATTACTTACTGCACTCTCCCTGGCTGACCACCCGCAGGTCCATCTGATCCGTGCAGGCCTGCACATGCAGCACACACTCGCTGACGTATGTGTTGCCATCGCTGCCACACACCGGCTGGTGGGACTCCACGCACTCCAACGGACACACACACAGTCCGGTCTGGGCATCGCAGATTGCCCCAAAGGAGCAGTTGAAACAAGCTTCATCTGGATGGTGATGGAGGAAGGGACAAAAACTTAGTATGCATTCATGTGTGTGTATGTATGTGTGCTATCACACATTGGTTACAGGTTTGCTATCGACGTGACTTCAGCATCAGTTGTGGTTAGTGTTTATTCATACAAATAATATGCTAAAGTGGTATTAAGACTCACAGTGGCTCCATTAAACCATAAAGAGTGCCGTCTTTTCTTTATATATTCTCACATAAGCTGTGATTCACAGCAGCAGGTCCAAAATATGAAGTGTTGAGATTAGAGATGGACCGATACCGATTTTTTTTGGGACCGGTACCGATCAGCCTCAGCTGATACAACTTGCTGATATTTGGGGCTGATACTATTTGACTCCCAATTTCATATATTGTAGGTTTCAATGAAAAGTAATTTTACAACTATTTCAATATAAAAAAGACCAAAACACTTTGAATTTATAGGAAAAGAAACAGTGCACTCGTAAACAAATATCAAATAGAAACATGAAACTTGAAATAAATATATACAGGCGTAAGGATAAGTTCACAATAGTAATTCAAATAACAACAAACTAATAAACTAATAAATAAAAATTTACAAAACTATAATTTAGTGAAAAAATATTGCTTTTGAATTGTGATTGGAAACAATCATTTAAAAACAAAACTGTCCCAGACACATAGAAGCACCTTTGCCATTAACAGTGGAACAAAATACCTGTCGACAGGTGCAAAAGTCTTTTTGAACATTAGAGAAAACACCTGATTGCAGTGATTGCCTCAAAATGTTGCTCAACAAAATTTTTGTTCAAGAGCCCCAACATGCTTTTTGACTTTTTTTTTATTTTTGTGTGCTTGTTTTTAATTTCTTTCAAAGTAATGAAATGAAATGAAATGAAAATGAAATGAAAAATACTTTATTCATCCCTGAAGGGAAATTCAGTATTGTAAAAGCTCACTTTTTATTTATTTATTTTTTTAAATAAACAAAAAAGTCAGTCAGTCTTGTTCTTTAGGGTGATGGTTGCTGGTAGGAATGAATTCCTGTATCTCTCCGTCCTACAGCGAACTTGACGCAGCCTCCCACTGAACACTAAGTACAATTCAAAATCAATGTCATGATTTCCATATAATTTTTATTTATTATTATTTTTGCTAATTTCATCATATTTCACTGACAGCTTATTTTTTTCCTTCTTTAATTGGAGGGTATGAATAATTTTGAGGACAACTGCATAAAAAAAGAGTATGAAGTATGCAGAGTGGGGGCATCGGCCGACAAACCTGACGTATCGGCCAATACCAGCAAAAAACACAAATAAAATATTGACCAGGCAATACATCGGTCTATCCTCAGTCGAGATGCTAAGTTCACGTGGAAAGAGTGTAAAAACAGTCTTGAAGTCCAGCTGAGGATTGTTAAACTGATCAGAAATAAGGAAACCTACAGTATCTCATGCAGTTCGCAGGTTAAAACCAAGCAATGAAAAATAAAAACTCTCTCAGACAGAATTCTGCCGGAGGACATATCTGAGAAGGAATGTTTAAAATAAAGATGCTTAAGTGCATGAAGAGCCCTGAAGCACAGTGAGCTCCATTGCTCAGGAAATTTCAAAGCATCAAAACTAAATAATAGAACAAAAAGGGGTTTTGGAGATTTTAGAAAAAGATGAATTTGAAAAAAAAAGGGGGAAAAATGAGAAGAAGCTAACGGCAAGACAAGCATCTCGTTATGGGAGAATGATCAGAAACAGGCTTTTTCTGCGATAAAACCACATGAGAGCCTGGCTTCTGTTTGTCAAATGACACTTAAAACGTTCCGGCAGCGTGAAGGGTAAAATTCTCTGCAGATGAGACCAGAGTGGAACGCTTTATACTGAATGCCAGTTGTTATATCTGGTGAAAGCTGGGCGCTGCTCATCACCTGACTACTACAGCCCCAGAGGAAAGCTTTGTGCCAGCCCTGACTGGGAACCAGTCAGAACTGGATGAGGAAAGTTACTTTCCTGGTTTCATCTATAAATTTGTGTCATTGCTATTGCCCGTCTTAAGACGTAGTTTCCTTGCATGTGACTGCAACCCCTGTGGATAATTTCTGTTTCCCTTCTCTAAAAAGACAGCACGTGGAGGCTTAGACGTCTTTCGAGACTTTACATATTAGATGAAGGATCCCACTGGGATCATCTCTTTAGAATTTGTTTGTTAGTGGAGGCAAATTTTCTTCCCAATGCAAAAGTAAGACAGGATCAGACATGTCTGGGGTACTGACATGTGCCTCACTAGGACAGAAAATAAATGAGAAGGTAAATGTAGGGCACTAAAGACAGAAGTAGAGACACCTTTCCCTCTGAAACCAGTCATACCATGAGGATTGCATTAGCACAGCTCACTATCACATTCAATTAACGGCAGCCTAATAAGTGCTGCTGATTTAGCACTAATTGAGAGAAGCAATGCCGCCCACTGGAACCTTCCACGGTATTAATCTGTTTATTACTCCTTTAGAGTCTTGCATTCCCTTCATCTCTTCATCTGCTGTTAGCGCCCACTTATTCACTGGATTAACAGCCCAGACTTGCCCATATGTGGCTCTTAATATCAACTATTCTTATTATAGTAACCTGTGGAAGTTAATGTGTAATAGTCTGTAAATTTGTATGAAGATGCACCTGAAATTTAAAGGGGCTTTCACTAAGGATAGATCGATACATCAGCTGGCTGATATTTTAGACCGACATTTGCGTTTTTGCTGGTAACGTCTATCTATCTATCTATCTATCTATCTATCTATCTATCTATCTATCTATCTATCTATCTATCTATCTATCTATCTATCTATCTATCTATCTATCTATCTATCTATCTATCTATCTATCTATCTATCTATCTATCTATCTATCTATCTATCTATCTATCTACATTATATATACAGTATATATACAGTATATATAATGTTTCTATTTAAGTGCAGAGTTTCTTTTTTATATATTTACTTGAGGTGCTTTGCTCTTTTTTCATATCAAAAAGAGTTGCTTTTGTTTTTTATAAGGGGGGGAAAAATATCGGTATTGGCCCTAAGAAATCTGTCGATCCCTAACTTTCTCTTAGGATATAGTATGCACATGCTCACTGCGGGGGTAGGACGCAGTGCGGGTGGAGTAAAGGGCACACATGCAAACTGAGTCCAAGATCAGAACCTGTTGGAAGTTGTCTGTAGTATACAGAAAAGTAGCTACTTTTTCCAGCTGCAAACTCAGATGCAGGATGGATCCATGGAGCTGTCAGAGGAAAGCCCTGGCTTTACTTTTACTGAGGAGGAGGAGGATGCGAGTTCACAATATCCTTGTGACAAAGTAGGAGTTTGGAGAGTTTAGGCTCATTTAGAAGTGTACCTGCACAGTGACCGCTTCCTGGTCTACTTCAGGCTGAGTAGAGAATAATTTGACAGCCTGTTGAGGAGAGCTGCACCGAGACTCACAAAAATGAGAACCAGCTTTAGGCAGCCATCACTCGACACAATGTCTGGCAGTTTTCCTGAGGAGGGTGATTTGTTGAGAACTTCCAGATTGCCTTCGACTGGACATGTAGTCATTGCAGAGCCCTGCACCCAAATTAAAATTATTTTATCTTCAGCTTGGAGTATTGGCCAATGTTGCAAAATGTAAGACATGAATGGGTTTAGAAGTAGAGCAGATACAGTAGTCCATCACATCCTCTGTGAAGACATCTTAATGTAGTACATGCCAGACACAACGAGTCCACTGAGAGGTATGGCCCAGTACGGTACCGCTAGGATGGTAACAAATAAGCTAACAACAAATAATTAACATGTGGGAATGAGATAACCGAGTCGTGGCCATGTGACCAACAACATAAACAACTTGCGGCCAGTTGTTACAAATACGTCAAGAACTGAAACCGTATCTGCATGTTGTCCAAAAATGAACTTTCTTTGCTGAATTACGGTTATTTTGGGATTTTCCATATAGACCTAAATGTGACTGGTAAAACTTCCCCCATCACTCCCATTCTTAAGTTGATGCTTGTAAATGATCATAAACATCATAATTAAGAAGGGAATACTGGTTTTTGCCCCCCCGCGTCACGCCCGATGGCATGTAGATGCAAAAAAAAGTTAGTAACTTTATACCTTTATAACTTTATACTCATACGTTAGCTAATTTGTACACAGTAAACTCTGTACCCAACATAAATATTACACCAGTAACTGATGCAATTGATATTAACTGCAATGCGGGACGTTGCTTTTCTGTCCACCAAAACCGTATTATTTATGGATCCCCCTTCCGAAAGGTCCATACTGTAAATGGTATGGTATGGTTCGGTTATATGGGCTCATTTTACAATGGAAACACACAAAATAGCATACTGGACCAGACCAACCCATATTGCTCAGGGGCTTGATGTTCTGGATGCTGTAATTCTCTTTTTTTCTCGGTTCCAAAGCAAGATCTAAAAGATACTGTCCACTGAGATCAGTGCTCAAAGCTGGATTTGCCTTGAGCACTGATCTCAAGGCAAATCTAGCCTTGAGATCAAGGCAAGATTTTCTTTCTTCCTGTTTTACGGGTGTAAATTAACTGCAGCAACCAAATCCTAAAATTTTGTAAAGTCTTCTGAGATCTTCACAGGTGGATGCCTGTAAAGAGCCCTAATCGTACCTCTGCTTTTAGAATCGGGTGTAACACAGTTGCACTAAAGTGTAATGTTTAGATATATGTATTGTTTTTTTCATGCAGTTTAAGTTTATAATTTACAACTCAAACTCAGTAAAAATGTCATTGCTCCTATCGCAACACTGCAGGTAGGTTTGGGGGTTTAGGTTGAAAAAGATACTGGACAAAGAGCTCCTCCGCTTGGGTTTTCTGTGACAAAAATAAATAAACATGAAATATAAGTGTCTGTAAAATGGGGTTGCTGTGGTCGTGGCTCTTGTGAGGTTGCAGGAGCTATAAATCAGGAAGTGGTGGTGGTGAGTGTTGTCCTTTATCAGGCCTTGTGTCCTGATAGCAGCCTCGCTTCTTTATCAGCTCTTGCCCCTCGTGCCTGGCTCCCTGCACTGCCTGATCCTCCAGACAACATGCATCACAGACAGAAAGGAAGGGGAGCTGCAGTTCAAAGCCAGGAGCAGCGAGGGAATCATAGCCATTACAGATAATGTTATGAAGTCCACTTTTTTCTTCTCCCATTCAGTCATTTCTAACTGCCATCGCTTATTCTGAGCTTCTGAAAGTGACTGACTTTTCAAATGTGAGAAGTTCAAAGTTTAAGGTAAAAAAAAAAAAAAGTTTTGCAGTGTATTACATCAAAAAGTGTCTAGAGTTGTCTAGAACATTTTAAAATGATCAAGATCTAATATTTTTTCACACTAGATGTTTATTCAAAATTAGCCTGCTAAAAAAAACAGGCTGCCAGATCTGGACATGTTTTAACCACGTAGAAATGAGCTGAGGATCAGATATCCTGACACACTGAGCCAGTGTCAGCATCCCGATCAGTGGAGTTGAGATGATACTTCATCACAAGCCGAGGATGAGACTGGCAATTTGGAGTATTAAATGTAGGCTGCTTCTGTGGAAAACCATTTGATACCTGTGAAATCTATATTTCTAAACTGTCTGAGGCTTCACTTAAAAAAGAAGAAGAAAAAAAAAGTACAGAAAACTTTAAAGCACTTTGCAATCTGTGGGAATTTCCCCAGAAAAGTCAAGACAAAATCTAACATGACAAGTAAGCAGAAGTTGCAGATCAGTGTGGAGTCTGCCTTGATAAAATCAGCTCTTCATTAGAAGTGGGACTTTAACACGTTAATTCTGATTAATGAATTATGAGAAAATTAATGAGTTAAAAAATGTAACACATTTAACTGCAGTTTGCATTAGAAGCAAAGCAAAACCTTTCCGAGGAGCGATTTTCAGGTACACCCAATTATGCTGACGGACACAGCAAAACTCTACGACTTTGTTGCTATATTTAGCAATACAGCTAGCAAGTCTAGCGAGATTTTCTGGTGTTATTGGAGACTTTTAGAGACAGACTTGAAAGAGCATGTTGTTTACTTGCTTCTATTTGCTGCAGGCGCTACCACAGACCCCCCCACCCCACCCCCACCCCCCACCCCCCGTCTCAGACACACACTGAAGGCCACAGGAAGGATCACTGCAGACAACAGTAGCTACTTTTGCTCCAAGAAGCAGAAAACGAAACTTACAGCTGCCACTGATCATCAGATATTAATGCCTCTACTGTACTGCAATAGAGTACTGTAATATAGACTCTTAATGAGAACGAAGCCAGTTTAATAGTTAAAGTACTTACAGTAAAATGGTGAACTTAAACTTTAGGTCTGTTTAGTTTTGGCCAAGGATCATTTTTATTTCTTTTCCTACTTTTTTTCCCCAAATTTAAATACAATTAAATGCATTTGATCACACAATAATAGAGCTGGAGTTTTCAATTTTAATGTCTGCATCTTTTATTTGATTCCTTTTTTTTTTTTTTTAAATTTTGTCTGTTTATTTTTTTTTGTTTTTTTTTTTTTCAAATCAAGTCCCACCTCTACTTTTCACATATTTCTCGACCTCCCAAACAAGCTGTATTTTCTCTCTGCGTTGTTGAGTACTTGCTGGAATCTGGTCCCTTTCATGGTGCCTGGCCTTTAAGCTAGCAGCCGGCGCTGAGGCAGCTTCTGTCGTGCTTGGTGGTAGTAGTTGTGATTTTAAAGCAGGAAATAAGGAATAGGGGCAGTTTGGTATAAAAAGTGCCCTTGAAAGCATGAGGGATTGATTCACGGAGGAGGGAAGAAAAAAAAAACCCTCCAGCTTTACAACATTTTTTTTTTTTTTAAAGAAAAGAATTGGAGCCCAGGGGGTCTGGGTAAAGTATTACCTCAGGATTAAGCAGGAAGAAGTAGGCTTGTTTGTGTTTTGAAGGCTTGCGAGTATGGCTGGGTGATAACAACTCCCCTGTTGATGCCTGCCTTGCCGGTACACTATTAACTCTGCCCCCCCACCTTCTCTGCTCCTCCTCATCTTATTCACCTTCATCTCTCTCCCTCCTAGCATTTATCACTCTCTCCTCCCTTGTTCCTCTGCCCTCTTTTCACTGTCTCTTGCTAGCCAGTCGTGCAGCCTGTGTGACCTATTTCTTTTTTTTTTTTTTACTCAACTGAGAATATCATTTCCAACACCTGTGGGAGAAAGAAAAATGGGAAGTTGTTATTTCCTTTTCTCAAATGATTCGGGCACCTCTGCTCTCATCTGTTTGCGGGTAAGCCATATAAATGGCCCTTTTTCTGAGGCGACTGGTATCCAGCTGGGGGGTCTATTAACTGAGTGAATCTCTCCCTGCCCACCTTACAAGGACACCCACCAGTCAGACACAGGAGGAGGAAAAATCTTGGAATAATAACAAATGTCACTCATATTGCTATCAGGTTGCACCTGAGCCATATAGATAACCACTATTTTTCAAGCCCGCAGGGAAGGAAATGAAATTATGGCTGGGCCCATGAGAGGCTGTAGTAAGCCACACACACACATGGAGTTAAGCACCCATGCACAGTAACTTTCCCTATTCTGGCCCCTCCTCTCACCTCTTACACTATTCTGCCCCCAGTCTCCCTCCTAAACTGTAACTTCTAGAAGGCATAAACCTGACAGCTCACACATTACAGCGTTTGGATGCTTGTAACCAATGGCAACAGTAAACAAAAGCAGTTACTTTAACGGCTTATCTGAAAATCACATATATGAAAACATATAAGACGTCTACACAGGTGCAAAGACTCCCCAAATAATGGGCGCTGAAATTTGTTCCATTTTTCATGCCTCTTCCTGCTCCATAAAAATGTAAAGTATATTACTGGTGGGAATAGCCTGTGATAATTAGGTGAGATAATAGCTTAAGTCACTCAGTTGTTATGGTGCTGAATGAAACCCAGTAAAGCTGTGCAAACAGCCCTGAAATAACCCACATTATCATCACCATCATTCCTAGGCTGGCTTGCACTTGGCAAGCCAATGCCTCAGCGTTTTTATGGCACCATTGCACTGAAGCAGGCTTTTTCCTTTGGGAGCCAAGAGCCATCCATAGTGCTGGATATCAAACAGGGCCTTCCACTCTACCATCTCGCTCTTGCCTCTCGCTTTTTAAAATAAAGACTATTCATTACCGCAGAGGGACCCCGGCCGACAGATCTACCTGCGGTGTGGTGCACCAAATTGACTCAGCCTGCCTGCGCGAGGACCTGACACTGCTCTCACTCCATTTCTCATTGGCATACATCCTAACACGCTGTTTTTCAATTTAGAGAGAACTTGGATGGGAAAATGATTGATGCAATACGCAGGCAGACGGGGAGTCCACGGAGGACCTCCGGAATAGCTAACTTTGTCATGTGCTCAGTGCACAAAAAGACTCAAAACCGCTCTTCAGATCAGTTTTCACAATTAAGCTCAGAACCAGAAACAGTTTGCAAAATTTAGAGCAAAAGATTTTAGTGCAATTTTACAATAGGAAAGTGAAACTAATTTGGTTGTAGCCTACTGCTCACTCTGCTAACAGTGCAGCTCATTCACAAATACAGCTCTGCAGAGAGCAACTGATTTTAAGTGTTATGGTCAAAATATGCATGCAAGAAATCTTTTGTAAAACTGAGTGAATTAGAAAGATGAGAAAGCCGAACCAAGGGGCTAATAACTGTTGTGCCTCTGCCCTGTGTGTGCAAAAAGTGACTGGCTTGATTGTATACACAGAAAAATACTACATCCTCTGAGTCTATGGGAAAATTGGCCTCGCAATAACACATCAAGCCATCAAGAGTATTCACTAAGTGGGTTTACCAAGCGGCAAAAAGCTGTCTATATGGCTGTGTGCCTGCGTCGTGGAGAAAGAGATATATTTAAAACTTGAAGCTGTGCTGTCGCTCCTGTATTAATGACTAGCCGATACTCCCAACACTGCAAGACAAAGCCAAGTGACTCATGTAGGCAATTATAGACAAGTATGCTCCACATTTCATTGGGAGTAAAGCACATCTTCACTTAAAGGTCGGAACAGGCAATTTGGAATCTTGCTGCTGGTAAAGTCGTGCAGACGAAGAGTAGCATGGAAAAGATAAAGAGTAATGGGCCAGGAAGCGGATATTCCTAAGTGCTCTAAGTGTTATTTTGACTTTGTTTAATGTGAAATAAGCCCCAGGGGGGTTTCACACAATGAAGACAGCTTCATATGCATTTATTGTTAATGTCTGTGCATTATAATTTTTCCCCTATTAAATGTGGCACTAGTAATTAATTTGAGCAAAATTATATTCCACAGGGAGAAATCCTTCCTTGCCCGTAAGCTATGCTTCCTGCTACATCATAACAAAGCCCCTTTCAGGGATGCTCTGGAAAGCGGTATTAGTGTGGACTTTGTCTGAATGCAAACCGTATAAAAGACAAGTTCCGCTCTTCTATTTCAGAGCTGTGGCGGATATTTACCAGCTAGCCCCTACAGTGTGTCATAAGAGCAGAAATGTTGAAAATGTTGAAAAAAATGTTCCAGACAGAGGTGAAATGATGGCTGTCCCCGTAGGACGTTTTCGCAACATTTCCCTATATGTGAACAGAGCAGGGATGCAACAAGTCCGCGAGGAAGTGGCATATTTGAAAAGACAACTCCGGTTAAAGAGCAAATGGACTTTACCGCAAATATTCCTCAAGACAAGTCTGAAAGGTGCTTATTTTGCTAGATGAAAAATAACTTTCTGGTGTAATATAACTACATACAAAAAGGTTCCCAAACATGTGACTTAAAAGCCCACATCCAAACTTTTATTTAAAGTCAGGAAACATTCAACATGTTTTCCTTTTTCAATGTCCCTTCCTTTCTCAGACAAATATAGAATATTTCTTCGTTGTTCATAAGACCAAGCTTCAGTGACATTAAGACCACCCTCAGCCCCCCTCTGATGTCAAAAGATGGACATTTTTTTGCCTTTTCACTGCGTTCTCTTGAATGGACAGCAGATTTTCGCACCTCTGAAAGAGCAGACAGACCAACTACCTACAGTATAGTCCATGTGGAACTATACTGACTTAACCTTTTCTGCAAATGGATTTATGGTCTCAATCAGTAGCTTAATGTTTTTACAAAATCATATGATGTTCATTTGATAAAACTATGGCTCCATTTAGAGTAAAATAGACAAAGTAGGTTTGACTTGAGGCAAGGTGTCATGACTGATAAGTGGCTAATGTATGGCAAATGGTTAAATGCACTTATACAGCTCTTTTTAGCCTTAGCAGAACACTTTAAAATGGGTTTCTCAATCATTTAGTTTCACTCAGCTACAGCTGGGAAAAACTTGGGGCACAGCACTTTGTACAAAGACTGAACTGCACACCTTTGAAAAATAATGGGCAACTACTTATGTTGCCTGAGCCAAGACTATTCTTTGTGCCCATATATCTTTATGTTTGTATAGTCCAAGGGGTTTAAAGTCAGCTTTTCAAAACATGTGTTTTTAAAAACAAAGGTTGCATTAAATGCAAAATACTGGCTCTTGAAAATGGTGCATTAACTGAGCAGTAACATCATGGTAACCATATCATCTACGTATATTCAAAAGAGCTATATCATGACAAATCAACTTTTTAGAGCTTTTAACCATGCTATATATCAAAATCATACCCAAAGTGCTATTCTGCCTCATCAGGCATGTACTGCTGAACAAGTATTGCTTCTAGATAAATCTCTCAAAGCTGAAGCCCCTCCCAACCCTGTGAAATGGCTGACCAAGCTTTTAAACCTTCTAGGTGATGTCGAGAGTTGGAAAAAATGTGGTTGAGATCTGCATGTGAGTTCATTTGTCAAATGAAAAGATAGATCTACTTGTAAGGAGTGCTTAAATTTGGTCCACGGGGAGCACAGAAAGCACCCTTCAACTTTGTGTGTGAACTTCACTCCTGACAGCTTCAAGTACCAAAGTGTATTTTCTCCTGAAACATCACTTCTGAAACCTGAAGCAGTTCTCACAATAAAAAACGCGTCATGGACAGACAACATCAGTAAGTAAAACCATATCACCAGCTCAATGCTGACATTAGCTTATGGCTTGTTAGCTAATGATGAAGTTCTCAGGGGTCTCTGAGGTACTGCATGTACTTCAACCTCCATATCAGACTCTGGGTCGAGCGCATACAGCTCCATAACAAGCTGGTCCATCTTATTCTGTTGATCGCAGTCCGATCATCCATCAGTGTTTACAAATATCTATCCACATGAGTTACATTGCTGGTGTTACACCAAAATCTGTGACCCTTCAGAATCTGTGACTGTTCTGGAGCGACAACATGAAATGGGCGTAAACATGTCAAGAGCTTCGGTGGTTCAGTGCAGTTAGCTGTTTTACTTCCGTGTTGGATATTAGACGTATGAAAATCTAATATTTAACACCTAATTAGTTTCAATAGTGACAAAGGTAACATATTTAGCATATATACGTAAGCCTGTGGTTGACTTTTGGAACTTTTGAAAAGCATGATATGGCTTCTTTAAGACATTCTACTTGTTTGTCCAAAGAAACTGGAAACTTTAGAAATTGTCATTTTATTCTTTCAAAAATTTAATTTATTAATCTTTAGTGTAACATTCCTGCATAATCTCTGCATTAACAATACACAACACTCTGACACAACCACTGTTGTCATGACGACAACCCAGTTCAACTAACATTTACCTGAGGGCCGGACTTAATCTACACTTTGAAGCCAGTGACACAAAGTTTTTGAGCAAAACTGCACCAAATATAAAACATTGCACTTCAACATGTATTGTGTGTCTAAGCTCAGATTTTGGGGGAAGCCTTAGTTCAGTTTACTGTCACATTTCATGATGCTGGTTTCCTTGTGAACATGTGTTTTGTTACTGCAGTGACTCACCGCATGGTCCTCTGTGTTTGATGTGGATGGCCTTCTGCAGAGCACAGCTTATCGCTCGCATCTCACATGGGCTGGTGTAGCTGCGGCCATCGGATCCACACACGTGGTCGGTTGTCGGCGGGCAGGCCTCTGGGCATTCGCACACCGGCTCGTTGTTCTTGACCATGCACACGGCCCCATGGTTGCACACCTCATTCGAGCAAGGGCTTGGTATGTCAAGATCTGAATGCCGACCAACCAAGAAATAGAGAGCAGAGTTAGAGGGAGGACAAGGCTCATCCCGGAGGGGGAGAATATATAAAACAGAGGTTGGAGAAAGGTCTGGGGCTGGACAGGGCATAGCCGGTAGAGAAGCAGGTTAGAGTATAACTAAATGAAGAACAGCATGTTTTTCTATTATTAAGGGTTAGGGGAAGAAAAAAAAGAAAAGATGAAATATGTAGTACAGCTGCGACACCTCTGCTTCCTCAGCTTCTCATGTCATTACTTTGCCTTTGTGCCTATCCTACTGTATCCTGAATCATAGAAGAGTCCATCGAATCCGGTGGCATGAGGACAGCGGATTAAAAAAAAAAAAAAAAACTGGCCTATGGCGCAACATAGATGAAACAACTCACTAACAATAGTTGCACGGCCTTTTTGCTTTTAGGCGAGTAAACGGCTGGATTAATTGACGTTCCCACTGTGCTCCTTCAAAGGCAGGCATTTGCATCTCAGTGAGAGCCACTGCTTCAGCCAAAGCTAGTTGAGCTGACATAAAGGACCAAGAAAAGGAAGAGTGTGAGGGATAGAGCACATGTGTGAGTGTGAGAGAGAGAGACAGAGAAAAAGCAGAGAGCGGAAAGGAGAAAAAAGAAATAGGCGAAGAGAAGAAAGACCCAACTGCTTAATAATTCAAAAAAGGCAAGCTCCTGGGCAGGAGCAGATATGAAATGTGAACATCAGAGAGAGGTGTCTGCTCCACTCTCTCCCGCTCACGCACAAACTCGAGCATGACTTCATTAAAATGAAGGCTGGATTTTGCGCCTATGATTCTCGGTAGCGGCAGATGGGTGTAGGCCGGGCTGGTGGAACGCGACTTGATCAGGAGAGAGTGGAAAGCCGGAAAAAATAAAATAAAATAAAAACGGTGTGAACAAAGCTTTGATCACAGCCACCCTGCCTGACTCGATCAATCCTTTAAAGCTTTATGTGTCAATGAAAACATTACATGGCACTGTGTTTACTAAGAAGAGGTGTGTGATTATCAGCGCTGTGGGCGTGGACTGATGATTAAAGACCGAGTCCTTCAGGTAGGAGAGCGTACACTCAAACGGCTCCACGGCAATTTCTGCCTGGAAAGTTTAACGTGTGATTGATGGATCGCTGAGCTAAATGTGATGCATCTGCAGATCCGAGGGGGGAAAAAATGATAGAATTTCTAAAAACATTATTTAACATGCAAAATTAAACCTGTCCCTTTTCTCACTTTGCTTTCAGATATGCTTGGATGTGCTGTCATGGAAACTGCCCCTTGTAATGACACCACCCATGGCGTCATCATTATTGTGACCATTATAGGATTAGATGGCAACAGAGGGGGGGCTGACTTCAGATGCTTGAAGCTCCATGATTCATTTATCAGCTCATAGATATTCAGTAGAGACGCAACTCATAGTGCTAATGCAGGGGTAAATTATCAACTGATAACACAGACAGGGGCAATTAGCTTGTTTCAGTCTGATTAAGGCGACAGGGGGTGAGGGATGTAAAGAAGGGGGGGTGCATGCAAGATAACAATCAGTGCCGAGTAAACATCTAGATACTAAGCTGGGGCATTAAAACATAACAACAGAAAAAAAAAAGATATTACAGATTTCCCTGATAAGTTTAAATTGAGCAAGATCTTCAGCAAGGGCGCCGAGCCGCCCATCTCTTAAAGTCGGCGTTTCAGATTAGCAGGTGGAACACTGCTGCTATTGATTTCTGTGTTTTGAAGCCGAGCTGTTTCACAAGAGCTCGGAGGTGCCACATAAATATGCAAGCAGCTCAATGCTGCTTAATTTGGGGACGCTTCTGAGACAATTGATTCCCCGTGATCTCATTTCAACGCCTTGTGCTTGTCTGCGAGTGTGTATGTGTGTGTGAACAGCTGTAAGCTTGTGATCCAGGCTTAACTGTACAACCTTGGCCTTCACTGGAGTTCACCAGTCCACTTCCCAAGGACAGGCTCCGAACACACAACTGCAGCCTCAGATAACGCCTTTGTCTCCCATTCCCTTTGTTTCACGCTTACATTTAAAAAAGAAAAATCATCCTCTACCTCTAAGGCGTAAAAATTCTGACTGATTTATTAACTGGAGAGAGGAAAAAAAGAAAGAAAAATAAAACAAAGAGGAAGAAGAAGAATCTTCCCATGTGTGAAAATCTTGTGACACAGTTAAAAACTGAAGCAGTCTTTTTTATTCTCTCTTGGATGCCGCCAGAGGCTTTGAAATGGCAGCCTGTAACAACTAAGGCTTGTGGGATGGTGTTCACGAGCTTTTTCCAGCTCTCCTTGTCGCTCTGGTCCTCTCCCAAGCACTTAAATCCAACTCTTCATGCATGTGTCATTTTTCTGTCGGGCAAGTCCAGAAGAAACCAAAGCAGCTGGGTTTAAACCAAACTATTTATACGTGAAAATTAGCTTGACAGCCGAACGGGAACATCTGTAGTGCCAGGCACAGAAATCGGTAGCCAAGGCACAGTGGCAGAGCAGGTGCGGTGAGTTGCCTGCTTTGGGGAAAAAGAAAAAAAAATCTCTAATCAAGGACTGAGCTTTGCGCTGAATCTGTTGGTTTAACATTCTGAGTGTCACCTCAGCCTGTTTCCTCTCCTGCTGGTCCCGGTGTAACTTTCTGTTTTAATTAGGGTGGTGTTTTAATGGCATGGCCCCACTTCAAACCTCGGAGAGGATTACTTCGGGCCGTGTTGTCAGCACCCTCCCCAGCTGAAAGCCCTGATGCCGTGTCAAATATTGATGGGACCCATTTCTCTGTTGTCCTGATACCTGCTACCCTGTCAGCCTCAGGTATTACTGCTGCCCACTTAAAAGTGTTATCTGACAGATAAAGTGGTGCACACAGCGCAATTTGTAAAGCTTAACAGCCCCTCAGTAGATTGGTGTGATGGCACAGCGAACCCTCCAAGGGTTCTTGTGGCGACTGTGTGGCTGCAGCGAGCCGGCGCACCCCTGTTAACCCCCCGTAACATGTTGGTAAAATGCTGGGAGATTATTTTGGCAAGCACTTCCCCCCATCTCTGCTCAGCTCATACATATGTTAATTGGACTTTTCCCCCTCGGGTCTGTGTGCAATTCCAAATCGCTCCCTGTATTATGCAGGGCAGTGAATCAGTGTAATCCAGGTGATGCTCACAGTAGCCAACTGGCAGAAAGAGTCACGTACGACCACAGCCCATTACAACATAGGGCTCCAATAGGGGGGCAGCCAACATGCAGAAAACCCCGCCTTCTGCTTTCTTCACCTGTGGGGCTTTGATCCAACTCCCTTAGCCTCCCTCACATTAAAAACATTTATGTATCATATTAGTAGAGGGAAAGGGAGGTAAAAAGAAAAGGCTTTATTTGCATACAGCAAAAGGGATACCCGCGGGCTGTGTCTGTCTACCGCTGAATACTTATCACAAGCAGGAGGTGAGTCAAAACCTCTTTGTGCATTTACAACTAGGAACGCACTGCTCTTTAATATAAAGACAATCAAAAACTGCAGGGGGGCGGGGGGGCAAACTGGGATCCTCAATCTTACAACATGTATTTGTCATACACATTAAAAACTCCTGGGTTAAAAAATAACCCATAATGGGTTATTTTTGACCCACTGCTCAGTTAGAAAGGGACCAACTAATTTCTGGGTTGCTTCGACCGAGAATTTGGGTTATTTTGTCTGACCCAACTTTCGGATTGAATATTTGACCCAGAGGTTGGGTTATGTTGACTACAATGTCGGGTTATTTTAACCTCCGGGTTGAAATAACCCAGAAATTAGTTGGTCCCTTTTTAACTCAGCAGTTTGACCCAGGAGATTTTTGTGTGTACATACTAAACATTGTAAGCAATATAACCCAACTTCTGGGTCAAATATTCAACCCAAAAGTTGGGTCAAATAAAAACTAACCCAGTTTTCTGGGTCGAAGTAACCCAGAAATTACTTGGTCCCCTTTTAACCCAGCAGTGGGCCAAAAATAACCCATAATGGCTTATTTTTGATCCAGGAGTTTTTTTTGTGTGTGTAGATGGGAAAACACAGTTTATTTAATCTAAACCACTGACTTTATCATCCTGAAAATACCAAAGTGATTGCCAAGATTTCTCTGAGTGATGCACACAAAAGAAATAAGAGTACAAATGGAAAAGTACCGTTCAAAATGCATTGCTTCTCCTATCGAGTTTGAAGCTAAAGCTTGAGGAAAGAATGAGAAAACAACGAAATGAAAAATTCTGAGCTGGAATAACCAAGTTGTTAACTGCAGCCCAATGCTATGCAACCCCTCCAAAAGCTTCAAGTCACTTCTGACACTCTGTTGACCCACATTTCTCTGCAATTTCTGCTCAACGACAGCCTGCGGGCCGTAGTAAGTGGACCGGCGGTCCCTAGCTGCTGTCAATCTCGTTCCCATGGTACTTCCTCTAATTAACTTGATTAGCAATAACAGCGCTGGTGAGCTCAAGCTGACTTTCAAGCCGAGGCTCCGCAACTATTTGTGAGTCCAATCACAAACACGTAGGGGGAGATGCTCAGCAAATAAACATGCATATAATAAAATATTCTGCACACAGTCCAAACATCTAAGGTGACTGATTTTTCTTTCCTGCTTTGTGGAGCTCTTTGTCAGTGACAATGTGTCTGCTGCTGAGTGATTTTCTGTTAACCTCCAGAGGTAATGCGTTTCAGGCAACTTGCTTTCACTTGCATGAGTTTTTCTGCACTTGTAATCGCAAACTCGCACACTCAGCTGTGTATACACAAAAATGACAGAAGAGCTGTGAATAAAAAATGTGTCTAAAAACTGCTTTTTTTACCCCTACACTTACTTCTAGATTGTCTGGAATGTGTTTATCACACAGTTTGCATATCCTTGTCCATGCTCTGAAAAGCCTGAGCACTGCCTATTTTATAAACTCCATAAATGCCAAATTTAAAGATCCCTCTCTACTTCTTATTCTATTAATACCAGACATGAGGCCAGTGCATCAACAAGCTCCAGGGAGTAAAAGTGAGACACTTCACATGCCTTCCATTCATTTAAAGTAGTATTGAATGTACACTAAAATAGCTCAAATTAAAGTAGCTGCAGAAAGACCCGCTGGGAAGGGAAGTAAGCTGTGAAAGACCCTGGGCTGAGACAGGAAAAAGAAGACCAAGTTTTAATTATGCATTTTCACTGTAATTGATTTTACACATGGTCTGGTTCCCTGATATTAAATAGATTATATAATTAGAAAATGTCATTTTAAAAAGCAACACAATTCGAGAAGAATACCATCAAAATCCAATTATTTCATTTAGTTCCTTTTGATTTGTTTGCAAAAAGACCTCCTTCATACACAGCCCATTTGTACTGGGATATTTGGGTAGTTTTATGGGAAACAAGAAGAAAAACTAGCAGAAATTAAGAAGGAAAGCGTGCAGTTCATCAACAATCCTTCGTGTTTTAAATATAGCTGAACAATTGCAACTTTATTTCTCCTACAATAGCCATCGCAGCATGCACACTTCCCAGTTGAGTTTGTGCTGGCACCCTGCTGCGTTGGCACCATATGGAAAGAAGAGGAGAAACAGGATTTCTTTGCTTGAGCCTAAAAATATTTTTGCGCTCCACACCAGGAATTGTTTGATCAAAATCATCTGTATGGATTTAAATTCAATTACAAAGCAAATATAGCCAGTATTTTTAACATTTTAATCAGGAACTGGGTGAACACAGGTTAAGGCTGTGTTGTGATGCAGGTTTGAAGTGGTTCTCGTTTCTTTACAGCTCTACGCATGTTTACTGGAGGACGGCAACCTGGAGACCCAAGGCTCTACAAGCAATGACAAACGTGACTTAAATAATGAGTGTATAAAATAACTGATGGCCTTTCTTTAACAGTGAATTTGTAGGCAGCTGTGTCATCTCATCTCCTTGTCTAGCCATGATAAACATCTTTCCTCCTGAAGTGTCAGAGGGCTCTTACATCCTCAGCATCCAAGGCTGCAGACCTATTGGCCCTCCTTCCCAGCAGCCCGCTCTCTGATTCACTTCCAGCAAACCGTCCCGAGCTCACGTGTGCTCAGATGTCTGGAAGATTTGTGGCTGGGCCTGGACACGAGTTAATCAGCTAAATGCCATGCGGTGTTTGCATCTCTAAATGAAAGAGCTTTAGATATCAATCAAATTGTTTACAGGGGGAGGACAGCAGTCAGGATATTGAATACACGGGGGCTTCTTTGCATCTTTCTTTGTGGGGGTGAGCACTTGAACGGAGGGCAGGGCGGTGACATCAGGCCCCGTCACCAATATAAAAGGAGAATTACGGCCATGTCAGAGGCACAGAATTTTATCCGGTTGACAGCTGGCAGAGTGATCGATCACCCCGGCACACGCACCACTCATCTAATGAAAAGAGAGAATGAAATGGAGGAGATCATTATTTATCAGATAATGATAATCTAATATATTAGTACAAATGCTAATTTTTCTAAACTCTTGGCAAATCTAGTGAATGTGTATGTGTGTGCATATTTGTGAGGTTTGCTTTTTGCTTGTTTGTAATCCTCAAGGGAGCTCTCCTCAGATTTATGGACAGCGAGAATGCAGACAGTGCATTAGCAAAGAAAAGGAAGCGACGTGTTTTCAGCTTGGAATTAAACAATGTTGCCGACCGACTCGGATTCCAATTGTTGGATGAATAGAGCACTGAAACCATGAATTGGACTGAATGACACAGGGGTCATTCTGTAGTTATCTTTTGTCACTGCCAGTCATTATGCGAGCATGAATGCAGTCGTGCAGAATGGGGAGTGTGTCTTGCACAGTGTACAGCATGTATCCGAGTGTGTTCTGTTACACGATCAGCACCAGCTATTGACTGATTCCCGATGAGTCATTTTCCTGAAAAACACTCACAACCTCATGGATCTTACAGAAAGAGACGGAAGGAAAGAAGGAAAGAAAGAAAAGAAAGTTTAAATGAGCATCATCATAAACACATGCACGCACTTTGCATGCATATCATCTGTCTGAATAAACCAACAGTCTCAGTGGGCACCTACGCCTGCTTCTTTTGATGTTTAATTAAAACCGTATCGGGGGGGAACTGTGTCGTTTGTTGCACTCTGTTTTGAAATATATGCAAATGTCAATAAAAATGTATTAAAGAAACATGCAACCAGGCGCTGACGGGTGCGATACGCAGAGGAGGGCAGGAAGGATGAAGAAGTATAAAAAGTGAAATAACTAAACAAATGAGGGAGGAATGGGGAGGGGGGGGATACAACTGAGACACCATTTGGTAGAAATAATGAAACGGAGCAAAACGTATGAGCGCCTGCACTGCCATTTCCAGCGCTTAATTCATTCACAGCTCAGACGGCCAAATAATGCAAATGAGTTCTGGTTCCTCCTGACGCTGACAAGTGGAGATAACTTTGGTACTGTATTCAGTTACGCCCAAACGCCTGCAGGTTGGACAGATCTTTCTCATTTTATCTGTCTCTGTCACAACAACAATGAAACTCTGGACAACAATTTTGGAGCGATGCACAGCGTGGCGGCTGGGTGGATTTCTCGGTTGAGGCAATGTGACACCGAGCAGCGTGGGCAGATTACTATGGCTTTATCATAAATGCTGAGCTATCAGTGCAAGGAGCAAAAATGATTCCATTTCTGGAGGAGATTAGCATAAGATGGGCCTTCAAATCACCTCTAAAAATGATCAGGGAGGCACTTGGACAAATAAACAGAATGTTACGCCTTACAGGACATGAGATGCGTGTACATTTGTGTGACTGTGTTTAAAAATACATTATGCCCAGTTTGTGTGAACCCTTAAAATCAACCCTTGAATCGGAGATCATTTAGACACAGTTGTGCCAATTCCAAGTGCAAATTAGGTCACCTACTGAAGTGTGTGGAACTTAGGGTTGGCTCACTAAGCTCAGAGGGGAATAAATCTCTAATTGAATCTTTTATTTCCCTTTATTCTTTTATTATTCAAACAGAGCAGTTCAGAGGACATTCAGCTGACAGGCTTCTTATTTTCACTGGTTGAAATGTTAACACCATTCTGCATGACCTCAGACTGGGTTCAAGTCTGTTCAATTTTAACTTTTGGAAATGATTTACTCTTATGATATTTGAGCATGAGTCCAGATTCTAAATGACTGGATTCTGGGTACGGTGAAGAAGGGCTGCATGTTGAAGAGATATCAGGTTGATTGCTTCTGATTTGTATAAAGTTATACAAATCAGATGTATCAATACACTATAGTGAGTGTGGCATAGATTAAAAACACTTTCTTCTAAGGACAGAGTAAAAATTTCACTTTCCTACATATCTCCTCCATACACATCCATAACCTTGACTTCCATCACTTTATCTTCTGCCTTGATACATAAAAGACACATCACTCCCAGCTTCTGCAAATGTCAACCAACACCACATGAGAAGTAAACCCCTGCTGTAGCTCAGGAGGTGGAGCTGGTGTCTTTTAGATGGAAGATTTCTGAGTTGACTGCCAACTTCCCCTCTCTGCAAGTTGAAATGTCTTTAAAGTTGTACTTCCATGGTCATTTCATTAATATTTCTGTGTTCTCCATTATTATTGAATGCATTCTGCATCGTTTCTGTGTAAAAAAAAACCCTCTGGTTGCTTTGTATCCAGCTGTATTTGTATACTAGAAGAGAGGCTTGTGGTCCAACGGGTCCTTCTCATGAATTTCCGTCTGATTGGCTGGCTCCCATGAGTGTATGAAGGAAGCTCCGCCCCCCGCTCTTATTTTGTTACAGACAGGAAATAGAGCAGACAAACAAGTTTGTTCTGCCATGCTAACAAACAGTTAGCTAATTAGCTTCTCAACTCCGAAGCTACAGTCGTACTGTCTTAACTTCTAGTGTGTAGTGGAGGGTTACCTGCCTTCCAATGGACAGATAGAAACCCCACGTGGGATACGCTATTTGCAATGTGACGTAGAAGTGCAAGGCTGTTCCCGATTCGCTCTTTTCTTCGTATTGTTTCTCTGATGAGAAAGCACAGCCGACTGGGGGGAACGCAACGCTAGCAAGTCAGCATGTGTAAGTAAACAAGGGGAAACCCTCCGTATTTCAGAAGGAGCAAGTTAAACGGGTTTTCAGTGGAAGGAGGCCTTTAAGCAACTACAAAACCCTCCATTGCCCTGAAAGTTGCTCCTTTCTCATAGGTCACTTTGGATAACATTGGATAAATGCATGTAAGGTTATGCTGCCAAGATTTGGCTATATCACTTTATGTGAGCCATGTGAATTATATTCCTTACATACAGTTTCTGAGACCTATTGCATCACTTTATGGTAAAATCTTTTTAAAAAATTTAAAATTCTATTGAATGCAATCAGATGCTTGTCTTCTGCCACCTGGTAGATTTTTTATACTACAATTTTAAGATATTTCAGAGTAATAAACGATGCATACATGCAAATTATTTTATTCATCTATTGTTTTAAATTTTGTTACAGGGTCAATTTAAGATGTCAGATTCCAAATATTTGGATTTTCTGCCCATTATTTTTGGGTCCGGCCTTAAAGGGTTAAACAAATGTAAGATCTGGCGTTGTTGCCACATCCTGCCGACAACGCCAAGAAGTGGGAAAAGGGGAAAATGGTGAGTAAGGAAGTTAAAATCTATACTAAACCAACAACGCCTATGTACCAAAATACGCCAAGACAACAGATGGATTTACAGTTTAAAATAATTTCTTATCAAAGGAGTGATGTAGCGGTATAAACTATTTCATGTGGTTGATATTGCTGCATATGTCAATTCTCTAAAGAAAAACACGTCACTTTTAATGGCGGGGGATTGTTTTGGCACACTAGATTGCCCTCCTCAGTCAAAGGGTTGGATCAGTAATGATGTGCAGCGCTACCTGGCTTGACCTAGTTACTTCACTCTGATTGGCTACACCTTATTTGGGTAGGACCTTATTTGGAAAACTAGGTCAAGCTGCCGGTAGCTAGCGGTCAGAGTTTGCTAAAGGCTATCTGTTAGCATCTCAGGCACTTCAAACGGTCAATTATGTTTATCAGAAAAGACAGCATTTAGAAAATAAATAAACTTGCGGGTAATAACAATGTTGTGGTTGCCTCTTCGATGTTGCTGCAGATGTTTTTAAAAAAAAATCTATTTGTTTAAAAACCCCGACCAGGGTGGGAAGGTGGGGGTCTGTTCACTTGATAGTGTGCTCTAATTGAAGAATACGAAATACCTAAAATGCAGACTGCGTTGAATGATAAGCTGCTGTCTGATTCAACCGTTTTTGAACAAAGTAACAAAGCTGAACAGGGACTTTAATACTCACTGTTGACATTCCCATGGCCTCATAAGTGCACAACAGATCATATTGTATCCCCAAAACCACAGTAAAAATAAAATTTGATGTCATAGCACATATAGCAATATCTTTTAAAATATACAATTATTATTTATATATATATATATATATATATATATATATATACATATATCAAAAAACATGCAACTCAGATGTTATTTCACCTACTGTGCCTGCGCTTATTCTAAAGATTAACTGAGCCAGAATGTAACTCCAAAACTGCCATTTTTAACCTCTCAGGGAACATAGGTGGTTTAAAATCTCACCTGAATCTTCAGGGATTTAGTTATGTTTTTTTTTTTTTTTTTTTTTCCCGTGGTAATGTACATTTTTCTGACAGTGATTCAACAAAAGGTTACTGAACTCTGACCCTACTGCAGCATTTATGCTCACAAATGGAAAGAAAAACAGATATCTGTGCATCGATCAGGCTGTTATTTGCTTTTTAGAGAAAGTCCTGGAGATGGAGAGGACTGTTTGGGAAGCAGCGAGGTTAGGAGCCGACGTGCACTACAGCATGCAGTAAGAAAAGAGTCAGAGGTGAACGGTGGTTGGGCAGGTGGGAAGAGAAAAAGCTTTCTTTCTTTGTTAGACATGAAATAAAACACGGAGAGCAGGAAGAAGGAGAGACTTCTCCAACCTCATGGGTCACATTTTTCCAGCAGGGTAAACAGAAGGAAAAGACATTAATGACACAAACAGACACACGGAGGGAAAAAAAGGAGCGGGAGGAAAAAGACAACAGTACAAGACCCCCTCCTTTCAGGTCCCCAAGGAGCGAGGGGAAGGGCTTCACCCCTCAGAGTCCGCTTGATGAGGTCGCCCACTGGGTGACCTCACTGTCCACCTGCAGCCAGACAGCCGGGAAGACGGCCACATGGACATAGACAGACAGACAGACTGAGTGACGCACTGAAACAAGAAAGAAGAGCTTTTTTTTTATACAAGAAGTGCACACAAGACAAAAAGACAAAGACAGAGGAGGGGAAAAAAGCCACTGGAGTGGAAGACCGGCACAAGTGAAGGAGTCAAAGACAGAGAGCAGATGAATGAAACATGAAGGTGGCGAGTCGTTTGGTTGTGTGTTTGAGATGAAGGGATGAAGGGTGACAGGGATGAAGGAGTGGATGGGAGGGGGGTTGAAGGCACAGTTTCTTTCTAAAAGAAGGCACACATATTCTTGTCTGAATTACACCCCCCCTCCCCCTTCAGAGAGCATCACCCAACCATTTCAGACGCTGCACTCGGGAAAGTTTAAAGCACACACACACAGTCAGTCAGAAAGATTCAGACCGTACACACTGAATATACATTAAAAACAACCAGGAAGGGGCGCAGAGCTGGAAAGGGCCCCAGCATCAGTCTTTGTAAAGCCCCAACAGGAGCCATCACCCCTCCTTCCCCACCCTTCAGCTCCACTCACCACAGGGCCCTGAGTTCTCGACTGGGATGAGGCTCTTGCTCAGACACTCCGCCTTGCGTCGCAAACAGTCGTTGTTGTAGGTGCGGCCGTCTTTGCCGCACAGGGGCTTGTAGGTGCCGTCGCACTCGATGGGATCGCAGGAGCAGCGGGCGTTCAGCGGTTCCACCAGACACACAGCGTTAAACACACACTCTTCTTTGCACTTCTCTGCAAGGAAGAAGAAATAAAAGTAGCCAATGAAGTATCTGCATTCAGTCATTTGTTCAGGTTTTTCCTTAAGTGTGTCATCCATCTGTGCCGAGGCTGATTAGGCTTTTCAGAGCTGTTTCAAACTGCAAGTTTGGTACCAGCACGACAGAGTAATCACTGCAGAGGAAAGGCCGGAGAAGAACTCAGCAAGCAAAAAACAACAATATTTAAAGCTGGGAAAGTGTTGAATCGATTATTCTGTCTGCTGTGTGGCTCTGCTGGCCAAACCAGGGGGAAATAAATCAGTTTTCATACAAACAGTAATTATATGTTGGGGTGGACTGATGACTCTAGTGGCGCATATAAAAGCTTCTCTTTCAGCAGGAAAGGTCAAGCCTTTCATGGAAATAAATTAAAGAAATATATCAGAAATGAATATGTTAGTTAACTGAGTGACACTACGATACATTTACTGAGATGTTAAAGGCCTGTTGGATAATGTATAATTACCAAATAAATATCAATATAGAGACAGATAGCAGAATAACATTCTCTTCCAGCTTTAAGTTTTTATCAAATATATATATATTACATAGATACAAATCTGGTAAAATAGACAAAAGAAACCTTATTAACAATGACTGTTTAAAGGATAACTTTCTTTTTTTCAACTTGGAACTTATTTCTAGGAGTTTATACATGCATTTACTAAATCGTAAATTTCTGCATCACTTTGACTCCTTCGGAAGATATTATGTTGACTCGCCCTTCGGCGTACATCTATATAATGGGAGAAACGGGGCAGCCTCTACATAAGGCATTACCTGCAGCAAAAAACTCCCTCATTTCATAAATGCTTTAAAGGTGCATTACGCAAGTTTAAATGTTAAATACTATTCTTTCCTCCACATGCTCTTACAGTTGCCTGATGTGTAAAATGAGCCTATCTTTCTTGACTGTGGTGGTCTCTAATACTGTTTCTGAATGCTCAATGCGAGAAATTCGGTTATGAAGCCTCAAGGGGGTGCTTTTGGGGGAGACGAGCTGCGTGTTCTCGTTTGTCTGTCTGTGCCGGTGTGGTGTATTCTGCGACCGCAGGTTCGTGCATGTTGAGCATCCTGCTAAAAGATGGAGAGCAGGCGCCTCTCAACCCCAACTCAGACTCCAGCACGACAAAGAAGAAAAGTTTTGTCTTGTGAGACGAAGAGAGCCAAACTGGAACCTGACCGGTCCCCACGGCAGGGGGGCATTTTTCGGCACAACACCGGCATCAGAGTAAGATGGGAGTAAACAACCGGGCAGCTTTTAAAGCTGGACCCACAGTTGGCTTTCTTATTACCAACAAGGTAAATGTGATGTATGACGGAAATAAGGATGCATAATAATGCAATGCTAAGTTTTTAGTATGGAAATGTGGCAAAATGACAGCCATATGACTGTTCCTGGGGAAGAGATGCACTCTTGTCAACTTGTTGAATTTAGTTGATGCCGTAATTTTATAAGGTAATTGTGGTCTCAGCCTGTGAATTTAGATATATGAACTACTAGCCAGTGTTAGCCTCTTACCGTTAGCATACAGCCATCAGTTTATGCAACGATCAAACCGTAAACTACTTGCAGATTTATACCTATTACTTTAGTAGATATCGTGACTCTAACTCTGGGCTCAGACTGAGTGTAATTTGGGTTAAATTAGAGACCAACCCAGTCGAAGCAGCTCATACATATGCACGACATTAGCATCACTTCCACTTGTCGCCAGAAGAGGCGAACTTCTGGAAAAAAGCTGGAACTTACGCTGTACTTCTTTATGAAGAATGAACAAACGAACAAGTACTGTTGTCCTGTGAGTTCAGAATTAACTCCCCGTTTGTTATCGGGGAGGTTTTCTCCACATTATACAGGCCGTGTGTACGGCTGTGAGAGCAGCTCGCTACCCAGACACCAACAAACTGTAAACTTTGAACCTCTGAATTCACAGGACAATAGCGCTTGTTGGTTTGTTCATTCTACTGAAAGCATTGATGAAATGAAGGAGTTTTCCTGCAGATAATGCCTTATATACAGGCTGTCCCGTCTCTCCCATTATACTGGATATAAGGGTAGCTTATATCCGAAGGGTAACTCAACGTAACATCTTCCGCAAGAGTCAAAGTGATACAGAAATTTTACTGGTGAGTAAATGCACGTAGAAACTCAAAGAAATCATGTCCAGGTTGAAAAAGCAGAAAGCTATCCTTTAAGGCAACTGATCGGTTTGCTGCGCTTCCTTTCAACTTCGATGAGAAAGTTTCCCATAACTTTGACATAAAAACTCAATTATTAATCACAAATTAAATATTAGAATTAAGTCAAACTATTACATTTTAGCCCAGTATGCAGAAATCTACAGATGGAATAAAGCAAAGGAAAGAAATCCTGGTAATATGAAATGGCACATTTGCCACTGAAGTGAGAAAATCCAATTTGAAGAAGGGCTCTGTTCTGGGGGCACTCACAAGACTTCGAATCCATTTCATTCCTGATCAGTGGATCAAATTTGTACAGCAATTCAATTCCTTCTCCTCTTTTCTTTAAAGGCCTGTCATGCCACACTTAATTACATCGCTGCTGTATCTGAGTGAGAGGGCTACGACGATGTGCAATGTCACGGTTACAAGTCAAAATGACCATTTTCATTAGTTACCAATTTGTAATTTGCTTTGGGATATGATTTCACGGATCTCTGTTCCAAAATGAAACATCCTTTTATTTGAAAGTACAAAAGGGAGGAAAGAAAAAGTCCATCCATTGGCTCACATGCTTGAACCTGTTCACACACACAAACACAAACTCACAAGGCTACTTAGGCTGAAATTTATACAACTTAAAGCCCTCATTCTCCTCTATCTGCCCATTGAGCAGAGCAAGCAGCAGAACCAGAGTGTCAAAAAAGTGTAAATCAGCCTTCATTGCTGACCGTACCAAAGGACACCCTGCAGAGATTCATTCTTGTTTCTGGCGGCATCAAGAGGTCTTTGTACACGGGTGAGGGTCTCTGTACATCACTGCTGTAAACCAACACAGCTGTGGCTTTGCAGAGCCCCGCTGACAACACAGCAGGAAAATTGGATTTCCTCCGATGGCTATCAGATGTACAGTAAAAGCTGACAGCTCTTTGTTGACTAAGGCTTAAACCCTGTGTTCTAATAGCACAGATAACAGCCCCGGAGACTCTTATCAGGATGGTCAAAGCTAGCGCTAGCATGGATACAGTGCAGACCCCGAGACCTCACAGTCATGCATCACGGAGAAGAAAACAGAAAGCTTGATCTTACAACTACCTCACCTCCAGCTGGTAAAATCTTGTGCAGAAATGGTTACGTATGTGTCTGCATGCATAAGTGGCAATGTGACGCAGCATTATGCTCACACAGTCAGAAACCTTACATCAGAACGAGGTGAAAGATTGTATTCTGCTATCTTGTAAGTTTTTGTCAGGCCATTTATCATGGGCGTAAAGTTTCCAACCATCTATTACAGTTGTGGAATGCCAGAATGCCCTGAAAGACAGCGAAAACGTGTGTCCTCCTCTGACCGCGGCGACTGTCTCATCCATCAACAGCTCAAACAACATATTCGTCCATCTAGCTGCTCAGTCTCTGCACTTATAGAATATAGAAGAAGAAATAAGCAAGATGATTTTTTTTTTCTCTTAATATGTGAGCCACCTGTGACAAACATTTCTGGATCTGAATCGGAGTTGCACTTGAATTGCTGAGTGGTGCCAGTTCTGATTTCTAAAGAAAGGACATTTAAGCGTGAAATCTCAGCAAACTCGTACACATACAACATCCATCCTTACCCGGCCTTCTGCACTGTCCCGTGTGGATCTTCCTGAGCTTGATGCCTTTCCGAATGCCCGCCGCTGTCATGGCGCACTCACTGGGATAAGTCTGGCCATCGCTGGCACACAGACTCACATTACCTGGAGGGCAGGGCGCCGACGCGCCATAGGTCAAGGGCTGGCGGGTGAGAGCGTCCACTCGACACAGGCTGTCCTCACTGTTTTTACACGGGTCTGTGGAGACAAACATGCAATTTTATGCATGACAAATAGCACAAACTTGTAATGAAAATCATCTCTGACCCAAAACATATTAAAAACATTACATAAGGTGGAGTATCCTGGCTTACAGTAATTACCTTAAAACTGGCAACTGTTAACAGAAAATCAATGAAACATCCTCTTTGACAGAGCTTTGGTGAGCCATTGTTTAATTTGCAAACAACAACTAAAGAGCTACGACATGTTTTCCGGGCCAAATAGTAGTTTCTATTATTTGCTGAACAATTCTAGGAGGAGACGTGAAAAAAGGCAAAGAAAGAAGACGAGAATATGCGTCACAGATATCATCAGTGGAGCGGCACCTGCAAGCGGCACAGTGCAAGACCTTGGATGTGAAGGGTAGACAAGGAAATAGATGAAGAGACGACCGGTTTGATTTGCTCTCTCACACCTTCCTCCTTTCAGAGGAACGTCGGGCTTGCACACTCAGCCCTATCAGTCCGTGATCATAATGGAATTGGTTTGTGGTTGTGTGGGAAGGGAGTGTTTCTCCTGGAAACAGAAGCTCCGGCTTTATCCTGCTCGCCACGCTTCCAGCATGAGGGAAGACAAAGGATTTATGTAGCACCGTAACATATTAAATCACTGCCAAGCTGCTGCGAGTCATTCAAAACACACCAAGGATGAAACACCCCATCATCAGGAAAGGAGGAGAAAGGAAGAGAAAAACAATAAGAAATAGAAAATAAGGGGACATGGTTTCCAAAGA
Organism: Atherinomorus stipes; assembly: GCA_023101725.1. Classification (NCBI taxonomy): domain Eukaryota; kingdom Metazoa; phylum Chordata; class Actinopteri; order Atheriniformes; family Atherinidae; genus Atherinomorus; species Atherinomorus stipes. The sequence goes on from JALJCO010002646.1 coordinate 696,584, forward strand.
CCTCTGGCGGGAGTACAAGGCATGGCATAAACAGGGACAAAGCTATTTGACTGCAGAGGGCTGGGAAGAACAGTGACCACTGGCCAGGTTTGGGATTGATTTCAACCGGCACAATGCTAAGGCTTGCAACTGAGTAAACAGGGGTTTTATCGTAATGCTCGCAGTGCCTCTGCACGACGCAGAGCCTCATCTACCAGCCAGACCATTATCTGAGAGAAAGACCATTACCTCCCATTAACTGAGAAGAGCTGCTTCCAGGATCCATGCTTTGAGCAAGTAGGATAATTACAAAAAGAATGGCTTGTTTGCTGCAAAAAACTAGCAGGGCGGATAAATCAACTACACTTGGCCGAGGTTTTATATGGAAACGCTGTCGGAAGATTTAGAGAACCACAAGGGCCAACCTGTCCCCTGAGCCTTGGCTCTCCTTGGGGACAACAGAGCAACTCAAAAGACTTTGGCCGGCTCACACTGGATTTTTACGAGCAGTCTCCTGCCTGTGGATCTACACATCCATCTCTCATTTTCCACCAGCCAGCTTTGTCTCCTGGAGGCTTTTGCTGCTAAGAGACAGAGCTACTGACTGCTGTTCTTTTCCCTCCATCTGGCTTGCCAGGAAAGAAAAAGTTGAGCTTGTTGAGAGTAAACAACCACTGCAACATGATAACAAGGAAGAGCTAAAAAAAAAAAGAAAAGAAAAGAAAAGACAAGAACGACAGCTCTGAAGACCTACTTAGAGAAAACAACAATTCACACCGCAGGAATGTCTGCGTGAAGCAAAGCAATCTGAAAGAAAAATGAGAATTAGCCGAGGTGTGCCATAAGTAAGTGGGTTATGTGAGGGGGAAACAAAAGGCAGCAGCGGTAAACAGAGAAAAAGAAGAAAAACAGAAAAGACAAGCAGAGAAAGTAGAGGATAAAGTTTCTTTAAAGAGTGAATTATCAAGCAAACATGCCTTTGCTGTTTGAGCCTTCTCAACTTCTTTCTTCCAGAAAACAGATTAATGCCCCTGTTTTATTTAAATGGTCAAAAGTAGGGGTGTAAGAAAATATCGATGTACCCATATATCACGATATTTAGGGTTAGGCGATATCGTATCTATAAAAAAAACACTGTATCTTTGACAAGTTAAAATATAAACAGTTGTTAGAGAAACATTACTCTGTTACTCTGTTACTGCATGAAGAGATGAAAAATGTTTAATTAATTCAATAATTCATGATCTATGATTTCAAAAAGTTCAAAATGGGAAAAATGTTCAGTTACAAAATGTACAATGAGTTAAAAATAATTTTCTTTAAAAGAAATAAATAACGTGATGTTTTAAAGTAAGATGTTGATTTGTTTCCACATGGTTAAAAGTTTATTTAAAATGTGTTTTCAGTGTACCATTAGTCTGGAATAGGCATGTAACGATATGAAAATTTCATGTAATGGGTTTTGTGACTAAAATGATCACGGTTATTGTTGTTATCGCGGTATTGGTGAAATCTAGGGATGCACGATATTTGAATTTTGGTTGATATCCGATATGCCGATATTTTAAAACTCATGTGGCCGATAACCGATATCGATACCGATATTAAAGCTGAAAAATAAATGATGTAATATTCATTCCTTGTGCAAAATTAGAAAAATACTTCAACTTGTGTTATGTATAACATGTCAAACTTAATAACAGCTGTTCAAACAAAACTACTGTATTTTCCGGACTATAAGTCGCCCCTGAGCATAAGTCCCATTAGTCAAAAAATGCATCATCAATAGGAAAAAAACATAAATAAGTCTCACAGGACTATAAGTTGTATCTATTTACTTAAAATAGGGTGATTTTCAGATTTTTCATATCATACTTGTTACTGCTAAAAATTACCCAATCAGTCCAATTCCAAAGTTAATGCCTGTAAATGATCATAAACTAAAAAGGATAAACATGCTTTTTGAGGACTTGTTCCATCATACAGGCAGTACAGACAGATGTGTAAAATAAACTTCTCTCACTGAGATAAGGCTATTTAGGGATTTTTGCCCTCGAAGCAGATAGTCATCACAAGCTTAGAGCGCCCTCTTTTGACATTAGACCGCAGTAATTATTTCTTGGCTCATGCCAGTCAATATGAAATGATCCTTAAACATATGTTAAATTGTATATATTTTGATATATAAGTTGCACTGGACTATAAGTCGCACAAGCCGCCAAAATATGAAAAAAAAGTGTGACTTATAATCCAGAAAATATGGTAACAGGGTATGTGCATATGTGCTAGAGCCACCTGGATTTTATTCTCACTGACAAAAAAAGAAAACAACAATTCCCAAAAACGGGATATTTGGTTATTTACAGAAATGACCGTGTATAGACCGTGTATAAACTGTTCACACAGAACATCCTAAAAGAAACTGTCTTTATAAGTTTGAAAGTCTGTACAAAAGAAGTTTTGTGGTTTTTTTAGACTTTAGAAACAGCAGGCTGATCGGTTAAATATCGGCTAAATATCGGCGGGGTGGCTGATTTCCAATTCTCAGTTTTAAGGTCGATATAGGCCGATACCGAATATATCATGTATCCTTAAAGGAGCTGTATCATGCTTTTCAAATGTTCCAAAAGTCAAATATAGGCATTTATAAGCTAGATATGTTCCCATCGTTACTATAGAAACTAATTTGGTGTTAAATATTAGTTTTTCGATGCATCTAATTTCCAACACGGAAGTAAGATGGCTGACTGTCCTGAACCGCGGAGCTCTCAACCAATTGCAGCATGTTTTACGCCCATTTCATGACGTCGCCCCGGAAGAGACACTTATTCTGAAGGGTCACAGAATTGTCTGTAGCACCGGCACCGGCAGCTCTCATGTGGATGTTAGTAGTAAACATTGATGGATAATTACTCCGATCGACGGGATAAAACAGACCAGCCTGTTATGGAGCTGTATGCGCTCGACCCAGAGTCTGATATGGAGTTTGAAGTATACGCAGTACCACAGAAGTACCACAGAGACCCCTGACAAGCAAGTAATTTAGCGAACAAGTCATAGGCTAACAGTTAGCGCTGAGCTAAGCAGCACTCACATGGATCTTGTAAACATTGATGGATAATCGGACTCCGATCGACGAGATCAAACGGAGCAGCGTGTTATGGAGCTGTATGCGCTCGACCCAGAGTCTGATATGGAGTTTGAAGTACACGCACTACTACACGTTTTTATAGTAGGAACTGCGTCAGGTTTCAGAAGTAATCCCAGAGAAAAAAACACTTTACTGCCCGAGATTCATGAAGTTGTCAGGAGTGAAGTTCACACACAAAGTTGAGGTTTTTTTTCCCTGCTCCTGAAGTTAAAATCCAACCAATTCTGGCAAGTCGATTCATCCAGTAGGTACTGGTACAACAAATACACTCCCACGCTGAACATAACCACGCTGAACGTAACTGCATTTTCCCCAACTTGCTGTCCTCTAGAGCTTAAAAAAAAAGAAAAAAAAAAGGAAGAAAAATCTCCTGAACTCTGGAGCAAACGTCTGTTAGCTGATGGCTGCTTGTCTCTGAGGAAATCTTCCTGCAGGTGTTAGTTTCTTCCTCAGAGAGTGTGTATAGGATTCTCTGAGTTTCTGTTCAACAGAGGGCGTCTTGCTACGATACTGAGCGTGCGCATTTGGACTTTCGTGATTGGTGCCACGTTCATACGTAACGGGGTGGGTAGTCAGCCGTTTGCAGGGAGGTAGCGCTTGGTTTAAATATTCATGTAGATTACTCAAATATGCATGAATGAAGAAAAATAACGATTTAAATCATTTCTTGATGAGGGAATAACACACTGACATGCTGAAAAGCTCTTAAAAGTCCATTTTTCATGATAGCGCTCCTTTAATGAAATCTGCTCAAAATGTTCAAAAAGTACTTAAACACATTCTGAAATCATTTCACCAAGTTTTATTAAAAAATAAGAAAATAGTAGCACCACTTCCATATTAAACAAGGTAATGTGGCAGGAACATTAAAAGAATACCATAAATAAATAAATAAAAATACATTTTATTTAACATTTTTTTATAAACATTATAATGTAATTCTATAGAAAGCATGAGAGAACTTACCACAGGGCCCCTGATATTGCACACGTAGGTTCTTCTGGTTCTTGCAGGCGTATTGATGGAGCTCACACTCATTCCTGTAGTCATTTCCATCGCTGCCACACACCGTCTGATCGGGCTTGCCATCGCAGCTAAGGGGGCACATGCACTTAGCTGACAACCCATCCGATGATTGCACACAGGTGCTGCCGTAGCTGCAAGTCACCTCGGTGCAGGGGTCCCTCAGAGCTGCAGGCAGAAACAGACATGAAAACAAAGTTTAGTCACAAGCAGAAGGGCTTGTTTGGAGGGGTTTTTGCATTGAAGAGTACATCTTTGAAGCAGCAGTGGCAGAGCACTCGATGCTGCTGCACTCTGGAGTGCATCATAAATGACAGGCCATCTTATCTGTGTGGCTGCTGGTGTACTTTTAGGGGCCCAGCGCAGTTATTTGTAGATCTACTTGACACCTCTGGGTAAAGATGTGCTGCTGCAGCTGTCGGCTCATAGCAACAAGTTGCGTTCATTGTGTTGAGTCGTTGAGCTGAGTCGTTTCAACTGGATTAGTAGCTTTTGCATCCAGAACAGTTTCTCCTCTGTTATTTGGCATGCTTTAATCATCACACCTGCAAAGCAGGCTTCTGAATATTTACCCTTACACAAATCAGACTAAAGGAAAGGAGGGGAGATATCACCCACCCTGAATTAAAGGGCATATCATTTGCTACTGAATGGTTAATTCCAGCAACAGCAAAAGGTGCAACTATTAATTCTACCTTTATTGGTTACCAGCCAGGGCTTTTCTGGGGCCTCATATGCTTGACAAAAGACAGCCACGAGATTACAATCACTGTCATCCAGCAGCATGATACATATTTATGGCTGTCACGGACAAGCATGCTCTCCCATGAGAGAGAAGCCAAGCACTGGCAGCCCTCATTTCCCAAGCCTCTCTCTTTTCTTTTTTAATAACAAATATTAGCCCATGTCTGATTTTACCTCCACTTTTGGAACAGCACAAACAGCATTGCACCAGCAATTGTCTCTTTATAAAACCCGAGCGGTTGCAATTTATGGACATAGTCAAATTAAAAGTGTTGGAAATTATGTCTTCCTTTGAGCATTCTATCTTTCTTCCAAGTCAGAAGAGGGCAGTATAATTTAGGAGGTGTTCTTTGGTATGAATGAAGAACTAATGTTAAGCAAAGATGTGTCTCAGTTGTGTCAAATTGTGGAATGATCTTAGTGATCAAGTTAAGCTTATAAGTTCTTTGTCAAAATTTAAACAATCTTTAAAAAGTGACATGATTATTGTATATAAACTCTGTGTGTAATGGCTGGATAAAGTCTCTTCATTCATTTGTAATGGTACAGGAATATGAATGAATTGTAAAAGTTTACTTTCATTGTTAGTTATTTTTTTCCCCTGTCACTGTTGTTGAGTTGTTTTGATGTGATGTAAAGGGCTGGTTATAAAAAAGCATTGCTTCTGCCCACCCCACCCCTCCTTTTTTGGGTTGTATTGTATTGGTCTTGGAAGAATTGTATTTTTGTTGTTGGAATAAAAATCTTGAATCTTGAATCTTAATTCAGTCTAAAGCGGGCATATGTATACTAAATTGTAACTTGTATATTTTGGTTCTTTCTTTTGTTTCCAAGAGAAAATGACAGCAAACTGTCTTTTTGTTTAAATATAAATTCAGTGTCTACTTCTGAGATGGAATGGCACTGGGTTGTTAATAGGGGACTGAAATGTGTGCAGAGATACGTATATTATGGATGTGTAAGAAGACAGAAGTGCAATGAGGAGTGCATTTGATCAAAGAACACCCCCCACTTCTTTCCTCATCTTCATGGCACATTTTCTCTTCCATCCTCCTTTTTTCCCCCCACTCTCCTGTCAAGTTCTTTTGAGCTTTGGTGCCTTAGACTTGTTAATGAGCACTTCTTTTTTCATTTAGTATTTGTGCTGTATTGCAGAGAGAACTCTGAAAATGCCTCTAGACCTAATTTATAAGTAACTTCCAAATAAAGTAGGAAATTACAGCTCTAACCACAGGAGACTGGCGGAAAATGACTGAAATCATAAGTGATTTACTCAAAATCATAAGTCATTGTAAGCCACTGATGACGGCTTAATGGTTGCTTGTGTGAACCAGATAGCTATTGTGATGCTTTGTATTTTATCGTGCGAACAATCGCACACTGATGACCTGTTGGATAGGATGCCGTAGTAACAAGGCTGTACCTGCCAGAGCCATGCTGAGTCCCACACATACACAACTGCGCAGTTTAAATGCACAAAATGACATGAGACTTCGAAGCCAGGATGATTCAACACACCTGCACGAGGTTTAAAAAGAGGAGACACCTTCTTGGAATACTTAACGCTTCTGTAAAAAGCTAGTTGTTAGGCTGAAGGTGGCGGTAAGAGATGCTGCGGAACAGGAAGAAGATGAGAGCGATATCGTCTTTGCTATGAAGAGGGCCCCTGTTTATTTTTTTGATGGTGAAGAGTATCCTCTTCCCACTTTTTGATCTCACCGAACAACAGCAAGGGCTTTCTCTCCATTTCCAACCTTCCTCTCTTTTGAGCAAAAGCTGGTGCACTGACAGGCAGGGAGGGATGGAGGGGGGCGCACAAAAAGTAAGGGGCAAGAGAGCAAGGCGGAATAGGAAGGGGAGGTGGGGTTCTTGATTTGAATGCTAACAGGGGCCGATTTGGATACGAAGCGCAGCCTCGATGGGGCGTTAGTGCAGATAAGCTTCCCTTCTCAGACTCAGACAAGCAGCCAAATTGCCTGGGCGAATGTGATCAGTGAAACAAGCACAAATAGAGAAAAAGTAGAAGAAAAATGCTCGCAACAGCAAACTTAAGGAAGTATATTCTTTATTATTATTATCATGAAAAAGGTGGCAAGAAAAAGGAAAAAGCAGGGGGCCAAAAAAAAAAAAAAGTCGGCAGAGCTGTCTTTGCAAAATTAGAATGATCCCCGCTGCCAATTAGATCAATCTCTCTTCATGGAGTGAAGCTCAGCAAGGTTTAGGCTTAAAGGATAATGAGAAAAAAAGTACAGATAAGGATATAGATAGAAAGAAAGATGAAGACACAAAGCAGCGCTGAAGCAACGAGCAGTGGCGTCTGTAGTTTATGATTAGCAGAGGAGAAGACACTCTGGGACCTAATTAAAAAGCATAATCCTTTAAATATATTTACATACATCTTTAAAGATCGTTCACGGAAACTAAATGAATTCATACGTAAGAGTTCTGATGGGCTGATTAATTGGATGGCTGATTAAACTGTATTTTTGTAGCATTTTGAAACAGTTGGTAAACCACTGCAGTGCAGGAATCTGCATCATTCTCATGTTTTATTTGCCTTTGAACATTTACTATAAGTTCAGCTAGTTTGCATCTTTTGTGTTAGTGGGAACAAAGTCTATTTTCAGATGCAACATTAGCAAAAAAAAAAATAAATAAATAAATAATAATAATAATAATAATGAAAAAACAAGAGCATGATGATGTCTACAGAATAAACTGAACATCACCCAATCAGCTCTTTAATAAAACAAACACAGGCATTATTAAAAAAAAAAAATAAAAAAAAAACTCAAATTTGTCATTATCTCAGATTTGGATTCTTTTAGGAGCATTTTAGGCTAATATCTGACATTATTTTGGATTTAAATGGCTCTTTTCACTGAACAAATGCTCCATTTCTTCTAATCATAATCATGCAGTGTTTGAATGGACACACTCCCTGAGAATATCTACTCTCAGCAGGTTACCCTCATTTGAATCAGACGGCTGGTATTGTGTGGCATTCAGGGACATTATGTGAATGGACTACTCCTGAGCCTAATTGTGTGAATAAGTGTCCTTCAGCTTGCTGCCCTCACATATGAGCACATGAACTATGTGCTCTGTAATGTGTTCATTTTTTTTTTCCTTTTTTCTATACAGTCGTCCTGAAAATTATTCATACCCTCCAATTAAAGAAAAGGATAAATTCACAACAACAATTCAAATAACAAGAAACTAAAGAAACTAATAATAAATAAAAATTTACAAAATTATAATTTGGTGTAATAAAATATTGCTTTTGAATTGTGGTTAAAAATAATAATTTAAAAAACAAATTAACACAAATGACACATTATTAGAGCACCTTTTCCATGAACAGTGGACCAAAATATCTGTCAACAAGGTTCAGAAGTCTTTTTAACATTTAAGAAAACACATTATTGTAGTGATTGCCTCAAAGTGTTGCTCAACAAAATTTCAGCCTCAGAGCCCCATCGTACTTGTTTGCTTGTTTTATTTTTTGTGTGTTTGTTTTAATCTTTCTTTCAAACAACAATTCAAAATCAATGTCATGATTTTCATAGATTTTTTATTCATCACTACTTTTGTCAATTTCAACTCATTTCACTGACAGCTGATATTGTTCTTTTTTTAATTTGAGGGTATCAATAATTTTGAGGATAACTGTATGTATTACAAATTTCCAGGATAATTTTATGGCTTGCACAGGATGGGCAAAAATAAGCCTTGGTTTCAGTCTATTCCTTTTTCAGTTTTAGAGCTTTGTAAAAAATGTCTTAGTGCAAGCATGTATAATATATTTTTGTACGTTGAATGTGCAAAACTCAAGTTTTTGTACTGTAGATTGTAGCTGAAATAAACCTTTTGCACTTCTGGCTCATTTTTATGACACACTGATATTCATTAAACAGACTGCTGGTGCGGTCGTTCCCCTGCAGCATCCTGCGATGCTGAAACAGTTGCTCAAGCCCAGGGCATCAAGCAACAGCGTTTATCTATCAACACATAGGCCATTTGTATTGGCTGTGGACTGTAGCGAACATGATGAGAAGAAGCGAGGAGCAGAAAGAGACAAAGTGAAAGACGAGTCAACCTTAAACTGGCTCAGAGAGCTCGGAGAAGAGATAGGATGCAAGACTGATGCTGACTTAGGCTTCATTAGGGGGAGCCAAATGCAAAAATGTCAAACGGTGTTGAAATGAGGTCATAAATCAGTCAGTGATAAGGTGTTTTGAAGCTGCAGAGGAGAAGCGGGGACGCTTGAGTATCTGATAAGCACTGCTTACTTTCTAAGGTGTGCGTTCAGACTTTAAAGTAGCCAACGTGATTGCATATAAACTCTATGCAAAGTGGACATAAAGAGATAAAGACTCGAGCTAAAACTGCTTATTCCAAAGCTTTTTACTTGGGTTCATGAATAAAGTTGGTCCGGCTTTGCAACTTTAATGCAATCCTCAAACACTAATTTGAATCAGAGAGGAAGTAATAATCAAAACTAAGATGAATCGAGATTGTAAAATGACTGACAAAGGTCAGAGTTACCTAAGAAAGCGGGTAGGAAGTGTCCTTTTCCTAATTTGTCTGTTTTAGTTTGACATCAGACTCATGAAGATTTCAAAGTAGAGCAACTTCAGCAGAGGAATGAAAAGTTAAGCAGAGGTTTGGGAGGATTACAGTGATCCTCTCCCCCCTCTTCTTCCCACCTGGCAGTCAGCAGACAGCCAGGCAGGTGGGGAGCTCTGCTGCTCTCTGATCCACTGTTTTGTGCAGCAGTTTATTAATGCTTCATTAGGGACAGGGAGCTGTCAGCGCCGTGCTGACTTTACTGGATGCCCTGCCGCCTCAACACCAGCAGCAACCAACATGTGTGTGTGTGAATTCATAAATGCCAGTGCACATTTGCAGGCAGCCGCAGAGCTCCGGTAAGAATGCAAGTGAGTTTGCAATGTGTTCATCTGTGGATCCATGTGTGTGGGTGTGTGTGTGTGTGCGTTGTGCTTCCTGTTGTGCTGATAGTGATGAGGGAGGGAGCAGGGGGTTGAGGAAGCTAATCAAACGCAATGATGCAATGTGGGGGGACTTGGCAGCGTGTGCTCTAATCAAGACACCCCCCACCCGCCCCCGTTCATCTCCCATCATCAGCAGGCGAAGATGGAGTGAAAATGAGTAAGAAAAAAAAAAGAGGCAGAATGTGGCATTGACACAAACACGCCAATGTGGAGGTTTAGTTAGAATATTTTCAGACTGCAAATGAACTGTAGAGCAAAAAAACAAAAAGATAAAATGTCATTCAAAAGCGAAAAGTTTAGCATTTAGATAAATATGCTTTGTGTTCAGTGATGGAAAAATTCTTACCCTAGCTACCTAGCTTCTCCAGACTCCAGTTCAATATTCAAAAATAACCCTATGGAACATATTTGGGCTCTAGATCCGGTTGTAATTAACAGCAAACATTCAGAGCTTGGGGGTGGATGTGTTGGATCTATTACTGCTGTGAAGTTGCCTGACATAATCCCCATGTATGTATATAAGGTATATTTATGGCTGGGCTGTTTTTTAAAGCAATAACAACCCATTTTCGCCTGAGGCTCCCTCTACACATGTCTCTGAAATGTCACATTTGGCTTGAGAGAAGTTAGAGGCAGCATGTCTCATGATTTCTGCCGCCTCTGTCTCAATAATAAGCCACAAGAACAACAGAGTGCATGTGTAACTCACTGACTGCTGCTTGTTTCTCTGCCTGTGACTGAACAGTAGAAGCAGAGAGCGACGTGTCTGCTGTGAGAGCAAGACGTCACCTCTGCGAGGAAATACTTTAAATTTGTTGACTCACTGTGCTCCTTTCAGGGGAAAAAAAAACAGTAAAATGATCTGAGAAGATGCTAAATTTATTCACGCAGCTACTGAGGAGCTGAAGAGTGACCTTCACTTATGTAAGTGAGGATGATGTTAGGCATGCAGTCTGAGACATGCAGCCACAAGTTTTTATCTCGAAATAAACAAGGGCTGAAATATTAAAGTCTAATGGGATACACTCCCGGCTGCATTTTTATCTGAGCTTAGTTTATTTCATGTATTCCCTGTTAGTTATACTTCCAGTGGCTTAAACTATTCAAAGTAAAACTACCAGTTTAGTTTTAGACATACAGAATAACTTAGTGTTGGAAATTATTGCAATTTGTGTTTAAAAAAGATGCTTTCGCATTTATCCCATGCAAGAACAACTTTAAACCACCAAAACAGTCCAGATCTGTTGAGGCTTGTGCTGCTTTCCCGCTGAAACGAGCGGGTTCACGTAGGTTTTTCAAGCGCAAGTTAACCATTTTTACAATCAGCATATGGCTCCTTTCCCATTGGCTAATGGGATCCCGGGTCTGATCCCTGCTGGCAAGCTGTGTCGCCTCTGTCCCCCCTACTGCGTGTCATGGTGGGTTCACACTGATGATGTCATCAGTGCAACAAAAATCAATAAACAACGGAGAGCAACATGGAAGCCAGTCAGTCAATGCACTTTCTTGTTTTGCACTTTTGTCCGTCCTCAAAATGGCCGAAAGTCACGTTGGTCGTGGGTTGAATGCCATGTTGATGTTACAGGCAGAGTTGTTTTTCTTTGTTAAATGAGACACAACGAAGGCACCTAATGCCCAAAGTCATCATGTAATGTCCCAGCTTAACTCTGGTCTGGCGTTCCAACTTCATGCTAAGCAGAGCTGAGCCGTTTGAAGAAGACGCGATTTAAACCCGCGTCGCTTGCCGAGTTGTTTGAGACCGGCCAGTAAGCCTTCCCCACTGCAACTAAAAGCTGATTTTTTGTGGGTTTAAAGGAGTTTTTTTGGCCCATGGGAGAGGGGTATTGGACTCCAGCAGACCTGTGAAGGTGTGTTGTAGTATTTGCACCAAATCCTGTAAGAACTGAGTTTCCAAAGATTTGAAATATGTGTCAAGTGCATCCCACATACAGTATGCTAACGTCAGGAAACATCCTAAACTACAGTATTCCTCAGGGGCTGCTTGAACCATTTTTCTTGTGTAGTAGGGTCTTATTCTGTTGAAAGAGACCGTTACCAACATGGAATGCAGTTTCCATAAAGGGGTGTACAGTATATGCTAACAGTGTGTAAAAGGTTGTGCATATTACTGACAATGGCAGGATGCAAGGTTTCTCAGCAGAGCATTTCCAAAAGCTTCACACTGCCCCTGCTGACTTGTTTTTTTCCCCACAGAGCTGCTTGGTGCCCAGCCTTTCAAAAAGTTGGAAACACGGAAGATATTCGACTAGCCCCCTGATGCAAAAGAAAATATAATTGAAGAAACCAGCTTCTTCCACTCTATGTTCATGTGCCTATTTTAGACTTCCTTGGTGGTAGATGGGGGTCTGCATGTGCTCCATCACTGGTCTCAACTGTGATGCACTTACACCTTTCAGCTGTTTGAGCTGCAGTTGCTTTTCTATTGGATCAACACAGGGCAGACTTTGCTCTTCACAAGCTTCGAAGGGCCTTGAGCACCCATGGCCAACCAGACCACATGTTATTGACTGAGTCTTACAGCTGCCTTCTGGTTGACCCAAAATATGGCAAAAAGCAAAGCATTATGCAACTGCTGTTTCTTCATTTAGTAAGCTTTTAAACACAAACCGCTCTCATTTTACACTGGATTGACTTATTTTTAAAAGCATATACACACGATTTTATTGATTTACTTATTCATAGGATTTATTCTTTGGATTTTTCATATTCTTGTTATTGATTTGATTGACTTGACGAACTGCTGATCTTAAAATTTTATTGACGTACCCATGTGATTTTTAATGCCTTTTTATGTTTCCTTCAGATAATGATTGCTGAGCCTTGCAGTGATTGTTGTTTGTATGTGGTTGAGGGAACGCTGCAAATAAATTACACATTTGGGATAAATAAAGTTATCTGAACTGAACTGGGCCTGTTGCTGGACCTGGCCACTTTCGGTAGATCCTGATCACTGCATATCAAGAGCATCCTACATCCTATGAATCATCCATCAAGTCATCACAACCGTTCTTAAAGTCAGTCAAATCATTTCACATAACTATTTTTTCTCTGCTTCCAACACATCAGCTTAAAGAACGATGTGTTCACTTGCAGTCAACTATATTTAACTCTCTGAAAAGTGCCAATGCAACATTCCCTTCAGCTGTCAGTGGTCAAAATGTTGTCTGATTGCATTGCCAATCTGACCTTCCCTGCATATGACACACATCATATAATCCAAAGTTTTACCACACATAAACCTATTTCCATTTAGTTTTATTATCCAAAATTCATGACGCCTTGAAGTGACCACAGAAAAAATCCAACAAAGGGTGGGCTATAGTATGAAATGCAGGATTAATTAACAAAATGAGCAGTTTGACCTGCTTTGCAGAGGTTCTATGTTCTCCCCGAGTAAGTGGGCTCCTTCCACTGTCTGAAAACGTGCATGTTAGGTCAATTAGTCACTGTAAATTCTCCCTAGGAGTGCGTGTGAGTGGTTATTAGTCTCTCTGTGTTGGCCCTGCGATGGACTGGCGACCTGTCCAGGGTGAACCCTGCCTCTTGCCTACTAATTGCTGGGATAGGCTCCAGCTTCCCCATGACCCTGAACTGAACAGAAAAATAGAAACAGAAAACACTGGCTAATGTGGTACAAAGTGGACAGAGAAACTGGTAAGGGTCAGCTTGGTCTGATCAGAAAACAAACAAACAGAATCAACAAAAATCTGAAATCCAAGATCTAAATATGGATGAACAGAATGTGCAGCTTGATATCCCAACAAAGAAATGAGAAGCAGGAGGCAAGGATTGAGGAAAGGCCAGAAGATTAACAGTCATGCACACCTCTCCAACAAGCTGTTTGAGAGCACACACACACATACACACACACACTCCCTTTACTTGCTCTACTGTGATGCCAATGGCTAGAAGATCATTCTTTGTGTTTGATGTAGTCCTTCAAAGAGCTCCACTGAACTGCAGCTGTTGCTCTCTTTTACACGCTTTGCAGTATTAAGCTTGAGAATGGAAAATGAACCACAAAAAGCCAGTCACCGGTCACACTCACGGAAAAGTAGTTGTACCATTGAGGACAAGTCTTGCCAATTGTTGCCCGTTGTTTTAGAAAACAACAATATTGCCCAAGGAGATCTGCTTAAAAAAAGACTGACAAGATGATAAAATGCTGTAATGTTGCTACACTCAGGTTTTTGCACCATAGCTGTCATTTTCTGCTGGCAGATGTCTCACGCTTGAAAGATGCAGTAAAGCACAGGTGTGGTGCTGAAATGACTGCTCAGGGCCCATTTATTCTGTTGAGTGACAGTATGAAGGCAGGACAGGATTAAATTGTCTGAATGTGGCATTTATGACAAACACAGACAGACAGACGCAGGTTTTGCAGATGCACTATTCTACAAAAATCCCTGAAATTCATTGAACATGAAAAAAATCAACACTTAATAAGCATGCTTACACAGAAGCCATGTATAGTTACACCGTCTGATCTTTTGTGTCATTATAGGCTATAGACAATTTTCATGGTGCCGCCATGTCTGTCAGTTTCTGCTAAGGATTTCTGACTACCTCCGGGTATTTTATACTAAGGATATTCGCAACTTGTCCTGTCTGTCCAGCATCATAGCAAGGAGAATGATAGTCTGGCTGATTTGTTGTGTTGAACAGATTTACTTTGCCAAAGGGAGCTTTATCAGCACAAGGCTCCTCATATATTCTGAATTTATTCATTTTATTTAATTTTATTGAACTGAATGCTTTTTTGTTACTGCATTTGACATAATATTGGTGGGCCTGACAAGAAAGAAGAAAGGGTTGAGAAAAGAAACAATAAGTGGAACAGAAAAAAAAAGGAGGGAAAAAACATGGATATACCCAAGGGGGAAATACACAAATTAACAACACGCTTATGAAGAGCTCCCAAATGCGATGATTGGAAAATGCAACCCGAAAAGGGTTCTGGGACATACTGACCATTTTGTGCCAAAGGTGGTTGCAGCAACTTGTGAAAACAAAAAACATATGTACGTTGTAAAGCAGGGCTACTCAGTTTGGTCCTACAACGGCCGCGATCAAGCAGGTTTCCATGTCTCCGTGCTCTAGCACAAGTTAATGAGTCATTGTGCAGAGCTTGATTGGCTGTTGGATCTGTCTAATTTGAGTCAGGTGTGTTAGAGCAGGAAGACATGGAAAACCCGCTGGATTGTGGCCCTATAGGACCAAACTGAGTAGCCCTGTTGTAAAGTGAACTAGCATGCCATAGGATGGCAGCTGCACAGCTGCATGACTGACCGGGTCCAGCTATACAGGTGCAGCCTGCAGTTTCCACTTCTGCATCCTAACCACCCAATACTTTTGACAGGAATCATTCAGACACTGGCTTGGTTGAACATCCACCTTCATGGACACTAAACTGCCAGGTTTGTGCTATCAACACACAGCTGACTGCGGCTGTGTGTTGATAAGTCTATGCAAGTCTATGGCATTTCTATTTACCACCAGGGACTCAACAAACTATACTGTATAGTGCTAATTGTACTTATCCTCCCAGTTCAGTGTTGTAGCAGGTGAGGAAATAATAACACCTTCTTTTATAAGAAATACATGAGAATATTAGCATTTTAGAGACATTACTATTCAATGTAAATTAATGCAGATCTTACTCGACTGGCAGTGCTTAGCAGAAACTGATGGACTGTAGAAGTAAACTGGAAATGTCCCTGAAACTTGTCTATAAAAGTCTTATTCAGATCTTTCCATGTCGGCATTGCAAGACATTAAATATCTATTATCGCATTTGTGTGATCATATTGCTCTCTGTAGCAAAATGACATTGCATACAACAATTGCATGCTATTTTGAGACTTTATATTGTGTGAGGTTTTTCTAGCCTGTCAGGTTTATTGTAGCATATGATGATTAAACATAATGATGGACATGACAATTTGCAGCGAAGAAAATACAACGTAGCTCAGCCTTTTTCCTTGGTTGATTAGGACTGTAAGGGGGGAAAAGCCCCTACTACTTTCAGGTAGCATTTCATACATTGCTCGAACTGGTTATGACTCATATAAAAAAAGGACTCTTCACAAAATATCATACTTGTGAGCCTCTCATAGAGCATTTTAACATTTTTTGTAGGATAAGGTTAACTACATAAACTATCCAAAGATATGAAGGGTGAAAATGTACTTTATTTCCAACCAGTAGTTCAAGTAAACAAGGTAAAGGATTTTTTTTTTTTTTAAAGGAAGAAAAAAGATGCGCTGTCTCACAGAGAGTCTCTTTAGAGTCCTTTTCAGTAGCAAAAAGCAGATACGAACTATTGGAAAGCCGTCACTGTTTGTACCAAAAGTTGTGGATGGAGGTCTTTTGAAAGAAATAAAGAAGATACTTGTACCAAACTAAGACTGAGAATGAAGTCAGAGATAAAAATGCCTTTTTGTTGTTGCTCTAAAAGCCCACAATCCCACTAAATTCATTCATTTAAATAGTTTTTTTGTCCAAACCATGATATTAAACTCATTTATCCAGTTAGCACAGGTATTGTTCCCCCGCTGGTAAAATAACTTTACAGCCAGAAATTTAATTCAATGTCTAAAATATGTTTATACTCACAAAGTGACAACAAAATGAAAAGCTGAGTCTGAAATCAGTGAACTTGCCTCAGCGAATCGTGCCCTCAGAATGTCACCCTGTTCACAGAAAAAGGTACGAGGACTCACGTTGGCTAAGTGGCGCATATGCCGCAAGTTTCCTTTCATTAACTCCTGATTAACAAGAGCCGCTGGTGGTGGGGAGCCAAAATCAGCACTGATGTGCAGCGAAGCGTTGGCTAATCATACTTGGCCTTTGCCATAAAAACACTTTGCTAATGAGTGTTGGCCGCTAGGCACAATATGCTGTTCGGAGCTGCTACAAAGTCAGTTCTGCTAGTTGTTTGGTCCTTGACACAAACACGAGCACATCTGTGCAAAGATACGCAGTATCAACACAAACTCCACATGAATGTATGATAAGCTCAGCCTGGCAACTCACTCATGTCAATATTTATGAAAATAAATGTCTCTTTCAGAAGGTCCCTGTCACCTGGTGATAAAAGAGCAATTGTAGGCATAACCATATGAATAGAAGTTTGAAGACCCTGACTTCCATCCATGAGGTCAAAAGTGTTAAGTGTTAAGCAGAGTCAGAAAGCAATAAAATCTTCACGCTTTTATTTCTGACCTTTAATTTCGCGGTTATGAATGGCTGGAAATTTAGACCAAAAATGTTAATGTTAAAAGCGATGTGAAAAGAGAGCATGACTGTTTGGATGAAGCGCCTCCAGTTCACAGCTCACACCCCGGCTTTAAAAAGGCTGTGAAAATGTATTTCCACAAAAACAAACAAAATGAAGCCACAAATTTCCCATTTTCAGTCGTTATTTGGGATAAACTGAGACATCAGGGATGGAGGAAGCTCATCACCAGAAAAACAAGAAATTATCTCCCGCAAGCAAATCCAGAAACACTTCGATAATGAGCGCTTTGCATCATAGATTGCCGCTTAATTAAAAAGGAAAAAAAAAACACTAACAAAGTTCCGGTGGATTAAAATTTCAAATTTATGATAAGAAAAGACCAAAGTGCAGTTTATGACATAAAACTACCTTCATTTCTCTCTCTCTCTCTGTCTCATGCAGACACACACAACAAAGACGCTGTAATCAGATAACCCGCTCAAATCAGTGTGCCCATTTCTGCCTACCAATATAGGATCCTATTTAACATGACAACAATTTAATTTAAGCTGTTCTGATAAGCCTCCAGGAGACAGAGGGAGACGACGTGGAGCTGCAGGAGGAGGACAGAGCACTGACATTTATTAAGAGCAAATAGTATGTGAAAATAAGGTGGATTGATTTGCCTCCTTTTATGGAAAGTGTTGTTATTGCAAATAAGCACAAAATGTTTATGTCTATTTTTATAATTGTGAGGAAAATCAATAGCTCTCAGAGTAAAAAAAAACAAACACATTTCAGTAAATGAAGGGATAGTGGTCTGTTCTTATTTTCACAAGGTTAGAACAAATTTAATGGGATTGGGGTAAACAGAAAATCGTCTGCCAGAGAAAATCAGTATATGGTCAGCATCACAGGTCGTGTGATTCTGGTAACTAGTAAGCAAACCTATTCAATCCACTGAAAAGTCAAATTTCAGTTGTCACTTTTATCTGTTTTTCCTCTGCAAACAAGATGCTGACTTTGTATTTAAGGAGGAGAATGAAGGGAAGATTGAATCTGGATGCAAATCAATACTTTGTACCGAGGTTCAAATTACACACAAGCTTTCAGGTCTATACTGAAACTTCCCAAATCACATGCACGTGCATTTATATTAGTCAAAAATGTGGTTATTTCCAAAAACATTTTGCTGCTACCATATTCAGCTGATACAATCAGAATAATAATGCATAAACAATTAAGTTACGAGTCACGACATTTTAAAAAATCAGAATTTGGACATTTTTAAGCATTTAGGTGTTCTGTCAAAGCGGTGACACGGACCCACCGAACCCCACTTCTTCCTCCTTATTTTTGAAATTTCTGATCATTTTCAAGTCTTACATTCAAGTTTTCATCAGCTGGTGTCCAGAAACAAAGTTTTAACTGATGCGAATTTGGCCTTATCTCAGCAAGAGAAGCTGATTTTGAGCATGTAGTGTAGGTGCCGTTACAGTGGTGAACTGACTCTAAGAAAACGCACTTTATCCTCCTCATTTATGGAGATCCTGAAAGTTTTCAAACCTTAGATTTAGAATATTTATCATCAGGTCCAGAAACACAGATGAGCTTTTACTGATGCTATTCGAAATATCCAAGTTTCAACCATACTCAGTATTGACAAGTACTTAAAGGTAGAGTCCAGAGTATCCCCCCTGAAAATAAACGTCAGACCTGCGCAAGTGAAATCCGTCTCAATCCGTCTCAATCCATCTCAATCCGCGCCTTTGGGCCTCTACTCTCGTGCAGTGGTGAGTTTGAATGCAACTCCCTCTCCCCCTGTCTGTAATTCGTCTTTTCCGTTTGTTTTGTTGTGGTCAGGGCGTTTCTGGGTGGAGATTTCTGTTTATATCGCCAGCCAATGACAGAGCTGAGGACGTGACGGTGTGTGGGAATAAGCTCATGATTGGAGCAAATGCAAGTCACTCGAACTCTCAAAGAAAAAAAAGAAGAAAGAAAAACAGTGGACGTAGCAAAGAACAGGAAGTACTCTGCACGTTGGAAAACCAGGGTTAATATTGGTTTTGCTTTTACCCACTTCTGAGCTTTGAAGGAGTCCTTGAAGCTGAATAAGCTGAAGAACGAGGCGGCCATTAGCCAGAAGGGAGGAGTGTTGTTTACAAACAGAAACGTGGAGGGACTCCAGACTCTACCTTTAAATGTATGTACTTGTATGCGGTTTGGAAATATGAGTTTTGGTCCATTCCATTTTTTTTTTAAAAAAAAGGAACTTTAGAAAAATGAAATGTATCCTGAAAGTAGACTATTTTCGGGCTCGTCCACAGAGTATCAGCTGAATGTCTCTAGGGGAGCTTCTTTGCTATTCAGGGGAGCCAAGCTCCCCTTAGCTCCCCCATAATTTGAACCATGCTTTGCTTTGTTTTGTTTGTTTGTTTTACAGAGAAGAAGCATTCTCAAGCAAATGAATGAAGCCACAATGTGTCGATGCTGTGATGACATCTGTAAAACAGTTACAGATTTATTTGCATGGCTTCAGTAATAAAAAGTGAATTAGTTTTAATAAAGCTGCATTTTAAAAGCTAATAAAACTTACAAACTCCCTTTTTCATTAGTGAAGATTGGAACAGAATTCAAAATTAATTAATTAATCAGTGTTTCTCAGCTATGTGTAATGTATTTCTTCCATTTTTATCTTAGAAAATTCACTCAGAAGTTGTGTGACATTCAAGCTATACACACGATTTATAGAGAAATATACATATGTTACAAAAACCTGACATTCAGTGTCTGATTGTTTTTCTTTATGCTACCCTCATAATTAAACATTCCACATTACCCACTGCAGATCCTTATTAAAGCTTTACAGTGGCAAACCACATTGTTGCTTTTCACATCAGCTCAGGAAACACAAGTTATGTGTCACCAGCTGGCGCTAATATATTCCATCATGGTCATTGTCTGAGCCGAGAACAGCAAGCAGTCGTGAACAATTGCAGCCTGTCGCCTGCAATTGTTCATCACCATCTCCTCGTCAAGGTCACCAACTCTGCTGGCTGTGCCAGGCCTTCAGTTAAAAAGAACCGTTTTCAGAAAATTACCTGAAATAAAAGAATTAACATTCTACAACTGACTAAGGCTGATTTATGGCAAAAAATATACAACATTATTGTAGTGTCATACTTACAGAAATCCTTCCAAGATGCTTCCTGCTGTAACAAAGGGTTAAAGAATGAATTGGCCCGGAGCAATTTTAATGCTGAGCCATTTTTCTCTTTCTTTGAAATCAGTGAAGTCATCAGCTCATTCAGTCCTGCGCTTTCCATTCAATAGAGACTAAGTTGGCTTCTGTATAGTCATTTTGTAGCTTTTGTACAAAATGCAACAAAAGCTTAAGGATTGCTAGAAGGAAATATAACATGCATGCCCCTGGCTTTATTATGACATATAATGCGATACACTCTTGCTCCAAAGACAATTATTTAATTAATTATTCATTTTCTTCTTCCAATTCTTTATCCTGCAGGACAAAACACTGCTGAAATGCCTTCCTCCCACTCAGTTTGTCGCATTCACATTCCAACCCTGGCGTAAACAGCATCTCATTAGATCGCTAACATGAACACCAGCTGTACCTGATGACCTTGATCAATAACCGCTGCATTACTTCATCTCGGCTATGAGATGAGACAGTCGATTCTCAAACGCACACATGGCTGAACGTGGAGGAATATCTCAACAGCTGACTGAGAAAAATAGTCAGAATTCAGAAAGTTTAACATGTGTTGGCTTATTTTACATCAGCACCGCTGGGATTTAAAATCAATCCCCCACTGAAGGCAAGAAGCATCTAATTTGCCTTCCACTGCCACAATGTAAACACAGCTTTACCCTGGGGCCTAAAAGTCGATGGACAGAGCTTAAATAAGAAACGAGACAGGAGTAAATGTACAGTATGACTATGAAATAGCTTAGCACTGATAAAATATATTCAGTTTTTATTCTTAAACTTAAATGTAATGAGCTGCTGAATGGTGATCAGGGTTCCCACTCTTTTCTTGAAGTTATTTTCCAGGACTTTTCCAGGACTTTTTCAGAACTTTTCCAGCTGCTACAGTACGACTCAAGTTATCATAACATAGACTAATAAATTCCACCCCGAGCTTTTGGAGAAGTGCTCGGCAATGGTAGCTTATATTTTGTACAGAGTTGAAGCAGCGACGAAGCAGAGATGAAGGAAAGATGAAGTGAAGACGGAACGGCGACAAAGCAGAAGCGAAGCAGCAACAAAGCAGAGATGACGTAGAAACAAATAGAGACAAAGCAGAGATGAAGTAAAGACGAAGCAGAGATGAAGAAAGACGAAGCAGAGATGAAGTAAAGACGAAGCAGAGATGAAGTAAAGATGAAGCAGAGATGAAGTAAAGATGAAGCAGAGATGAAGTAAAGATGAAGCAGAGATGAAGTAAAGATGAAGCAGAGATGAAGCAGAGATGCTACAGCTTACTGTTACATGCATGTGTTAAAAGTTTAACCTTTTTGTGTTCAGCCACAATGCAGAGAGAAGCAGAGGCAGAAAAAAAAATCATTTTCCAAGACAACTCAAGCTTTCCCAGGACATTTTACTCTTTTTCTAATTTTCCTGAGTTTTCCAGGTTTTCCAGGACACATGGGAACCCTAATGATGACCATTTTCTAACAGGTGATCATTTCTTTACTGCATGTTTGGGGTGTAAATCGCTGGTTTGATGACAGTACAATGTTATATCGATACAGTGGATAGGCGATTCGATATCTTCCAATATCTCAAATTCAATCACAAAATGATTTCGTTTCGATTTGATTTAGGATCCAAAGATTGATATAAAACGATATAATTGACCATTACAAGTAATAAACATGGTTATTGTTTCTTAACATAATTGTAAGCTTGGCAGTACAATCTACCTGTGTTACATTTATTCACTGCACAGCTATAAACATGGATTTTGCTGTGAAAATATTGTGTCAGAGGACCTCCAAGATGAAGTCATTTTCATAATAAAAGTGGGTTTGACATAGATTTTTGGTCGATATTGGGTTTTTGTATCGGTTTACAATCGATACATCAATCTATGTATACTGATGTTGTTCACCCTACTGCATGTGCAGTTTAAATTCAACTTTATTTGTATAGCGTCCATTCATGACAATGATGTACTGCATGTGCAGTTTAAATACAGAAAAATGGTAGATTAAAAGCCTAGAAGGAAACAGGATAGACCCCATCTACAGCAGAGAAACAAACATTTTCTCCTGACTGATATATCCACACAAAATAAAATAAAGCATCCTCTCTTGTCTGCTGAGCTGGTGGTTATCCTCGATTCTCTACACTGCTCTGCTTCTGCATCTCTCTGGAAAGTATATGCAGTGAAAATAACAAATACCAATGTATTATTCAGGAGAATCCAAATGCATAAATACATTAAAAAGTCTCAAAACCCTACACCTTGTTTCTCCTTGCCTGGGATTAAACAGGTGTGTGTGGAAATGGATGTGCACGCCGAATGTGTTTTTTCTTCCAGAGTTTAGACGGGCGAGCACTGGAGGGAGAGACCAAGACTGAGATGAAGGGGAAGACAGGATTTGTCTAACAAGTATCAGTGGTTGCAGAGGAGTGGAACAGCAAGTAGAGATGGATGCAGGATTCCAGCAAAGTCCATAATCATCTCTTTATGTGTGTGAGTGAGTGCGATGATAACAAGACTGTATATTTTTCAATCTGTTTGCAAAAAAAGCCTGCAGTATGTGTATATTTCACTAAGTGTGCCTGTGTGCGTATGCTTGTCATGCACAAGGGTATAAATACGCTATCAGCACACATGCGCACAGACGCACACACACACACACACGTTCGCGCGCAGTCCGTCAGATTCTGCATGTTATGGTTATGAATACCAAGCAAGAGTCAATGCCCCAGGGAAATGAAAGCACGAAAGCCGAGTTATTTACTATGACCTCTAGCCCTGTGTGTCTGTTTGTGCATTTGTGTGCGTGAAGAAGTGTGTTCAGCAATCACCCTGGAGAAATTTGATTACTTTTTTACATTTTAGTGTATGTGTGTGCTAGTCTGTTCGTACTGATGAGAGCAGCAGCAAGAAACATATTTTGTTGTCAAGTCTTAAAGCAGCAAATGGGAGAGGGATGGAACAGAGAGTAAAATGGTGAAAAAGAAGGGGGAAGAAGAGCTAAGTACTGCGTGACTAGGAATGAGTGATTCATAGAAAGACAGGAAGAGGGATGGATAGAGAAGAAGATGTAAGGTGGGTATTTGAGGAAGGAGAGAGGAAAAAGAAAAGCAGGTGTGATGAGATGAGAGGAAGAGGATGAGAGATGACGGTGAGGAAAGAACAGAGTGAAAATTAAAAGAAGGGGGATAATTTATAAAGGTAGAGAGGACTTATGGGCAAGATGTGCAGAAAACTGCTATCTTCTCTGGCAAGGCAAGAAGTCTGAAGCACATACACCACCAGTTCACTGACACTGGTGGCAACTGGGAACGTAACCGTGGTAACAAAAGACATTGTCAGGGCATGAGTGCAAAGTGAAGTAGAAGTAGGCGGTATAAGGTGGTTAAGTAGGAATAAAGCAGTTTGGCTTTGATCGTCTCTCAAGCTCCACTCTAGAGTGTGTTTTTTTTTTTCCTTTTCTTTTTGCTAAGAGAGGATTTTTCAGAAACCTTCCCTCCCAGTCAGCTTTGTGTCCTGTGAGGGAATAAATCAGGGCTTTACCTGGCTCAGCCTGAGCACCTTAACAACGAGACAAAAGGCAAAATGCACAGATGGAGTAACAATCTGAGGCCATGTCTATTTTAACTCTGGGAGAAGGCCGTCTTTCAACAGAGAGCCAGAAACACAAAAGAGCAAAAACATCAATGAACACACAAAGAGAAAAAACAACTCTTAATAGAAATCATTTTCTTTTTTTTTTTTTTAACATCTCATCCATAACCCCAAATCACTGTTTCTAAAGTACATAAAGGCTGTGAGTGACTACGTTTTTCAGCCCAAATAATGGGACAATACCAGCTGGACAAAATCACTGACCAATTCCAATTCAAGCTCAATTATAAAACCATTATAACCATCCCTACTTTGGAAGCTGCCCCCGCAACCTGACCCCCGATAAGCAGAAGAAGACGGAACAGTACGATTAGAAAAGAAATTCAGCTTGTTTAGTTAAAAACTGCTTTCCGGTTTCTCTTATATAAAAGCAAAGCAACAGGTTTTATTTGCACTTTTCTGGTTGGCAGGTACTCCACCTTCAATTTAACACATGCATTTATTACAGGCCTGAGTAAACCGGTATAAAAGCAGCTTCTTATCCTTAACAGCTGCTGTTCCCGGAATGCCACGTCATCAAATCTCAACAAAGGACTGAATCTTGCAAAGGACTTAGTCCTTCATTATGTTTCATTTTAAGGATGCACCTACAATCCCCAGTAAGAAGAGGAATCAGTGTCTGGGTTATATGGATCTTGATGTAAACAAGTTTACTTTCACTGTATTTACATTTCATTATAGTGTTGTGAGCACTGGAATGCTCTCCATTAAAGGACGGTCACGTATACTTTCTTTTGTCTGGTGGGCAGCCAGCCAACTGTTACTCACCATTGAACAGAAATGTTAGTTTTGAAACCGATGCTGGGATTTTAACTGGGATATCTGCCCACTTGTTTAGGCTCCTCAAGGGGGCTCCAGCTCTTTCTATGTGAAATGGGAGGATCTACTTTATCGGGGAGATCGTCCTAAATGGAGAAACTACCAGTGTTCAACACTATGCAGTCATCTTCAGTTCAAATGGAAGCTGGCTGCTGATTTCTGAAGATATGTCTTGAATGACTGAGCTGAAAAGTTTTACCGCATATTTTAGAGGTAACAAGGAGATGTTCACATCCCCCTAGTATTACTCCTGACAACCTGCAGCATGTCAGAGCAGTTGGGGAGTCCTGATACCTCTCTCTTTTCACGGTGAGGACATAGGAGTGTGTTGGACCAGGAGATAAAGCAGTCTCAGTCCAGAGGGAGGACAATGCACTAACAGCATTGAAGGTGAAGAGACTGACAGCCAACTCCAAGAACATACGTGCACTCCCACAAAATCAATCGCCATTGATCACTCTTTCCAGTCCCAGTCGACTGACCTACACACATACACACGCACACACACACTCCCCTTTTTTGTATTACTTGTTGCGCTCCATCCTGAAGAAAAAAAAAAGTAAAGATTGAAAACTTCATATTCCACTAGAGTGGCCACACAAGATGAGTTCTGCAGCACTTCGGTGGCTCTCTCTGGGAAAAGGAGTGTATTTACCACTCTTCTCCAAGTTCAATATTAGGATAGCCAACACGGCACACATTCCCCAGCTGAATCTCGGCTCTGTATGCCCACACATACACGAATGCACAGGCACACAGAGGTCCGAATCACCCAAGTCTCTGCAGCACAAAGTGCTTCTGCTCGCCGTTTCTTTCTGCTCTTCACAGACCGGTTCGTTTCCTCACATCATGTTGTTATCAGGCGTTCCAGCAGGGCCAATTAAAACGCAGCTTCTCCTTTTAATTTCGATAATATCTAAGGCCATTATGTGCACATCTCCTCCCTGCTTGACCGCCGGAAATGTAACCCTACAGACCTCAAATCACTCATCTAGAACAAAAGGCAGATAATGAAGAAGCTGGACTGGAGGTAGTCTGGGCCATTAAGGGGCAGGTTATGAATATGAGAGCAGAGCACTGGGAAACACTAAGCACCTGCACTTCAGCAACAAGCAGGTCATTTAGACTTGTCCTCAGGTGGGAACTTAGACCATTACCTTAAATGTCCTATTAGCCGATTCAGGTTTAAGAGCAGGTGCTACTGTAAGTGGGTTTGATTTGATGGGATTTTACATTACTGAGCCAAATTCTGCTAAAGTGTGCCGTCAGAGCACTGGGAATACTGGGGCGGACTGGAAGTTAACATCTAGGTTGTAAATAATTTCATGTTAAAACTGCAAGTGGGCGCAGAACCGTTACAATTTATTTTCCTTCTCTCATTCAAATACGTTTGGATAACTGTTGTTTTGAACCTGTTTTATCGCTCTTCTTACTTCATAGCTTACTTTAAATAACTGCATTCACTTGGTGATTTAAATGATTTGATAATTCAAGACTATTTTCAGTGCTTTAATAAAATAAAATGCTGATTTTAGATTTAATCTCAGTGGTACTTTTGCTGGAACAGAGGTGCGCTAACCGATGTGCTGCATCTTCTTTTAACATTGTTAGGACCTTGAAACAGAACAAGCCAATTGTTGTGGTTTTATAAATCAAGTGTTTTTGTTTTGTTTTTTCTGGATATAGGAGTACAACTTCCAAACAACTTGTGGCTTCCACAATGTAATTTCTCCAGATAAGAGGTCAAGACATCAGATGGACGAGTTTGACAAGCAAAGCCTTTCAATATGAGGACATCATCTCAAAAAACAGCTTATTTTACTTCCAAACTTGGATAAACTGTACAATTTAGTATCAATGACAGCCTCACACAGCATTTGTACTAATGCACACCACACAGTATAAGATGCTGGCGCTTAAATGGTTTTCTCTAGACATTCCTAAATATGATCTGAATCTTTATTAGATGATTGTACAGACTAATTGTTTGCAGTTAAACTTATATATTATCATTTCATTTGCCTACATTGTCCTCCAGAGCTCCCACAGCCAGTCTGAGATGCTCCTTTACATTTTTTTTTTTATCTCCTCAATGCTTTAATCAACATGTTTTTAGTGTCAAATTAAAAATGAACACTAAAAAAAAAACAAACAAACAAAAGAATTTTGCAATTTGTCAGGAAAAATTGCAGAATTTTTACTTTTTTTTCATTTTACAACATAGGTTTTGCTTTAAGTAAGCACCATAAAGCTTGAAATAGTGAAATATAGCCGTGTGTGCACCATCCAGATGTCAGGAGCCTGCAGGTCGATGCTCTCCCTCTGTTTGCAAAAATATAACCCAAGTTTCAGACATTTACTTAGAGATAATGTGCCCCACATAACTCCAGTCACTTTATAATGGGGATAATCAGCGAGAGAAAAACCTCTTTTGTGGCTGTGTTCCCGAGTGCCAGATAAGACTCCGGGATAGATTTGAATTGGGCATGATGGCTTCTCAGAACGGTATCCAATTCACTTACCTCAATGCAGACCCGCCATTCAGATCGAATGAGTCAAGCAAAGCTTTGCACAAAAGCACCGATCTGACCGCCCACACAATTCTTAAAGTTAAAAGCTCTCCCATTCCCGAAGCTATCCCTCCTTTTGCACAGTCTCCTTCTCTTCATCCTTCCCATCTTCTCCTTCCTCATCTTCCGTCAGCCTTGACAACTCCATAATCTCGCCGAGTGACCTGCCCGGGCTTTACTGTACCCACTGAATTTATTGGTGGCAGAAAGAGAATGAAAACCTGTCACCTGGCTTCCGATGACCTCCAACACCCTTCCCCTACACCCAAGCCGACATGCATATGCGGCATGCTGCACAGCCACACGCCTTCAGTCTATTCTGTTTTTGTGCTTACAGAGTACAAATATGAATAACCTTGACTTTGGCCAAACACAGACGCATAAATATAAATGTTGATGAATATTAAACCACACTTCGAAACCTGACTGCAGTTCTCATCCTGCTGCCTGCTTCGAGTCTGGTTGGCTGCCCTTCCGAAAATTGTCTGTAGACAGGTGGGAGCCTTCAACAAGGCTGTTGCAATAAAAAGCAGAGGTAAATAAACCAACCTGACAGCTACCTAAGTGGTTTATAGACACTTGACCATGGCTGCTTATATTGAGGTAGCTGTAACACCAAACGCCAAAGAAACAAAGAGAACGTGTAAGAAATGATGGCAAAATTGAAAGGAGGAGAATTTACAGGGGCTTTCTGCTAACTAAAATTGTTCTTTGTTGGGTTACGAACAACACTAATATCTACAATTTAAACTTCACAGTCACTTAATCTTTACCTGCCAGCTTCAGCAGTTTGACAGGGTCGAGCCTCTAAATTCTGCCAATACTTGCCAGACTGTCACAAATGTGTGTTAGATAGTGTTTAAAGCTTTCAGCTTTTATGAAATGATACAGTGGACACCTTTCTCACGTCATACAATCTGGGAAAGGATTTTTACCAGATGATAGAGTGCATATATAAAAGAAAAAAAAGGCAGAAAGTAAAACCAATGTAACAGGAACATACTGTACAATCATTGTTGCAACCGTGAGTTAATTTTTTGTACAGAATTAAAAATCTATCATGGAATAAATTCATATCAAATTATTTTGTAATATAATAAACCAGATAACTTACTGATATATCCAAAGTTATGGATCAAAAATAACGAAGCCCTTGTGATATGATGAAACAGTAAAATTTTAAAAAGAGAAACTCAGCACATACAGTAGCCTCGAGTCAATAACCAGCACTGCTGCTCAGATCTGGTTTAAAAGTTGTGATTGGCAAACATTCCCCTTTCTGTCTGCTACTACATTCTCCCGCTGCTTCACTGTTATGTATTCAAGTACTTTTAATGTGTTTTTACAGTACTACGGTTTAACACAGTTAGTTTTCTCTGCTGTAATGTTGGGTGATACATTTGACTCCTGATTTGACTTTGATTTCATCGTCCCTCACTCAGAGTGGTTCTAGTGCCAAAAGCAGCACATCAGCCCCACATTATAATAAAACCTCCACCATGCTTAACAGTGAGGAAGGTTTTATTGACCATGTGGGCTCCATTTCACCACATTTAAACAAACTGATGCGCACAGTCTCACAGCTTTGGTTTGCTCTTACCAAAGATGGGAGATTGATCAAGTTTTTGCTGAAATTTATTTTATCTTTTCAGGCCATTTCTTTTTTTTTTTTTTTTTTTAAATGACTTGTTCACTGGTCTTTGCCCATGAAGCTACACTTGATTCAGAGTGCAGCATGTTAGAGCCTGAAACCACCACTTCAGCTTACTGCTGGTAAGCCTGAAGTTGTTTGGATACCTTTTGTGGTGTGTTTTCAACAGTCTGCAACATTCCCTACAGACTTCTCTCATTTAGCTTTTACTCAGCTCCAAGATATAGCCTTTGGAATAATTATGTTTTGGTAAACAACATTCCTGATGCTCTCACAAAGCTCATTGTGAAAGGAAACTGGAAAAAAAGAATGTAAAGGCATTCTTCATTTGTTTATTCTTTCCATGTTAACACTAGAAATTAAATTCAGACAAGTCATTTAGTTTTGCCTTTTATTTTCCATGTCTGAGCAAAGGACCACCATCCACACACCCCGCTACATGATTTTTAGCAGATTGTTTAGTTTTTGCACAACAGACTTTCAACCTCAATTGTCAGCTAGTTAATGACGGCTCACTTTACCGTGTTCCTGAGAAAGCCAGCTAGATTTACCGCATTAAAGGGACATTGTGTAACAATTGTATATTGCGAGCAGCTCCCTCGTTCTTTTCATGCTGCGTTCGCGTGAAACCGGGCAGACGGACGACAGCCGCTGCATCTAAAGGCATAAATGTGAAGATGTTGTCTGTCAGTTACAGTGACTTCAGTCCGCATCGGATATGTTGTCATGGCGATGTTGTATTATTTTCCCTGACCCATGTTTTACCGTCTTTCTCTCAGCTTCTGTTTGATTAAAATGACATGTGGTTTGTTACTGACGGCCGTCTGCCCGACTGTACGTGAACCCAGCATCAGTGTAACACTCGGTTCCTCCTCACTGCACCGCAGTGACTTTTCAAAGGCATTACCTCGAACTGAGCTGACAATTACGGTGTCTCCGGTGAGTTTCTGTGGTTTCCTGCTGTCACGCTTCTACTGAACGTAAAAACATGGCGACAAAACATGGTAGCCAGCACTGAGCCCGTTTGATGTATATATGAATGATACGGACAGCAAATTCAGAGCTTACAGGAGCATTTCAGTTTGTTGATGGGAGTGATTACTGATTATGGAAAAACACTTTAGAATGAAGTAATTAATTTTAGTGAATAGATAACAGGAACTTACACAATATCCCATCAAGTAAAAATTTTATTCAATTAAACAGGTTTCAAACATTCAGCCCAGTCAAAATCTTGCATGTCCTCTGTGAAGAGAACACTTTGGGATAAAAAAAAAAAAAAAAAAAAAAGTCAGAACAAGTCTATGTTTTTAACTGGCACATACAAGTATGAGCACACTCTAGGATCTATTTCGATTTGCTTTTATTTGCTTTTAGGTGTTTGAATGGTGTTGCCCTGCTGCACCTCCCTGAGCTCCTCCAGCCTAATACACCCTGTCTGTCTCTGAGGTCGGCTGACCAACTCCTCCTAGGGGCCGAGTATTTGTGGTGGCAGCACCTAAACTGTGGAATGAGCTGTTTTTATCCATTAGTCGGGCCTCTGTATCTCTTTTTAAAACCCATTAGTTCACTTTGGCCTTAGCCGCAGCATGACATGCTGACATTTTGATCTGATTTTTATGGGTTTTTTTTAATCTAATGTTATATTGTATGTTGTAGCATGTTGTTATTGTAATTATAAATAAAGTTGCAGTTACTATGCACTGTAGAGCTACGTTTCCTTAAGATTTTATTCAATAAACGCTCACTTCTGACCAGACACAAATGCAATTTATCTCTGAGGCCATACTGTACTCCAGTGGCAGACGATACTGCAAAAAAAAAGGCTCCAGTAAAAGGAATCCAGTGAATATCACAAGTCTTTAATCTATTTAAAAAACTGTTTAGGCAAAAATGAAAGGGTTTAAGGTGTTAATTCATATACAATCTGTCAAGTCATTTTTGCATCAGCCATAATGATAAAAGTATAAATCCAACTGATGGCATATTGCTTTGACAAGACTAAACAGAGCTTGAACACAAAGAACTGGTTAACAAGATTCACTAGCATTTCAGCCTTTGCTATAGCTGTGCATTGCCTTCTTAAAGTGCAAGTACAAAAGGTAATGAGGCTGCTGCAGTGGATGCTATCTGTCTTTAAAGTGAATAAATGTGTTTTCTTTAAAAGGGAGCCAGAGCCAGCATGAAAATAATAACATGAAATTTAATCTACCTTCAGACTCAGTTCTTTTTGACTCCCTAAAATATAGACAATGGAGGAAAGAATATGAAATCTTGCTTGATGCACATCAGCAGATAATGGAAGTAAAGTTCTGCTTGGGTGGAAAGTGTGTAGTAATAATTTGGATATTATAATAATTATTATTTGTATTATTTTCTTTTATCTGTTTTCCACAAAACTGCCTTTTGTTGTTGTAAGTGCAAATGATGTTGCTTCTGATGGATCTAAATCTTCCTAAACCATCATTCAACTTGTGCTTCCACCTCTTCTCTATAGAATTAAGTCTCCTACAATTTGTCCATCTCTCTCACTTGTTCTGCTGCCCTCTTTTTCTGAATGTTTCAAAGCTCCTTCCTTTTTTTACATTACGCCCTCCCTTTTCACAAGCTATTTCTCTCTTCTCTGCTGTACTCAGTGTTCCTCCTGTCTTCTCTCTATCTGTTCTATCTTCTTATTTCCTCTCTGTCAGTTGTGAGCAGTTCCCAAGATTGTTATTAGTGCTGAGTTCAAGCCTGCGATGTCATCAGACCCCTGGAATTAGCAGCGGGCCCACACTGACAGGGACAAAACGCTGTAGTTATTACAGAGGTTGCTTCAATGTTCCAGCTTTGGCAGGAATCTGCTCATTGGAGCCGTGGATTTTGATGGGCTTTGCTAAAGAGAGGCAATGGGCACCAACCAGAGGTCAAATAAGCACTAGATGACTACCAGTGGGAGCAGTAAGTGGAACACTCTTTGTTTGTGATGGTGCAGGTGGCATTTAAGCATTGGGAGCAGAGCCATGTTGGGAAGACAATACACTGGACAAAATGGTGGGTTTTATTATTGTGGTAAAAAAAGATAGAAAGACTAAATCTGTTGTATTAAAACAGGGTGGGATAGAAATCCATTAACTTGACTGTAATAAGCAATTTAGTGCCACTTGGAGACTTGCAGCTTTATGTTTCTTGAAGAAGCCATGCTAGTCTTTCCTCCCAAACATCTTGATTCGATTATTTTAAGACAAATCCCCAACCACAGAGCACTCTCAGCATGCTTTAAGCACTTTATCCACCAATATTTCACAGCTTTTACATTCCACTCTCATTGTCTCAGTTGAAATTGCTTGGCCTTTTGTGGATCAATCCTTTTTGCATCAAAAGTAAAAATGAAATCTCTCAAAATGTCCAGATGCTCATATTAATATCAACAAGTCATAAAAATTGATAAATTGCTGTCAATCCTGTTTGGAGATTTAGAGACTGTGCTCATCTCATGAATACAGTAAAATGGGTGACCAGTCAAATCTGACCAGTTTCTGTTGTCTTTATATGCTAAATCCACAACATGCTCTGATTTCTGTACCAGCATTCAAATTACTTCAATTATCAAACCCTCCCGTCCCTAGATGTAATTTAGGCTTATTTTCATAGTCTTAATATCTTGAAAAACATTAAAGAGATATAGGCAGACCACTTAACAAATGTCAAGGGATTTCCCCAAAAAACTAAACAAAAAACCCCAGTTTGCTGTAAAAATGGATGAAATGATCTCAGATCACGCTCCAAAAAATAAGCCGTTTATAGACTTATAATGAGATTGAAGGATTAAATTTTCATCAGCACCCATTAAAAGGTTGTTGATTATGCTTAAAAGGCAGGTGTTTGTACTTACAGCAGGGTCCCTTGCGCAGCACCTTGATGCGCCTCTGGGTGTTGCACTGGGCTTTCTCCAGCTCACACTCATTGGAGTAGGTGGATGAATCCGAGCCACAAACCGGAGCCACCAAGGATGGACACTCCACTCTCTTGCAGACGCACTCGGCCTTGGATGGGTCAGTTGGGTCACGCTCACATACGGCGCCAAAGCCACACAGCATCCCTCTGCAGCCTATCAGACAGGAAGACAAAGAGAAGAGTTAGACGATGATGTAAAAACACTTGCTGAGATCTTAATGGGATAATGTGGTGCTCTATATACAAAAAGTTGTTTCTCTTCTGACATCTTCTTCTTAGGAAATACTCATGAACTGAAGCAAAGCTCATATTTTCCACAACAGACAGACATATCTGAAGAGACTTATCCCAGTATGTGTCAGCCACTGGGGTTTTTGCAAAGACTTCAATACAGTTTAGCAACAAAAAAGCATCAGGGATTATATGTGGCACTGATGTAAAGCAAACAGATGCACTCAATTCATTCTGGTAGAATCTGTCCACTCATGCAGAACCACTGCAGTGATGTTGGGAATTCTGAACCTTTTGCAGATTTTGGAAAAACTGCAATGCTTATATTCTAAAAATGTAGGCAAATATTTAAAAGAAAATAAGATCTACAGGCAATAGGCTGATAGAGCGCACACAATCTCTTGGACAATTCAGTTTCATTCTCACAAGGGTCCCTGAAACATCGATGATCCACCGTGAAGGAAAACACGAACTGACGACAACATGGAGACAAACCGAGGCTGGTCAAACACTTCAAGGCTTTGCAAGTCAGGCGGCAACAATTCTTAAGACTTTGATCCGAAACCTCCCACTGAGTCCTCAGCTTTGATCAAGTGTGAAACAGCAACTTGTAAAATTTGTCGGAGGAAGCTGAATGCACACGGCAAACAACAAGCACACACATGTATGTGGTTATGTTGTGTGCACAAAATATTAACTTAGAGAGTAATTGACCCGTACAGTGGCAGCTACAGCTGCTGTGGCTCTGCGCCCACTCAGAGGGCTGTTGGGCAGCCAGCTGGCGTGACGTCCTTGCCTCAGTACCGGGGGCGTTCATAGAGACAGCAAGCTCTCATAGGTAGCCAACCTGATTGGAAATCAATGGACGAAAGCACACAAAAAGTCCACTCTACAACAACAACAATAACAACAAAAAGCCCTCAGAGAGGCGAGAAGCCAATGTCACTACTGTGGCTATATGTCACACACACACACACCCACACACACACACACAGAGGCACACATACATACTGTTTCTTATCACTGGCTCACAGGTTAGGACTAAACTGGAACCGGCATGTTCGCTCGTGCTCACTGGCAGGTGGCTTTTGTGCTACTGGAAAGAAAGACAGACAGTCTGATAGACACCCACATGCACCCGCACACACATGCACACAAATGCACAAACTTTGTTCGCAGCTTAGACAACTGGTCCAGCATCTGCCCAAGGCATCTCATTCTTTTCCTCACATCGAAGCACACTGTGTGAATGCGTGTGTGTGTGTGTGTGCAGAGTGACAGGCAAGGAGCCTGTTTTTGACTTGCCCACTGTTCCCTGTAGGGGAGCAGCTGACAGCTACCTGAGCTCACTCTCTCTTGTACCAAAGGGAGAAAGAAGTGTGTGTGCGTGGGTGTGAGTGTGTGTGTGTGTGAGAGAGAAGCTATCCATGAATGCATCTGTATTCCTGACTGCCTGTGTGTGTCTGAGAAGTGTAAGCATTAGGTGTCTCTCTCTCACTCTCTCACATACACATGTGGCCTGGTGCTGGAATGAAGGCCTTGTCATGACCGGCCCACCGCTCTGCCATCCCTTCACACCACACGCAGTGCGATAGTGTGTGTTTGTGCATACGAGTGTGAGCACAGACGAAGCCATGCGAGCAGTGACAAGAGGTGGAATTCAATCAGATGTGCTGGGGGGGGGGGGACTGAAAGGTTGAGGGTCATTAAAACAGATCTCTCTCTGATCTAAATATAAGGATAATATCTAAATATACATTTCAGTCTTGCAAACTGGTTACACAAAGAGATCTGACTTCAAAAGAAGGTGAATTAGGAACAGAGGAGGTTCAAAAATTAAATTTGGATCAACAAAGACCCTCTTCATGGAGACACAATATTTATCAGATTGATAAAAATTTCAGCTGATTTGGGGGAATTTTTTATCTGTCCAAATAGGAATGATAAAAAAAAGAGACCAATAAATTAATAAATTTGGAGTAGGTTTGATTCAGGCAGAGTAGCCCCAAAGATGGTCAAGACCAAAGACTGTAAAAAAATGGACATACAGTAGTATCCTGTCACGTCTGCAGAGCTAAAAGTGAAACCAATTGGGTGTTTCCCACCATCGCGTGTGTTGTCACTCCCGGAAAATACTAAAATGAGCAAAGATAAGGCTGCTCTGAGCTGCGGAGCAAATGACTCACAGCCAAGCTAATGCTAACCAAGCTAATCTGAAGTGAACAGGAACGAACGAAGATAGACAGTTTAAAGGTAAGGCACGCTCAGACTTGCTGTTAACCAGCTAAAAAACGCTGTTGTGCAACTCTGCTACAGGCTGAGGCCTTGCTTGGAGCAAGCAGGGAGCTAACTGTTAGCCTCCGTGGCTAAAATCTCAGTCTGCCACCTGTCAATCAAAAGGACACGCCCCTAATTATGTGTAAAAAATTCAGTTATAAAAAATTCACCCCCTCACAGTTGACATGAAGGTAAACTTGACCTATTAAACCTAAAATTGTTTTTGGAACCAGGCTGTAAACATGTTTGTTTCTGCTGTGAAGTTGGGCTTTTTAACATGGACACATAATGAACAAGCATGTCTTCGCCAGTGTGGTTTTATCTCTCTGTCTCAGAGGATGACAGCAACATTGCTGTTAGCAAAACCTGTTCAGTAAGAATTTCGAGAGAAGGAAAATGTTTCAAGTTTTAACACAACAAATCTAAAAGCTCATCGCAGTCGTCATCACAGCGACGCAATTTAGAAAGAATGCAAAGCTGCTGTGGTAGCGGCTACAGTAGCGTTGCTAAGGCTAAAACAATAACCACAACAGGCGAATCAACACTGAAAAAACTTTTCAACAGACAGTGAAATGTCCGAAGTCATTAATGACAAAGTAAAGGAATAGCACTCAATGAGCAACCTTTGTCCTTGAGAACCCGGGTTTTTGGAAGTTAAAAGCACAGTTGGAGCCACGTTACACCCGTTCCTGCATCCAGCACAAACTGCAGATAACAGAAAGTTTATATTAAATATTAAATTAACGTATCCGTTATCAGAATTAGCATTGGCCACTAGATGCAAAAAATGATTGGTTATCGGTATCGGTTGGAATGTTTCATATTGTGCATCTCTAACCAGAACATCTTCACCAATGTATGAGGAAAACGAATGTTCCTGCAAACTTTCAAAGGCTCTGCAGAATCCCAGATTCAAAGAACACGAGAGCAGAGACCTCTTCAAAGCTAACATCACTCCGGCACATCAGTACCATCACAAAGATGGTTAACAACTACTCTGGAGAGAAAAGACACACACAGACATACACACTGACATACAAGCACACGTTTTCTTCTACATCTATTCCCACCTCCCATCAAAAGTTTGGGGACATTTACAGTGCCCACTGTATAAAACGGGAAAGTTTGTTCATATTTTTGACAGATAATATTTATTTATACACTTGTTTCTATTTTTAGAGAAAATTTCTTCTTTTTATAGTATTTATTTATTAATTATCAAATAAAAAAATGAATGAATCATAAAACCTATGGACTTTCTGTACGGTTGTATCTCTAAAGAATGAAATGTTTTTATACTGCAAATCTGCAGTAACTTAGGTCTGTCTTTTATTCAATGAAAATGTTCTGTACAGTTGCAGACTATTAATCATATTACAGTATACTCCATTTATATTAAAAATGTCAAAACAAAAAAACCCCATTACATTTAAAGTGTGGATTTGCAATATTGTAGCATTAATGACAACAATGGTTACACATTATATAGATTTTATTAAAAAACTATTTTTACTGATATGCATAAAGATAATACTTTTTCATTACTGAGGAAATACAAGTGAAGAAGATTTATTTAAGACAATGTTGTAGATATAAAATTATTTTATTTATTTATCATTTTCTTTTTTTATTCAACCTTTATTTAACCAGGTCGGTCCCATTGAGATGCAATGATCTCTTTTCTAAGGGAAGCTTGGCCAAGACAGCAGCTTAAAACATTAAGTTTGGACAATAAAACAAACAATAAAAGTTGCACAATAAACACCAATAATACAACAAATAAAATATACAAAATGCAATGAGAACAATAGTGTTGAATTTGGGACTCTTATGTGAAGAAAGTTTCTAAGATGGATTTTGAAAGTTCCAAGAGAAACTAAATCCTGCAGCTTCAGAGTTCTCTGTAATGAATTCCAAGCAGCAGGTGCACAAATCAAAATAACAAAAATGGCAAACCTTCCAGAGGAGAAAAAGAAGAATATCAGTGGTTTTGAGTAACCAAATGTTTCCCTATAAGTAAAACCTTACACTGGCCTCAAGCTTAGTTGTCTGACAAAAGACTGACACTGGAGCTAAAGGCTCTGTGGAAGTAAAGGTATCAAGTGCAGGTTCTAGTCTGAGTGCATTAACTGCATACCAATACAGCAGAATATCTTTCCTGGGAAAACCCCCTCCTGGTAAGCGAGAACAGATACATAGGCTACATTTGACACTTCCAATTTCTCCGAAACAGGGAAAAATGACAACAACAGCAAAAACCCTTGGCAGTAAATATAAAAAGCTATATCTGTCATGAAGGCTGAAAACAAAAGTACACCACCAGCAAAACTTTGTCAACAATAAAGTCCAACAGTGCCGGCCCTGACCCAGTTTGACTGGCAGGTTATTACTGGGGATGCAGAAACATTAACAGGAATGGATAAGGATCTCTCGTACATGTCCTGCAGACAGATCTCCTATTACTTTATAAGTCTCACAAATGAGAGAAAAAGCATCCCTTCTCCCCGGTGCTGCAGCATACACAAGTGAAGTGTTAGGTGTCACTATATTGCCGTGGGCACAACATGAAGAGAAGTGTTCAAACATACATTCTTCAGGTTAGACATCAAGTTCAACAAAACCAAGGAGATATGGGATTGGGAACAAATGCATGTATTATTAGCAACGTATTATTTACTGCTCACTGGTGTAGTAAAGCCACAGTCTCACATTATCAATGTGCACCTGTTATACTCAACTCACTGGGTCTCTACTGTTGTTTTGCTGCCCTCTCCGCTGTGTCTGTTTTACTGTGACACACATAGAGCACAGCAGGAAACAGACAAGTGAAGATAAAGCTGACTTACTGTGTTAATGCAAGTTTGTCATTAAGTGTTGTCAGAGATCAGAAAAGATGCTTTATATTGTGACATAATCGCCATGTTTGCAACGTTTGCTCCTGTCTTCTAAAATCAGTAGTTATTATAAAGAAAACAGTAAAAAGTACAGATTAAGTGGATGCTGTATATTTTGAGTGTACAGATCTGTCCCAATACACCCCCTAGCCCTACTTTTCAGCCCTACCCCTAAATTTTGCACATTCCTGTGAGTGTAGAGGTGTCTCAATTCCTCCTTGCATATACTGTAGGGGTAAAGGACAAAAAGAGGGGTAGGGGGTATGACTCTAGCCCTTCAGAGCGAGGGATTTCAGATGCTGACTTGCCGAGAAAACGCCAGAGGAAATTCCCCAGAAAGCTTTACGCCCTAATTTTTATACTGAATCAAACAATAATGCCAAACCCTGCAGAGTGAAAGGACTCGGCGAATAGAACTCAAAAATCTACATATACAGATTACACAACAGTTCGTAGTGTTATCAAGGCTAGCCACACTAGCCAGGCTAAAATACTGACGAAAAGCTTGCAAAGCCTTTTGGGCAGTTAACGAAACAGTCATCAATGGTGACTTCTTCTCCATGTGCTTGTTTTGTTTATTAATCAACGTAGCATGATGGTTCATGAAAATAAAGAAAAGGATCGCAACTGTTCACCCCACGTTGCTGCTGGGTGTGCTGTTATGGGGAGACGTATGCGTAAACATCACTATGCAGTCATTTACTTGCCCGAATGTAAATGTAGCAAGTTGTGTCCCAATTCCTAGGGAAGATTACAAAGCCCTAACCCTTGTGGCTTCAATTTGAGGGTGTAGTGATAGTGGGTAAGGGCGAGTGTTTGTAAGTAGGGGGAACATTGGGATTGGGCCTGTCTCCTGTAAGCAGTATTTGGACAATGGAGAGGGGGGGGGGGGGGGGGGTTATCGATTCACATAAGTATTGCAATATTTGAGTCTATGTTTATTAGCTGAGTGAAAAAAAGTCATAGCTCTCTTCAAGCTGCGGGCGAAATGTTTTGTTCGACTCTCTAGTAACATAACGTTATATCCATTTCTGGAAAAAAAAAACTTAAACAGATGGCAGAGAATAAGAGACAACTTGGTCTGGTCTTAAAACTAAAAAAATCATCAATATAAAAAAGAATCACAATTTAAATCAAATTGGCACCCAAAAACATTTGTAAAAGACTCAAATCAGCAGAAAAGCATATCATACCAGCCCTATTAGGCAATGAGTTTAACACATTTCTGTACTGTAGATCTTAGGTGGGAAGCTGTGGCTGTTCCTACAGGTTTACAGGAATTCCAGGGGCTTAAATACATCCCACTTTCCGATAGTTGCTGTTTCGGCAGCTTTGAATTGGTGGTTTTTTTTTTCCCTCCAAGCCAACTTTTTCCATGCATGGCTACTCCTAAGACAGCAAAAAGCTTAAAATGATATTTCCGAGTGCATTTAATGCGCAGATACTGTTTGCAGTTGTAGTCTATATGCTCATTAGTCAATGTAACGTAAACTCCCTCCACCACTGCAGCTCTAAAGGCTTTACTTCCATTGCGTCTGTGTTGTTTTGTTTCTCTATTGGAGGCACAGGAAGAAAATCCCATTGGAAATAGTAGACAGCCCTTGTCGCGCCCTTGTCTTGCCCAGGTAACACGTCATCCTGTGTTTGGGCGACTCATCCATTAAATATGACATGGTGTCAGAGCCTTAAGGATTCTCTCAGAGCATCAGCTGGTTATAAAAGGAAAAGGATAGTGGTGTTGTGATTAAAGCCCCAGTGAAAAATGTCATGCTTTATGAGTTGAAAGAGAGTAAGGCTTAGTTCTCTGGTAGCAATTTTCCACCTACTATTGCCAGTTTTGAGCTTCAGGATTCTGTTTGGGTCTAAGACGATACACTTTTCAGTTAGTTCTTGAGGATCAAAACCCAAAAAACGAATTTCTTCACTTGGTAGAATGTGTACAACATCATCCAATGTTTAGCGAGGGAATATTATTCTATTACATTCATTTTTACCTTCAAAATAGCATTGGGTACTGTGAACAGATGATAAAAGAGACATAACTCATCACATATGACATTGTTGATGCAATATTATGTATCAGATGCAGTTTTTTTTTTCATTCTGATTCAATACATGACCCGAAACAAGAAAGTTCCTGTTTCAACTAGATTATTTTGACTCTGTGAAGAAACTGTCCCCAAAGTATGTGTTTTTGTTGAAATGCTCTATCAGTTTCATTGTTTTTCTGCCATGTTGCATTTACCTCAAACAAAATGAAAGGAAGAAATGGACCGTGGTGGTAAGCACAAGT
Source organism: Atherinomorus stipes (assembly GCA_023101725.1). Taxonomy (NCBI): domain Eukaryota; kingdom Metazoa; phylum Chordata; class Actinopteri; order Atheriniformes; family Atherinidae; genus Atherinomorus; species Atherinomorus stipes. Next base: position 737,291 of record JALJCO010002646.1, read on the forward strand.
GGTCCCAGATCCAATAAGGCTCCACACAGTTGCCCCGAAAAAGTCAAAATGGCCACTTAAAGGAAAGATCACAACTCTGCAGGGATACGTGGTCATTTTTTAATTCTTTTACAGCACTTCAATTTGATTCAGGATGCAACAAGGGAAGGAAAGAGAGGCAGGCACGAATAATTAACATGCGTGAACTTTACACAGGCGACAAGAAAAGCGGCTGAATTACAGGGGCAACCAGGGCAGTGATGCACAGGTGGCACACCAGTTCAGATAAAGCCATTTGTAATATGCAGATTAAATCTGCACGTGACAGCTTCGGCATCGACTAATTGCCGAACGACTGCCTGGAAATCAAGAGAGGAATGATGATGGAGGGAGATGCAGCTTGGTGGCATCGAAGTGACATCACATTAATGTTGAATGAGCTTAAATTCATTACACTCTAACACTCCTTAGGGACATCTTCCACTTGCTCCTTAATAGAGGGTCCCTTTCTTTGCAGCTGACACTAAGTAATACAGATGTGCTCCCCAGCTGGGCAGCTTATAATAGTGCTCTCCTCTCTCTGTTTCTCTCTCCTTCTCTCTATAAGAGGGCTTTAGCCTCTATATCAGTGTAGCTGTACAAGAAGACCTTCGCGGTGAGGGGACATGTTGCTATGGTGACAGCCAGTGATGCAATCGGCACAGAAGAGCTTCTCTCATCAGGTTGGGATTGGAAACTTTCCGTTGTGCTCACAGGGGGGCTATATATATTTATATACACACAAACATATGTGTACCTTCTGTTTGAGTCCAACCCAACATTAATCTCCCTGCTGTAGATCTTAGAAATGGCTGTTGAGATTTCACTGAAGTGACTGCACAGTTTTCCATAGTCTAATTTTCGGAATCTAATTATTCTTATATGTGCAACACTGAGGTTATGGGTTTACTACAGGTCTACAGAACAACCATAGATCAATGCAGTATTGATTAGGAGTTGCATTCCTTGCCCATTGTTATGATTACCCACAGAAAATAGTCCAGAAATGATATACTGTGTCAGCGCAGGGCAGATGGAGAAAGTAACACGAAGGTGGCCAACAGTTATACCTAGTAAAATATCTGAGAGGGAAAAAAGAAAAAAATCCCCCCTACATGGCTTCTATTGATCTCTATTTTGTGGCCCTCCGGGGACAAATGCAGTCAATTATTGATCTCAGCACAATCATAAAACACCCAGCATGAAATAAAGAAAACGTCGACTCACAAAAGGACCACCCCAGCTTACCAACTCAAAATGAGAAATTGTTTTTTTTTAAACAAGTTAAGTGAAAAGAAAAAGGGTGAAAGAGAGAAAGAATCGCGACTCTTTCAAATGGGAGAAGAAAACAACTTTTCTCAGGTCCTGCTTTTTAAACCACACTGTTCTTATCTAGGCAACAGCAGAGTGAACAAATTGAAAAAAGAGAAAAAAAAAAAATCAGTCTCCTACTTGAAGATGGTGGGTTTTGGGTGTGTGAGCACGCCTTTGTATGTTGGGTGTTTGTGTAAGAGTCGGTCGTACAGTGTTTGGTTCCCGCTTCTATGACATAAAGAGAGTGATCAATTTCTTTCTTCTACTGACTCCTCTATGCAACACACACACTTGTATTAGCTGGGCCCTGACCTAGCTAACACACAAGACAAACTTATTTACCAAACTCATGCAACCCAAACCTGAAGAAGCATTCGCCTTTCTAGAAAATGAGAGATAAAGCCGAAGACAGAGCGAGTCAAGATGGGGTGATGAGGGGAGGCAGGAGATGGAAAAAAACTTTTATTTGATGAAGTAGTGCAGCAGATGGAGAAACAGAGGTGAAGTAAGGTTAGAGCGAAACAGGAGAGGAAGATGAAAAGTAACAATTGGAATCCCTCCCACTTCCTACACTGGCGTTAACATCACTACAGTTAGTCAACACAACCCTTCCAGGCTGCAAATTGATGCAAAAACTTTATTTTATCTGAACTTTGGTGAACACAACACGCAGCCACATTGGTTCAATCTGCTCAATGCCCTTTTGTGTATCACTGTGAAAAATCAATAACTTAAGAATTAAATACACGACGCCCTTTCTTGTTTGAAATCTGTGTTTCCAACTAATCAAACAGCCCGTAGATCTTTATATTTTCCCTGCTGTCTCTGTTACGTGCACCCCTCGAATATAACTGTTGATGCTGCTGTGAGATTTGTCAATGCTATTTCTAGCCTCCCTTGGCTGTGGTTACTTTTGTAATTTTAATGATGTCCCCCTGGCATTAAGTGTAAATACACAAACCATACAAAGGCTGCTGTAAGCACATAAAAAAAAATGTGTTCCCTTTTTAGTTTGGAGAATTTTCAGCTTCACTTTCAAGCATGCCAGCAGTTTAAAATAAAAACTGGGGTGAGAAACTTTGTTACACTCAAAAAGTGCAGCTGAAAGCCATGACCATATCATGTTTGTTACTGATACTGTTATGCTGTAAACAATGGTCCCATAACATTCGACTAGGGCTGGGTGTTGTTAAGAACCTCACTATTCAATTCAATTTTGATTTTTTGGGTTGCAATTAGATTCATTATCAATCTGATGCTGATTTAAATGCGTCAATGTTGATTCAGTAAGAAGTAGAAATACACAAATAATTTGTGCTCCTATTGACAATTTTTTAAATACTTATTTTCATGCCCATGTGAACATATGTGGTCACTTCACATTTCTAAAGGAGTGATGACATAGCAGTATGTAAACATATTTCATGTAGTTGATATTGCTGCATATGTCAATTCTCCCCCCCCAAAAAATAACGCCACTTTTTCAGGGGGGGGGATTGGTTTGGCACGCTAGATTTCCTCCTCAGTAAAGGGGTAGAGTAATGATATATACGGTAATGATATATAATAACAATATAATAATGTAATCTGCCTGGAGATCAAGTTGACTTAATTTTTGATTGGCTACAACCTGATGGGGCTAAAACCTAATTTAGAGAGACTAGGTCGACCTGCCGGTAGCTAGCGGTTGGACTTCGTTTGCTAAAGACTATCTATTAGCATCATGGGCACCTCAGACAGTAAACTACATTTATCAGACAAGACAACATTTAGAGAATAAATTAACTCACGGGTAATGACAACATTGTGGTTGCCTCCTTCAGTGTTGCTGCAGAAGTTTGTTTTGTGTTTTTTTAATCCACTTGTTCAAAAATCCCAACCTGAATTCACCCATGTTCAGCAATCAGACTAGCTCAACTCACGCAGTTGTATCAGCTGGAGCAGGAGGGAAGTGGAGTGGAGTGGAGCGGAGGATGGAAGGAGAGGGAAGGGGGGAGGCTGTTCGCTTGATAGTGTGCTCTAATTGGAGAATATTATGTAAAATGATAAGCTGCTGTCTGATTCACCTTTTTTGAGCAACGAAACAAAGCTGACTGTCCATGAACAGGGACTTTGATACTCCCTCTTGACATTCACATGGCCTCATCAGTGCACAACAGATCATATTATACCCCAGAAAAGTGAAATTTGTTGTCTTGGCACCTTTAAACAATATGAAAATAAAAAGTCACTATTATGTTGTGTGCTAATGTGGCCTCCGTCTTTTCAATAACATGCACAGCGCCCCCAACGGGTCAGAAGGTGAATTGATTCGGTGAATTTGCCAAATCGATACTGAACTGGGCAGCAAAATACTGCAATACATCGAAATGGTATCTGTTTCTCACCATTTCCCTCTACTCATTAACTTTGTATGCAACAGATCCATTTAGCTGTTGGTTTCTTTAATTTTTGGCATTCAGACCAAAGAGTAAATGATTTTTCACACCAACTTGAGTGTGAGAAGTTATTTCAGACCCTGGAGCACTTCTCTGTTTTTGTTCACTTTGTTTGGCCAGATGAGAACCTTGTGATTGCCAAAGCAATTAGACTGGGACCTCGTTGAGAGAGATTTCAAAACGTGTTTCAAAACCAACCTCAGGGCTTTGTGTGGTGCAGACGTGCATCAGCCAGTGATCCAGCCACAAACACAGAGGATGTTCATCATGGGTTGTGCACGTTGTGATGTATAGGTAATCTGGAGATTTAGCCTTGAACACTGAGCTCTCCTAGAAGGAACTGGTTCAATAAAGACCTCACTTACAATTGTGCGGTGCAATAAACCAACAGCAGACCACATTTAGGTGGAACACAACTCTTAAAATGTGGCAACTGAAACATCTTGACATTCCTCACCATCATCTTATCCAAATTACCAGAGGCTACAACTTTCAAAACGTTTACTCCAATTTTCTCTTTTATTTGTGCTGCCGCTCTTAAAACGTAGCAGACACTGAGTCTTCATAAATCAGCTCCAAAATAGGACAGCTCTTGACAGCTCCGTACATCTGCCTAATCACGCTTGTTATGGGAGAAAAATACATGCGGGGTCTACGAGGAAAAAACATGGTTATTTGTCTTGATCAAGTTGGGAAAAGAGCAGGAGAAAAAAACAAGGAGGCAGAATGATGTAACGAGGATTAAGTACTGAAGGAGAAGGAGCTGGGACTCCAAATCTAGTCAAAGTAAAAACATCCTCGCTCAAGACAGTAAATAAGAAACTGACAGAAATTCAATGGAGCTAAAAGAACTAGCTTATTCTGCAGCAAAGTGGCCATTATTTACCATGATCTATGTCTTCTGGACCAAACTGTTGGAAGGATGGAAAGAAAAGTTACACCACTATACTGGATTCCCCAATGGAAATAAAAGAGTATTATACATTTACCAAGATGACAATATTCTCAGCATCCTCATCCCCAGCTGTTATAATCGTGCATCTTTGTCATATACACAGAAGGACCTTAATTCTGGCCATCTTCTATAATTTAGTGCCATCTTCAACAAAAACTGCTATAAAGTTAATGCAACCCTGGACCCCATCAGTTGTAGTGCCTGAGCCATTTTAATGAATCACATGGGGAATGGAAGGAAGCAGTGTGTTTCATGAACAAACCTCTAAGACTCCAAGTGTTCTCATTCTTTCTTTTTTTTTCATTTAGTCCTATGTGCAAGCTTCCCTCCACACCACCTTATCAATAATGGAGGGATTGATGAGCCCTATTCTGTCACCTCACATCTCCTCCACAAACTCAGCTGCAGACAGACAGAAATGCTTCCTGGGAACAGATTACAGCCAGTCTGCAATATACATGAAGAAAAGCAGCTTGCTTGTGAGTGCACCCCTGAATTCAAATATTCAGTGACGGTATTATGAGTACAGGAGACTTCTTTTGTTCCAGTCTCTGAGATTGTCGTCTGACCTCACAGTCACCTTCCAGAAACCTATGCTGGAATCTCTTTTTAGAAGATTTGATTTTCTATATTTACACACACACACACAAAGGCATTGGTATTTTTATGCTCGCTAATTGGGAGAAGGCGTTGAGTGGGAATCTTTTATGGTAACGCATGCAAGCACACAGTGAGCCAAAAGCTAACATCATCTCACCATTTCCACGCCTGCTTTCTTTTTCTGGATAGCACACTCAACTTTCTTTCCCTCTGTGTCTCATCTCCATCATCAAATGTTTCATCAGCGTTGCATCTCTCCTCACTTCTTGCATTTGAAAGGAGAGCTGGTATGTATAAGGAGGAGGAGCAGCTAAGGGTAAACTTTGTCTCTCTTACTGGTTCTAAAGTGTAGAGCTTCAGAAAATTTTTCTCCGCTTCATTTGCACTACTCAGTATACTCCAGTTTCCTCAGACAAAACTAGCCAGAGATAAAACTCAGCAAAGAACCAGGTTGTGTCACCTCTTAGCCAGACGAGGGGACATAGCACCTTACCCCTGAGATCAGTAACAATTAAAGTAAGTAGAAGGATTCCAGTCATGAAGACGATTCTTTCTTTAAAAAGCTGTTACAGTATAATTTGTGGGTTTTGCGAAGCACCAAATACTTGAAAAGACTCTCACTCTGCAGAATGCTGTGCCGGCCTTAATGCTTACAATTACGTCGGGCTGCCTGAGACCGCCATTGGGCTCTGTCTCCTCAAAGCAAACACTTCATAACAGATCTGACCGAGTTGTAGAGCTGTGATTTATTTGTTTTCGATGTGTACAAAAAGCAGAACTGGCCAGACATTATCCTCAGTCAGGCAGGCAGTTTTGTGTGGGTGTTAGGCATCATAACTGCATCTACAGCACTTAACTTTCCCCCATTCTGGTATTTTATGTGTGTGTAATGCACATTTGCTAAGTTTGCCCTCAATATTCTAGTCAATAAGATAATATTCTAATCTAGCATTAGGAAATTAAACTTAAATTACAAATCAATACCAGACTACAATACAGATTCCAGTGTTTTCTGTTTATGTTGAGCAATTCTGCATTAAGTTTTCAGTTGACTGCCAATGTTGAATGTAAGCCTGTAAAGTTGCAACATAATGAAGCAGAAACTAAGCTTGGATAAGATGTTTTCTCATTAGGGTTGCCCCCTTATTGACAATGAACTTGAGTTGAGAATCGAGGTTTGGGCTAATTGTCAAATATTGATGCTTTGTGTGAATAAAAAGGTGCTAATTAGCCAGTATTTTTTGTAAAACATCCATTGTTTGGCAGCAGTACCTTACCGGTGTGATTGCTGTAACCGGAGCCAGCACGCGTCTCTCTGGCAGACTGAAGCCACTAAAGACATTGTGTTAGAGAGCGATTGTGTTACATTTTCTGATGTATTTGGGTCTCTCTGCAGCCCTGAGGGCTTGTACACCATATCCCATGTTAACATGGGTTAACAGCAGAGTAATATTCATTAAGATCTCTATAACATGATCCATTTTTTGGTAAGAAGCTATAGGAGACAGCACTTGCTCTCCAAACAGTAAGTCCAACACAAGAACAAGTCTATTTTTCCCTCCCATTTATGTGCTATAAGAAAAAATGGTACTTGAAAATCACTTTCAAGACTCATTTCAGATGCTGCTTGCATGCCTGATTACTGTCTGACTCCCTAAATTTCCAAAACACCCACACTGGTAATAAGTAGGAAATTATGTTTTTCATTTCAAATTAGACAAAATGAATCATTCTGAAGCACCCAAGTTATTTTGTAATCCCACATTCATAAGACACAGTAAATATATTGCAGAATACATAAAAAGAACTCAGTTTTTCATTTGGGGTATTGCAATATTCATTTTGCATACAAATACAACCTCGAATGAATTGCCTGTTTCCGGTTGAAAGAGTTGCTTTATGGCTTGGTCACTGGACAATAAAAGTTTTCTGTCCTTTAAATTGTAATGTCCTTCCTATACGAAAATAATTCAGTGTCAGAGGTCACTCTTGCCAGAGAGAATTCAGGCCACCAGCAGTTTCCTATAATGTGGGGAGACAGATAGGAAACTGGGCCTCCATGTTGGCTCCCGCTACTGAGAGGAGAGGGCTCTCCTTTTTTTTTTTTTTTTTTCCCTCTCCCAGAATTTCTGGAGGGAGCCCAAGTCAGTGGCAGATGGCAGCAGGATGAGACTCAGAGACAACCTGGCGGGAGCTTGGAAGACAAGCCAGGAAGCTGCAGCTCTCGAGTGCTGAGCTGGTCTGCACAGGATAAAAGGGAACCGGCCCCCTCCATATGGTCCTCATTGCCATGCCTGATCACAAAGAGGTGCCGATAGACACATTGCCATTGTCACTGGATGAAATTCAGCATAGTTTGGAGAAAAAATAACTCATTTTGAAAGCAAAATTGAGGAATTATTTTCAAAGTTGGAAGTGGAGCAAACTAGCCCATTAGTATTAGTGCCATCATACGGAAGAAGCGAAAACAGACTGGGGATCTATCTCGATGTCTCCATTCAAGAGTGAGTTTGAAACCCAGGGGGTGAGGGGCTTTATCTTCACATAGAAGAATTTAGATTAATATTGATGTTCCCAGCTGAAAAGCTCCTGCAGGAAATATCGAGTGCAGAGATTCCTGCCATTATGAGGAGATGATGAAAGCATTGCCCTAGTTTTGCACCCATTCAAAATTAACCCCAAGGGCCTTGGGGGTACCCCCTCTCTCTTGTTGTTCTCCCTCCCAGACAGCACCTACATCATTCCCCTACCCTCCTCCTTTTCTATCTCCTCCTCCTATCTCTCCACTTTGTGATCAATAGCCTTGACGTACCAATCAATATGGCCACAAATCACTTTATTTCTTCTTCTCCTCCTCTCTTATTGGTGTGCCCCCCTCCCTGCCAAGCAGAAGAAAAGAAAATGGAGAAGTGGTGTCACAATGTCAGTGACCTCCTCCTATGTGCAGACATAAGAAGGCCATCTGTAATTCTGAATACTCTGTACGATGCACACACTCTGATTAACGCACCGTCACACACAACTCTGCTCACTTTTATCACAGCCTCAGTCTCTTAATAGCCCTGAAAGGTGAATGTAGCATGTGATTGTGTTATTTTCAGACAATCAAAGTGCAGTGTTGGCTGCCAATCCATCAACCTGAACTTTTTCTCCGAGGTGCCTCCGGGGCCATATGCTCACACAGTGTATGCGCACACACCAGGGTTGGTAGTCACAGTAAATGTCCGGGACAGAAAGAGAAAAAGTGCTCGACGTAGATTCAAATTTATAGCCGGCATTCATGCGCTGCTGGCTTTAGCGTTAGTATTATAGTACCGCAGGCCCCCACCAGCCACCGCTAAGGAATTAATTGCCGGTGACGTGAAAGTAGCACAAAAAGAGCCACGCTTTTGCGCTTTTCATTACTGTGCCGGGAGTCTTTCTGTGTGGCTTTGTAATATTTTCTCAGGGAGAGCGAGTGGACGAGATGGGAAAAAGCTGGAGGAGGGTGAGGGATGTGGTGGGGGATAGGGGGGTGAGCTGCTGGAGGAGTCCTCCTTAGCTTATCGTTGTTCATTTGTCTTCATTTCCTTTCTTTCGGAATGCTTCACCCATCCTGACCCACACTGCTGGAGCACTGCTGTGCACATCAGCACACAAGTGGAGCCATCTAGATCCACAAACGTATTCAGATTGACACATAAACTCACAATCAGAGCCATGCTATATCAACTGTATGACCTGGTAAATATATGTTTATGTATGCTTATGAAATAAGAGTGTGAGGAAGCAAACCTGACACCAAAGCTCAAGTGTAAGATTGATCACAAGGCTTTTGACTGCTGAATTTGTCAGAATTGTGACTATACAGTATTTCACTTGTTTAAAAAGACTGTGCATGTCTGAAAATCTGCCCCATATTTCAGGGAAGTGCTTACAAAAATTGCTATAACTGATTTATGCAAAATTCTTGTGCCTGTCAGTGTCAGTATCCACATGAACTCTACTTCACTGAAAACATGTCCAATTTAAAGTCAAATGAGAAGCTATTAGACAATTCCATTGTATCTGTCCTTTTCCATTCACATCAGATCAAAGCTGTTTTCTTATTTGACATTTAGTAACTGGGGAGAGTTTAAAAGATCTGTAATTGCAGGTATAACATCACTTTGTATGAGAGAATAATACTTTACATGTTTGTTTAACCAATATTTCTTTTACACATACCTTTTCCAACACAGTTGCACAAACTAATTAACACGTTTTAACCAGGAAGCTTGAGAGATCCAATAATGAAATGTAGATGCTCATAGACAGCAGGGATTACTTCTAACAGGTTGGCAAAATGACAGTAGAGGAGAGGAAAGGGAAATATAGTGGCTTTGGAAGTCACAACTCATAAATAATGTATGCCATCAAGTTAAAAATGGGAATGGTAGCATTGGAAATGCTTAATTGATGTTTGTGAACCTTAAATTTAAATTTGAAGTGCTATGATATTTTTCTCAGATGAGAGAATACATGAACGATGAAAAGGGCAAACAGCCGAGTGCAGATCCACTGAGCGTCTCCCTCATGCATTCATTAAAACTAGTGAGACAAAGTTTTAAGAAGCTAGCTTGTTGCAACATGCTGTTTCAACACCCTTTTTTTTTTTTTTTTTTTTTTTTTTTTTTTCTCTTCCGGCTGTCGGCGAGTGCAGACGTGCTTTCCTCTGCTCTGCTCCCTTCCTCCCTGTTTTCCCTGCAATCTTTGTCCTGTCACTCCTCTGAGCCTCTCTCTGCCTTTTTCTCCTAAATCCTAAACTTCAACTATGGATCTGGACGGCGGGTCTCCCATCACAACGGATAATATTTTTTTACCCAGAGACAAGGTGCAGGGGGCGGCATCTTGTCCGGACGGGACGGTCCCAGCAGGTCGAACTGAAGACCTGTACATGTTTGGATTTATGATAACTGGGTTCCTGCTGATTGGAGCTGTCGGGTACCTGGTTCATCGGGAAATTCTGAAGCTGACGGCAGCTGTTGGCAAGCTGCCGTTCGAGCTGTTTCTCCGAGCTACCAACACTCAGACTCAAACTTTGTGCACGTTGACTCGCGTGGATGCCCTGTGGGGCAAACTGGGGACGATGTCTGAGCATAAAGGATGTTGGGTTCCACCTGGAGCAGTTGGAGACTTGGATTGGGGGTAATTAACACAAATTTGGCTGATTTGGTCGCCTCTGAGACCTGCTGAAGACTTTACAGGCAGACGGAAACATGCCTCCGCCTGGACCCAAACTATCTTCTTATCTCAATCTGGTCCCCAGGAGCGGCCTTGCAGCTGCTCCTTAACTCCCAAATGTCCTTGGAGAAACTGCAGAAGTGAGGCTCTGCAACCCCCCCCCCCCTTCCACGAGAACAGTTGGGACTCTCTGAAGGCCGTCTCTATCATCTACGGACTGTGGTGAAGCCGCTGTCTCTCGCTTACGCACACACATTTTCACGACACTGATGCGCACATCCCACTGCACTGCTGGTCCTTCTCAACTTCCTCCCACCAGAAATCGGTGGAGGATGGAAAGATGCGCCCCCTTTGTGGCTGCGTCTTCTCCCTCACTGGGCTCTGGACCCCTCCTCCTCCCTACCACATGTGTCATGATGTTGTGACTGTCTGTATACGTGCTTAATTGTACTGAGGGTGTTTTTTTTAACCCATTATCACGTCCTCTGCAGAGGGCGGGACAGTGGTTTCTTTTTTTTTCTCCTCTCCCCACCTGTCCCAATGTATATCTTTTTCACTCTGCAAACAGGTGCGCTGCTCGTGTGGCTGCACCCTCAGTCTGCCCGGTTCTGTTTGTGTTGTGTCTACTGTCTGTGTAGTCTTGGACGGGTTGTACTGGAAAAAGAATTTCATTGCACTGGGACGCCGGTACAATGACAATAAAGTTTTTCTGATTCTGATTCTAAATCTAAGCTCCTCCACCATCATTCAGATTTGGCGTTTAGAGCTACTTTGGTTTTGATATTAAGTATAACCGTGATGGTCAGTGCGCTACAGATTTGAGATCGGCCCCGTCTTCAGATCATTCGATTATGGCCACTGTCAGTCGCCTACAGGCGATCCAATCGCCTGAGGGCCCGTGCACAGTTAAGTCATCAAAAAAAAAAAATCTCACCTGGCGGTTTTGTGCCACATTTGCCTGAGCCTCATCTTGTTTGAAGCGACAACTATTTTGGCAGCTGTAAGCAGTCACTTATTTACAGTATTTACTACTTTATTTAGTCTGTGTAAGATATAAGTGTCTGGGGCTAAGAATTTCATTTAATTTTGGTTATTTGTGAGGAGCATTTCATTTTATGCTCATGTCTCGATTTAATAAAGTTTTATTGTTCAAATACATGCGTGATTTTTTTCCTTTTGTGAGTAAAAAGAAAGATAATATAGCAAACCACTTGTGGCGCAGGGAAGTGTTTAGTAAACAAGCAAGACGATGAAGAAGAGGAGACAAAGAGAGCCTGCGTCCGTGGCGCGCACCTACGAAAAAAGGTGAAAAGGTAAAAAGATACAACACGGTGTAATTAAAAGTTTAATATTCACTCCTCAGTTGCGCGGATCAAACGGCTCTGTATGCAGATATGGTGCTACGAGAGAAACATTTAAGTAGCCTACACAGAACAGCACACGTTCCAGAGATTTTTTCTTTAACATCTTATGAAAGTAAACTAATTAAAAATGGCCTTAAAGATTGCCATTTGAAAAAAGATCATGATCTTCCCCTGTGGACGCCGATAGACGATCCGATTGAAAATCACTCCATCCCTACAGTGCGTCGTGGACAAAAGCCCAACAGTATGCCAGAGGAGCCACATACAGTAATGCTTAACTACATCTGTGGGAACAAAACAAATAACTGTACATTCACGCTGAGATAAAAAAGGCATGAATTTTTTTTATTTTGTTTTGAAACACTGAAGTATTAAACAGAACCAAACCATGAATTTTGTGCATCACTGCACCCCTAGTTGCCATGGGTCTAATCATCTGTTTCTTATTCTAAAGGTTATCTTCTAAGTGCACCTACAGTAGATTTTTAAGTAAATACTTTCCCTCTGCTGATCATAAATAGTACGCCCCATTCATCCAGACCCACCGATCTGTATTCTAGACTCACAGCATAGAATACATTCTTCAGCAAGAAAAGCTGGATGTCAACACTTCCAACCAAGCCAAGTATGATGGTTGACAGGGGTGCAATTTGGTTGCTCTGGGCAACCAGTCAATTGTTACTACCAAGCACACATTCACATTGTTCTTTTCCTGCATTCCCCTATGTATCTGAATGTAGCTTGGCATGCCTGTGGATGCGCTTATCAAATTACAGCACATTCTACACCTAATATGCTGCATATTTTCCCACAGAGATGGAGAGGTGTTTTGTTTGCTACCATGGCAGAGGTTGGGATTATGCGTTGAAGGAGATAGAAGGTGGAAATAAAAGGGAAGGAAAACAACCTGGAGGGATGGAGGAAAAAAGGTGAGCAGGGAATTCCAATCAGTGCAAAACAAATGGCCTCCACAACATCCATCTCCTGTTTGTCTGGTTTGGCTCACGCTGCACGGTTAAAGCTGGGTGTCTTAAACATGCACATACACAATAAACACTTCAATATACAACCAGCAGCTTCATTGTGGAAATTAATCATTTCACTCTGGTAAAGTGTGGGGTCAAAGAGAGAGAAGACATCACGAACTGCCCTTTAATAAGGATTCCTGTGAGGCGTCTTCACCAGAGAGAATGGAAGAGACTTTGCTTAATGATATCATCAAAAGCATAGCAGCTCATGTGTGTATGTGTGAAGGGTGATTGGATCACTGCTGCACGTAGTGATGCAATAAGATTCGCTGATATTGAGCAACTGGGTGAGATCTGTGTACCACATGCCCTTTGTTTTAGTTCATCCCTCTTTTGATAAGAGAGACAAGGCTGGGTGACTGAACAGCCGCTGATAAGGATTCAATGTCTGCTTCAAGGTCATTTAAGTGGAGCAGATGTTTGGGAAAGCGGCGGGACTCCTGGTGGTGGCATAAGCAAGCCTCCAGAAGCCTCATAAAGCATCACTGCTGTTTGTATTTTTGCAAACACATTTATTTAATATATTGTAGGTCCATCGAATATAATCTGAGAGATGACTCTATTAGGTCTGAGTGCTGGCATGTGCAGTCGCGCTGCGAAATCCAGACTGTAAAATGTTAACTGTGAATTACGGCCCCGGTAATGTGATAACTACTGGATAGTTTATTGCTTCCTGCTGGGAAACTCTCTTTGCTCAAGCCAAGACCTCCAGCTGAAATGGCTTTGCTTAAAGACTCTTCAGCGGGGCAGCAGCTGAATGCTTCAGCGCTGCATTGATTGTGTGGTGTCACTTGGTTAAAGGAGGGTTTATATTTCCAATATGTCATGCACTACTGGAGGCTTGTTGTGGCTTGTGGTATCACCAGTAGTGCTGTGTATGAAGTACTCATGCATGAGGATCACTGAAGGACATAGGAAGCCTTGCCACAATGTGCAGCACTAATAGACAGCATTGAATATAAAGATATCCCTTTTAAATACCGATAACCGATAAATTTCAGGTCCTAAAAGTCAATACCAATAACACACGTGTACCTAATCATGCCATCAATACTATTAACAAAACCAAAAAGACTTTTTGCTCTTTTTTTCTAGTGAAAAACTGTCAGCAAGCCTCTCAAACCATTTTTAAGATATCAAACAAAACTATTTGACATCTCAAATGCAAATAAACTTAAATAAGGTGCATTGTTTACTGATACAAAAACAGAAAAAGTGATATTGAGATGTCAAAAATACAGAAAATAATGCACTGAAAAGTTGGATTCTAACATTTATTATGACGTAGTAATTTCTTGTTATCGGCCTGATAGATATCGGCCCAATAGTTATTGTGCATCCCTAAAAGAAACAATAAATATAAAGTCAATTAAGTGATTCAATTTTATGTTTGTTTTAGAGCTGAGCTGATCAGTCAACAGTAAACTAATCAGCAACTATTTTGAAACCCTAAATATGTTATCTTAATTAACAGTGAGGAGTTATCATTTGGAGATATCTAAAGTACAAAATGAACTAAGCAAGATGTCTCACCTCTCTCTTATCTTTTTGGCATTTGTACCCAAATGATGAACTACAAAATTAATCAAACATGAAGGGAACAACTTGATAAGCCCTGTATTGAGCTATTGCACAGAATGTTCAGCAGAATGCTCATCTGAACGACTGTCCAATTCTGTAGAATTTAAAATGTACTTCACTAAAATTAGCAAGTCTAAACTCAGAGTACAAACTTCACGGTTAAACAAAGGTTATTTTTCACTCAGAAAAAAATCACTGCATTTTTCAACATGCAAAATGACTATTTCTGCATTAAGGTGCTGCAACTAAATTGCAGCAGCAAGTATCTGCTGCTCATAACATTTGCACAGCACAGCCTGAGGGAAACTTTATAAATCACTAACACCAATACTTGGTAGAGAAATCAGCCCCTGTTTGAAAAACTGACCATTCTTGTAAGACTAACTACAATAACAAGCTTTGCCCCTGCAGTAAAACTCTCTTGAGTGTGCTGTTAGCAAATTCTGGCTATTTCATGAATGCAGTTACTTAATGCAATTATTGATAAGTGGTCTGAACTTATTTAGCACATTTTAACCTCGATTGTACAAAGTGGCTTCAAAGGTGTTTCTCATTCAGCCATTCACGCACACTCACTTAGAGCGTCTTATTCTATTGTAAACACTGAGCAGAGCGGTGGCAGTCAGAGGTTCGGCACTTTGCCCAAGGACACTTTCAAACATAGAGAACTCCAGGATGTCCCCACTGACCTTACAATTAATGGAAACCCATTTTGGCACCAGAGCCAGAGCCACTCTTTACAGGGTCAGGGTTCACTCAATTATGCATATACAAACAGACACACCTCCATCTTTATCATCCACACACTCTGTTGTTTTGCCACCTCCCATCTTGTAATCATTATGTGTGTCACACTAATGCTTTTGTGTGTATGGGAGGCTCGCTCATGCATCACACAGATGGTGACTGGCTCTCAGATTGGCCAATAACTGGTTGATTAGTGTTTAAATGCAACATTTGAAAGCTCATATGTGTGCACATACACACAGGCACACTTATAAAGCCAGACTTGGCAGTGAGCAGCCGACATAATTAATAGCAGCCTTAGTGGTTCCCTTTCTAAGCCGATGACTTTCAGTGACAGCTAGAGATGAGAAAACCTTGGGAAATAATAACGACACAAAGCAACTGTGGAAGTTTCTGTGTGCTGTTGTTCCAGACTTTTAATTGGTATTGCGCCTCTGTGGGATTTTCTCAGTGGGGGTCAGTAGGCATGTAATGGTCAACTGCTACTGCAATTAAAAATCAGGTATTTCACATCAATTCAAATGACTACCGGCACCAGTGTAAAACAGCTTTATCCATATCTGCATAACATTAGAGGTATTAGAGTAGCCTGCAGTGCTGAATAACTTCAGATATCAAGGATTATATGGATGGATATGGTTGTTGTGATACTATACAGTAAATTAATTTATGGAAAACTCTTCATATGTATTTAAAAAAAAAAGAAAAAGCAATTATTGACTTAGATTTTTAATGAAAGCCTTCCCAGAATCATTCACTGGAATGAACGATCATATCATTCAGCTATAGAGGTATCTCCAAGCCCAATAATCTGGAAATTGAAGATAATTATTTGGGCTCTTCATATGTTTTCTACACTCTTCTGACTTGCTGTTATCTAAACAATCAAACTCTTACTTGAGAAAATATAATCAAGGAGTCTGATCCATGATAATGTAAATAATCATTAGTTATAAATGGCTCAAACCGTTCTTTCTCTCAACATGCACAGTGTGAACGGAAAATGTAAACAAGATAAGATGAGCCCAAAATTATCTCCATGTTGAAAATGGACCACTCTAGCAGAAAAGACTAATAGCACCGAGCAAAAATGCATAAGGAGAAGACCAAGATAAACTTAATTGGAAATGCATGAAAAGGAACTATGAATCATGAATAGTTTGCAGCAGTATGACCTCAGCGAGAAAAGAACACTCCAGCAAAGACTGGATTAAATAAATAAGGCCACCTGAGTTGAAAAAGAAAAACAAAAAAGAAAAAGTGAAACTTTCAGCTGTGCTGTTTCACAGGTGACCATCAGAGCATATTTCACCCACATCCATCACAATCTGTCCCTCCATCTGCTATCACCTTCAGCTTAATCTGTCTCTCATTATCTTAAAACACCTTTTTAAAGCTAAAAGTAGGGCTGGATCAGCCATGATACGTGACTTTCCTGGTTTGACGTATCCATCCAACAAAATGCAATGTTCAGCAAGCTGCTTAGACGCGACAGAAATCAGTAAAATAAATGTAGATCCCAACTGAACAGAAAGCAGTGAAGCCAAAACAAAGTGCTGGATTGAGTTTAAAGTTCACAGCTCAGATGTCAGCAAAACTAAAGTCCGTCCAACTGGTGCCTTTACACTTTTGCAGAAAAGTGTAGGAGCAATTCAGGTAGACTAAACCTCCACAATTAGCTGTCAGCAGCTCCTACTACTGTAGCTTCAAACATTTATAGGTGAAGTGGAGCAGTTGCATGTGTGAAACTGTGGGCACAGACAGAAATCTTATTCTTATGCATCAACCTAGCTGTCCTGATCAATTTCCTCATCAGCCATGCATTTCCCACTGGGATCTCAGACTAAAAGTGCATTCACAGATGCCAGTTCACTCTCAACTTCTTTATGAGCGTCGTATTTCTTTAAAGCAGCTTTTTTTTAAGCTAGGAAATGGAAAGCAAGCAGCCAATGATCACGTGCATGTGTGTTCTGCTGTGTGAGTATTTGTATGTTCAGGTGCATGAGATCCCAATTTGCACTTAGACAATGCACTGTGATGCTGGCATGAGTCGGTGCAGCCAATGGAACAGAGTGGAAACAGCTGATCCATCCTCTTCGGATACTGAGGCAAGTTCAATGATGTGTATATTTTATTTGGCTGCAGTGCCTGTGTAAGTGTGAAAGCCTCATCTCAGAAGCTAAGGTGTAAGGGATCAGATCGCATCAGCTATGAAGGAGCAAAGCTGCCAAGATGTCTTGATCTGGAAAAAACATTTTTTAATTTACTTCGTTACCATGCGCCGCCTCTCAATCTTTGTAAACAAGAGCGTCTAAATAAAATGGCAAATGTGTAAACACAAATGGAACAGCATGACAACAAAACATGGCTCATTCACAGACGCTGGTTTCTCTCCCTCCCGATTCTGTCTCTTTTTGCTCCAGAGCTTATCTATCACGTCGTACACCAACCGATTTATATGGAAAGCACTTTTAATGTGCGGCAACAAAACGACATGGTCTACTAAAGCATATGGCACACACGCTTCATCTATTAGAGGCTTTTTGGCTTAGCGATTTAGTATCTTCCTATGTTGAACACATATGGAAACACAGATAAATGCCTCTCTTTGTCTCCACAGTCTCCCACTTATTCTCCACGCTTGCTCTGCAACCATCTTCCCTTTCTACCTTTGGGAACAGAGTGGGAAGAGACAACGCAGGGAAGGTATTCATTTCTGACTCATCATTGACTCAACAGCGTGATATGTTTCCCCCTGGAGGGCACTTTAATGATCTTTAGGCATATGAATGACATATGTCTAAGGTCGATTAGGACAGTAAATTCTGACAACGTATCAACAGGGATCATGCCAGGCTGAATTAGCTGAATTAGCTCAGCTCCTCTTAGGTGAACTCGAGATCATTATTTGGGAAGTGAGACAGGTGGGGCTATGATTATGATTACTTCATAAATGAAACTTTGCGTCTGTTGTTTCATTTCTTGGCTGCTCCAAAGTGAGAGCAGACATACAAGGCCTGAGCAAGGTTTTCTGGGCTGGAGGTGGAACCCACAGAGTAATATCCTTTCCTCGACATTCTCATTTTGGTTTTTATTGGAACCATGTTTGGCACAGCAAAGCATACAGCATGTGTTGATCTTCGCCAGTCTTTTGTTTTCTTGGAGTGCAATTATCTCACACTGCCTTCAATGTTCCTTCATAATCTCCCTTCTCGTTTCCAAACGAAATATGGCTTGACACCTATTTCAGATTTTGGGGGATATCACACAAAAAGCCTCTGCTCTAAAAGTTCATCTCTGAGTAACGTGGTGTTGATAAGAAGCTCCAACTTGATGAGTCATTTCAAGCACCATGTCAGCTTATTCATTTGTGCTCAACTTGTAATCATAATATCTCTTAAGGCACTTATAGGCAGAATAAGGTGACAGTAGTGTGTGGGTTTGTTGCTGCTAAACTAAGCAAATGTGAGGAGTTTGTCATTGGGGAGGAAGCCAGAACATCTCAGGCATGCAGCTTTTGAAATGTAGATCGCATCAGATTCTCTTTTTCTATTTAATGGAGTGTCAGACTGCATTAACTTGAATCACTTATGCTAAATGTGGGTCTATTTATATGGTAAATGCTAGGTATGTATATTTTCCAGCTTGAATTTAGAGCTATCTGTTTAGTATAGATGTGAAAACAACTTTTGTTGGGAAATCTGATGCAGAAACACACACAGCGACAGAAAGAACAAGAGACCCAGGGGTCTTGTTGCCCATTATGCATTCAGTATTTCCATTTCCATACACCATAGCAAAAGACACAAAGTAGTCCACTGGAATGCCAGTGTGTTTGTCTCTGATTTGCTGGGTTCCTGTGCAGTGGGCAGGTTACAGTTTTAATGTAGAATTAACATAAAAACAAAGTTGGATAAATGAAATCAAGACCAAAGTAAGACCATGCACTTCTCAGGGAACTGGCAATTTCTGCCATAAGAATATCTGTAAAATTTGGTTTAAAAGAATTGTAGTTAAGCTGCAAAACAGAAAAACTGGTCATATTTTCTGGGGGTTACAAGCACCTATAATGAAAGAGCAACAACGCATTCTACTGTAGTTTATCAATACATTTAAGTATGTATCACAGAAAATAATTTCAATGTTAACAAAAATCGATAAAGGACTAATGAACAATATGTCCATTAAAGGTATTTTAAAGAAAAGGCCATTTGACTCCACTATACTACACACAAAAACAACAAACATCCCATAGAGTTTTATTGTGACTGATCAATTTAAATCAGCAATAACATTTTAAGGGTCTTCGTTTATGTCCACCAAGCATTGATAAGATGTATGTAGCTTGCTACATATATACAACCTCAGCATGCTTCACTGCTTTAGCCTGCTTCACCTCTGCCAGGTACTTAGTTGCTATGGTTTATTTTAGCTGCCTGGAAAATGGTATGTTGGTAAGGACAGCCATGATATTGAGTCATATTGGCAGGTTTTTTGCTTACAATTACTACTGGATGTGTGTGCTAGCATGGTTGGTGCTCATAGGATGATAACTAACGTCCTAAAAGCAACGCTACATAAGTTTCTAACCTCAAAACTTTGTGCTTCTGACACATTTTAATGGTATACTGACATTCATAATGCACATTCCTGGAGTTGTCATTGCCCTGCAGCGTCCCAAGGCAGAGAAACTTCACAAATTCATAACTTCATACTTCACAAATTGTTTGTCCAGCCCAGAGCATAATGTAATAGCAGCATTTCACTTTACGGCACTAAGTCACACATCAGTAGGAGATTTGAACTCTATGGCCGTTTTGAACATGGACTATGACTGACCCAAGAAGACATCACCAGAGCAAAAGAGAAGAAGAGAAAGTAACAGAGCAAGAGGTAAGTATTAACATGGGATTGATCTAAAATGGCCAGAGAGAGCTTAAAAGAAACAGGATGCAAGACAGCTAATGACTTATCCTCAGTTAGAGGGGGAGCTAAAGCTTTAATGGGTGCTAAAGTTCAGCAGTGTTGGTTTAATAAACACATTTTCATTGACAGTCAATCTCACTGACATAATCATGAAATACCTCAATAACAAAACAGTATGGGAAATTAAAGTTGACTATTTCTGAATAACCTTACATGGTTTTTGACATTGTGCATCTCTGATCTACTATTTGACAATGTCAGCTGCATCGTAACATGAGTTTAACTGTGATCAGCATGGTTTAATGTCATGACAAGGTTCAATTTATAACCTGTCACACAGAATAAAATTCATACCTGCTGTACAAGGCCCTTTAAACTAGTCACACAGAAATAGAGGTGGGATATTGGACTTTATTTGTTTCATGATTCTTTTACTGTGACTAAAGTCAAATTTCAAGCAGTCGACGGTGATATATTTATTTCACTGCATGGTCCTAGCTTATAGTATAATCAGTTACAGCCACTGTCCCACTGTCACATATCTGAGTGAGTCATTTTATGGCCTGATACACATCACTGAATGCTTTTACAGTAGAAAACCTATGTGCAGGCAAATCCTTGAATTAGTTTATTTACATTTCTATGAAGTTTAAAGGGACCTTTGATATGTGGTCAGTTTAATATTTCAAGAGATGAGGAAACTTCACTGCTTTAGGACTCAGTCTGCTATTTAGTGGCTTGCATCCATAGTCCTATTCTGCTCTTGGCAAAGTAATGTAATCCTTTTGGAATTTGAACAATTTTCATCAATTCTAAGGCAACTGATGAAGTTAATTGTCTTGAAGTCTGTTAAGGAACTTGGTCCAGTTGAACAAAGTGGGGGACCACTGCTCTTTGCCATCCTTTTGGGCGGACACTTCTGTGATAACATCTGTCCATTCTTCATAGTTTAATATAGGTGTAGAATAAAAACAGAGATAAAAGTGGCAGCTGCAGAAAGTAGCCCCCACCCCAACAATTCTTCAGACAGTTTAAAAAATGACAATTAAGGTATTAAATATTGAAGTTTTTAAAGAAGTTTTCAATTCAAAATAAAGGTCAGTGCTTAACTGTTAAAGACTTTAGAGGGTTTTGCAGATTTTCATTAAAATGTATGACTCTAATGAGCAAATGGACTGATGGAACAGTCCTTGTTGACATCAACGGTTTGGTAAAGCTGACTTGAAGGGGAAAATGCTCCAGCAAACAACTCTCCAGCTGTATTGCACAGGGGCATGTTTTGGGCTCGTTTGCAGCCAATGTCACTGGGAACATTTTATAGCAACATCACAGCATCTGCAAAAAAGATCGCCTCTACAACATAATGATCTTAAACACATTTCAAAATCCACCCTCACAGCCTCAAGAGGTGCAAGCTGAAGATTTTGACAGAGCCTTCGCAGTTCCCTGCCCTGTCATTAAAAGTCTGAGGAGAGTAGTCCATGCAAGTTTGTTAAAGAATTTTACACTTTTTTTCCCTTTTCTTTTGTTTTGTTTTCCAGGGAAAATCCCTAAAATGACTGAAAGATACATCTAGCAGCAAAAACTGTATTACTTACCTAAGTTTTGCCTTGGGTGTTGTTCTTTTCCTTTTATAACTGATATAAGATAACTACATAAAATGCTGAAGTAATATGCCGTATTTACCTTTATGCCCTTTGTGGGATCAAGTTATCACCTTGCAAAAGAGGCTAAACTTTCGCAAACCACCATAGAGTAACAGTGAACAAGAAAAAGTGATATTAAAGCGTACATAAGACATCTGGGTTTAACTCTACTTGCAGTTGTTTGGATTCACTTTAAGTTCATCATTGGGATAGCCCAATGAATTTAAAATAACAGGTCTAACCTTCACTGATCCTCGGCTTTGTCTGCATCAACACAGTTGATTGACCTCCAGGTTTTTACTCAACTCACTCAATCATTTATAATCAGCCTTTCTTCACATTCTTTACGCTCACATTGCTGAGCGGCTGCAGATGGCCTTGCCATGTCTTGTTTAAGGGCACCTCAAGTTACAAGTGTTGTTCCTTCACTTTTCCCTTTTCCATTTTCCCCATCAACTGAGGACTCATAACAAAGGCCTTACATAAGCTAAGCTTTGCTTTTCCAGCTTTCTTCTATCAATTTTTAAATCCTCATTCGTTCAATCCTGAATCCAACCGTTTGTACTCATTTTCCTTCCTCTACCCGATCATTGGTGATTCGACTGAAATGCTAAAAGCAACGGAGGTGAAAGCACCTGCTTGAGCCACCCAAGGGGGCAAAGGTCGACATCCATGATGACTGAGATATATATATGTGTGTGTTTGTGTGTTAAAGATGGAGGAGAAGCAGGAAAAGGTCATCATGAATAGTACATGAGGGAGAGAGGGGTCAGACTGTTAAATGTCCATCACCTTCGTGCAGATAATCTCCAGCTGGTTTGGATGGGGGCTGGTGATTAGCCGGACATTTGTGTGTGTCGTGAGTGTGAATCTAGTAACATTGATCTCTTCCATATTCATGCTTCGACCTTACCCATATGCATTCAGCTCCACATGAGACCTTTTATATCCTGGAAATTGGGCTGGAAATAATGGGAAGGGGCACGAGGGTGGAAGTCCAACCTTTGACCCACACTTGGTGTGTGTGTACGTGTGTGTATGCATGGGGGGAGGGATTAAATAAAGAGCCTTGATTGGTGTAGATAGGTTGAATTGATGCCTTGGTTTACAAAAAGGTTTACACTGATACAACATGCATGGCCTCATTAAAAAAAAGGAATTCACACTGCAGCCTTGTCAATCAAATCTAAGTCTGGCTGCATCTGAGCAAACATGCACAGAACAAACACATTTTGTGGCTTACATGAATATTTTAATATCCATCTGTTCTGCATCAAATGGCATTTAATAACAAGAAATGGACAGGTACATTTTCGAAACCATCTGTTCATCTGCTAAACAAGACCAGTCGCATGGAGAACAGGGGTGAGACTCTGCACCGATGGCCAAATTATGCATTGGCAAAATATATCACCAGGCACACCAATGAATAAACTAACTGAGTTATTGAGTTTTCAATAAGCAAAAATTATTTTTCTTTTATTGTTTGAGATTCGTGTGTATTTAGATGTGAGAGTGGGATTAAAAGCGGGGAACGCAAACAACTTTCAATAGAATAATTCTCCCGAAAAGAAAGAAAATCCTAAATAAATGACACAAGAAAGTTACTTAAGATCTTGAGTTTTGGCAAACTGCTTTGTGTAAATGTGAGAGTGGATGTGATTTGATTTTAATTGATCAACTTCCAAAAAATGAATACAGGAATGAAAAATGATGAGAGAATTTTATTTCCACAGTAGTCACATTAGCACAATGGATAACCCCAAAAGATAGGAGTTTTTCCTGGGTATTTGTGGTGTTGAAGAGTAACAGCACTGTTTTCTGACATCTCGCTAATCAGTTAGGCCAAGGGATCAAATCCAAGGTGGAAAAATGATACAGGCACATCATGGAATTTAAGAGGTATGGTCTAATTGAAAACCCTTTTGCTTGCAATTCAGGAAATCTCTCTGTGCTATCTTTTTGCTCTGATATAGTTTTTGCAATGAGCTCTATGCACAGCTCCACTACTTCCTGAATTTAAGGTAGCTCCTTTGTTTCCTGTCTTTCATTACTGGACGAACTAATTAATCCAGGTGTGTCTGGCTAGTTACTGAGATCAGGCACACCTGGGTTAATCAGTTCATCCAGTAACGAAAGACAGGAAACAAAGGAGCTACCTTGAGTTCAGGAAGTAGTGGAGCTGTGCATAGAGCCCACTGAGATATACTGTACAATACAAGCAGCCTTTCTGCAAGGCTTTAGGATGCAAAATGTGGCATTTTTTGAAAAGCAATCAAAGTTACTTCAGCACATCACAAGGATACAGAGTACAAGACAAATAATTTCACTTCAGCTTTTGAACTTGAAATATAGACAGTGACTTGAAGATTATCACTAATCTCAAACCTAAGATACTCAAAATGCTCAATCCTGGAGGGCTCTTTTGAATCATCTGTGCCAGCCAAGTGTCAGTGCTGAGAAACGTGTCCAAAAATGTGCTGGACTGAGTTATTATCATTCAAAGTACGGGAACAGGCAGTGCCAACCTCCACATACACACACTCTCCACCTGTACACTCACCTACCCTTCTCCATTTTCTCCCTCACACTTCAGTCTTTCATTATTAATCCTTACACCAACTCTCTCTTCAATCAGAACTCCTTTAGTCAGGCTTCAATAATTGATACATTTCCCAGGAGTCGGTCTAAAAATTGTTTGATCAAACCTTATTTACACCGCGTTTTTTCCTCACGAGTGCCTGACAGCGAGTCGAGAGTGAACCGGAGAATCCGAGGCACAAAACCTAGAACAGGAATTCACACCTGGCACACACAAGCTCACATTAATCCTCGCCTCCATGGAGTTGAGAGATAAAAAGGAAGACCTGAGGAGGACGTACAACTTTTTGCCTGGGGTATTAATAACACAACATATCCTGCTCAGCATTGATCCGCTGTTGGGGCCCACGGGCAGCACCATATGGCCTAACCAACACCCAAACACACATAAAGCCAATGGGTCTCTATATCAGCTTATGCAATGCTGTAGCAATCGTGCATAATCCTTGACTATCCCCAAGTCTTTATCCCACCATAGACAATGGTGAGGTTTATAAGCTACAGAAAGCTCAAGTTGTGGCACAGCATGGCCAAAACACTGGGCCTCTGATACCACCAGGCCCCTATTCAGTACTGCAAGCACTAAAACTTGAAGTGGCTCAGAGAAGGCAAAAGCTTCAATCATTTCCCCCAAAAACAAATGATGAAAAGCCTTTGAGGGTATTTGCAGGCGCAAAGTTCCCTTTCCAAAGCGCTGACTATTTCTGCCTCCTTTGCAAAAGGCTTTGATTTCTTACAGGTACTATTTCAACACAATGCAGGCTGTACCCTCCCACTTCAGCTAACTGAGCTCTAAAGAGCTGCTGCTCAGAGAAAAGCAAATAAGAATAAGTGTAATTGAATCTACTATGTGTTTGTGTGATATGCTTGCTAATGTCTGATGGAGTTTAACGTACACAGGTGATGTCAAAGTTCTTGTGTCTTCATCCAAATAGCTGAATTCTAATAAGATGCAGTGTAGACCAAATGAAATGATAAACAGAAGACTTCTTCTTTTATTAAATGTAATTATGTAATTACATTACAGAGATCTCAAATTAGTGCTTTATCTTCCCCCAACTGTTTAAAGTCGAATATTTGTGTTGCTCCCTCTACCGCATAGCAGACATTCAAACTGTCAGAAGAACTGCAGTGTGTGTATCAGTTTTTGTGCATGCGTTCCTCAAGGCGAGGAGCTGAGAAATTGTGATCCTTATCCCTTTTTTGTATTGTATTCACTGGTACTGCCCCTGGACACGTGGTCCCAGTGCAGTTCCCACTGTTTGTGCTTATGGTGCAACTGCAAAAACTGTAATACAGCATATCTCCAGAAGACATGACTTCCCAAACATAACGAGCATCTCCACAATCTGAATTATTATTTTAATACCCACATTATCCTAGGAGTTATGTTCAGACTGAATAAAGCTGGATCAAAGCTTCAATAAATGAGTGTTACTCTGCTGTTTTGACTCATTTCACAGAAAATAGTTTGAACTTTGGTGTCATTCTTGTCTTTATTGAGATAACTACTCTTGTCAAAGACAAATTTCCTGCAAGGGAGACATTTACAGTAGTCTGCAAATATAATGACACATTCTCATACAGGAATATGTGTTGCATATGTTACATCCATCTGTGAAATTTACCAATCTGGCCTCACTAAAAAACGAGGAAAAAAAAAAGCTGTGCATATATAGGAGTACAGTCATCCATTAGAGTAGCTGCTACTTGTATTATTGTAGGAAATGGAAGCTCTAATGTTCTCATGTTTGAAAGAGATGATCAGAAAAAAAGGTCTGTCTGACAAAACAAAACAGGAAATGTGTCAGACAATATGCATCATGGACTTAAATGCATTTCAGTGGAATGACATTCAAACTGAGGCAATTGCCTATTTTTTGTTGTCAAAAAGAAACAGAATTGACAGACTGGCACTCTGCATATTAAAGCTGACTTGCTGTCTTTGTCTACACATTTAAAATGCATGTTGTAAGTCTCAGCAGATGCTTAGTTGCCATGGAGGATACTAATCGTAAGTGCGGAATGGTTATATGATGGTGGTGTGAGGAAGATATGATTGAGCCAGTGAGATGACACTAAAAACTACTGAAAAGGGTCAAAATTGACCTTAAGATGTTTTATCTTTGGGTCAAAAATGTAAGAAACAGGTTTTTCCCCTCAGCATGTCAAATACATTATATCGCCAAAAGTATTTGCTCATCCATCCAAATTATGGGAATCAGGTGTTCCAATCACCTCCATGGCCACAGGTGTATAAATGAAGCTCTTGGGCATGCAGACTGTTTTTACAAACATTTGTGAAAGAATGGTTCACTCTCAGGAGCTCAGTGAATTCCAGCGTGGAACTGTGATAGGATGCCACCTGTGCAACAAATCCAGTCATGAAATTTCCTCATTCCTAAATATTCCACAGTCAACCGTCAGCTGTTTTATAAGAAAATGGAAGTGTTTGGGAACGACAGCAACTCAGCCATGAAGTGGTAGACCACATGAACTGATGGAGCAGGGTCAGCGGATGCTGAAGTGCATAGTGCGAAGAGGTCGCCAACTGTCTGCAGAGTTAATCATTACAGACCTCCAAACTTCACGTGACCTTCAGATCAGCTCTAGAACAGTGTGTAGACAGCTTCATGGAATGGGTTTCCATGGTCGAGCAGCTGCATCCAAGCCATACATCACCAAGTGCAATGCAAAGTATCAGATGTAGTGGTGTAAAGCACGCCGCCACTGGACTCCAGAGCAGTGGAGGCACATTCTCTGGAGTGACAAATCGCGCTTCTCCATCTGGCAATCTGATGGATGAGTCCGGGTTTGGCGGTTGCCAGGACAACGCTACTTGTCTGACTGCATTGTGCCAAGTGTAAAGTTCCAGTGAAAGGAACTCTGAATGCTTCAGCATACCAAGACATTTTGGACCATTCCATGCTCCCAACTTTGTGGGAACAGTTTGGAGCTGGACCCTTCCTCTTCCAACATGACTGTGCACCAGTGCACAAAGCAGGTCGATAAAGACATGGATGCAGAGTCTGGTGTGGATGAACTTGACTGGCCTGCACAGAGTCCTGACCTTAACCTGATAGAACACCTTTGGGATGAATTAGAATGGAGACTGAGAGCCAGGCCTTCTCATCCAACATCAGTGTGTGACCTCACAAATGTGCTTCTGGAAGAATGGTCAAAAATTCCCATGAACACATTACTAAACCTTGTGGTTAGCCTTCCCAGAAGAGTCAAGGCAGGTGAGCGAATTTTTTTGAAAATATAATGTAAGTCTAATAAGACAGACTGAGCTAAGGATGCTTTATAAAAACTAATAAGAAAAACAAACACATATAAACTAATTTGTTGACAAGCAGCCTTTAGTTGAGTGTAAAATAACTGTTGAATTACATACCTCTGCTCTTGCAATAAGTGCTCACACTAACAAGTGCATCAAGCTCCAGCGGGGTTTTGAGCATCCAGGTGTTGCCACGATGGACAAAAAGTTAGTGTGATATGGTGCACAGCTCTCGCCTCGGTGTCTCATGTATTTTTTATGTCTCCATTTCTTCCACAACCTCAATAGTTATTTATAACAAACAATCAACTTAAAACAGATAAAAATGACTTGTTACGACCAATTTTTTACATCCAGATGCATGACCACGATGCACATCAGCAGCTTATGAAGGATCCAAGTTTATGATGATCAAAATCCTTTTATATCATGTAAAATGTGCTAACCATCAAATTAGAGAAATTTGGACGGATGCATCCTACTTTTCTTGAATGGTACTCAAGCCAAAATATATTCCCTGACAGAAAAACAGTCAACACCTAATTCAGCGCAGAGATGCTTAAAAGCTTTGGCTGAGACTTGGAAGTGCAGCAGCCTCCTTTTATTAGGGGAAGCAAAAAGCATTACAGTGATAATCCTGTTTTTTATTACGTGCAAAATTAGCTGTTTATTCTGGAATGAAAGCTACCGCTCATAAAAATAAAAAGCAGAGCAGCTGAAAAATGAAACAACTGGCAGCTCTGCTGTTACCTGTGTGCTGCACAGAGTTCAGAATAAAGTGAAGTGGGTGACGTCTCTGCTGATTTCTCTCCTGGCTCATTAAAACTTGATGAACCTGAACACTCCCTTTAAAAGCAGCAGCAGTTCTTTGATGGGGCAGGACTTGCCTCCGTCCATTTGCATAATGTGTTCTGTGATGGAAACAGGCAGGATCATGAATACGGGATTTTTGGCGGCTTGAATTTCTCAAAACTATTACACCAAGCATTTCGACTTACTGTATCATCCATTAGTAGGCAAGATTTATACTGCAACAATCGGTCATCCTGATGAAGAATTATCACAAAGTTTCCCACTGATGTCACTGGTTTAGCTAAGATTCACCTTAATGTCAACTCCAGCTAAATAATGAGTAATCTGTATAATTCTGTTTAAGAAAACATATTTTTGCTGTAGCAAACACAACTTGATGGGCTACATTTTTACTTGTATTTTAGGAGAGTTTACACTTCAAGGATTACTGAAGCTTTTTAAGATGAGTTCTTGTGCTACCAGAGCCTGATGTGGTATTAAAGCGAAGTTCCTCTACAGCTTGCAGCATGTAAAACACATAATTTCCTGCATGACAGCAGACCTTTCCCCTGTGTTTAGAACAACAGAGGAAAAACCTTTTATGATAAGATACAGACTGAATAATTCACTACGTAAAATCTATACATAGCAGAAATACGCAGGATGAAAAGAGATGAATTTATAAGAAAATGTTGCACATCGTGACTTTTTAAAAATTTAAAAAGCTTCTCAAAACAGCATCTTGGAGAGTTAAATATGTATGGCTGTTTGCAACATTTAACTACACAGAGACTGAGTGAGATTTTTCCGAGACACCCACAGATCCCCGAGCCCTCCAGTGAACAGGCCTGGATTGAGACATAATTCACCATGCATTAATGTTTACTCCATATGTGCCAGTGTAGAGAGACAAGCCAAATCTAAGCAAGCTGAAGTTTGCACAGAAAATGTATTTGGTTAGTGAGCAGCAGGGAAGACTAGTTATCATCACATACTTAAGTTGTCTTTGTGGTGCATCCTTTGACAAACACCAATCCGTGTTTGTTTACCTGCATTGGCCAGAGGGTGTGCTGATGCATACTAATGACAGTGTGTGTTTAAATCTGCACTCACACATGAGCGAGTGTGTGTGTTCAGTCCTTAAACCATGCTGTTTCGTATCTCCAGTGCCATATCTATTCTTTTGCAGGAGAACTGCTGTGACCAATCTAACATTGCCCCAGGAAGAGAAACTGTAGGTGTGTATGCGTGTATGTGTGTTGAATGCCATCTGCCCCTGTGATTCCTCTGCCCTTCTAGAGCAGCTTCTGACCTATCTGCCTGTCAAACAGGACTGCTGAACTTTGCTGACAGCTCCAATTATGAGCACCTTAAGAAAGGATGGACTTTGTAGCAGGAAAAAAAATCCAAAGAATTCACCTTTTGTTCGATAAGACAAGCTCAGATTGACTTTTACTGGCAGGACAGATCTCAGAGAAGAGACAGGATGCAAGCCAGGTGCAGAATTAGCTGTCTTTAGAGGAGATCTCAGAGAAGAGATGGGATGAGGATGATGCAGGATTAGTAGCCGTTAGGCAAGATCTTAGAGAAGAGACGGAATGAAGAATTAGCAAATGCAGAATTACGCTAGGGACACACCACACAACTGTCGCAGTTGTTGCCGATTTTGAAAAGACTGAGGAGTTCACACGAACCGACTAGATTCATTCAAGATTGGAGATAACACATTTAACAACTGTATCCTCCATGGGATCACAGACATCAAGATCTTCAACCCGACTAAAGTGGTGGAAAAGAAGACAACCTAAATCATCTTCCAGATTCTCTTCTGCAGTTTGTTGTAGTAGCCTATTTGCTATTGTGCATCCGTCTTCTCATCCAGAGAAGAGATGGGATGAAGACGGATTAGGCTCAATCTCAATTCCCCCCTTAGCCCTTCCCCTCTGTATTGCACATTCGTGTGCAGGGGTAGGGGTGTCTCAATCCTGTAAGTACAGGGGTATATACCCCTTCAAATGAAGGGTTTTCTGATGCACACTTTCAACAAAGGAGCATGACAATCACCACCAAGATAGTTGTCCAAAAAAATCCACAAATCAATTTCTTTGTAAAACGCACATGAAAAAAAAATTTGCGAGTACTCAATTGACGCTTCAGTAACATAAATGCTACCAAGTTGAAAACCAGTGGTGCTCTGTAGGCAGATAATCTGCAGTGATAGATGATCAATAAAAACTTCGGCAGCATCGCTGCTGGTCTTCATTTACATGGAGGTCCTTTGTGGGATATAGCACAAGCAGGAATGTCATGCACAAATCAAACTCGCTTGTTAATGTTGATCAACAGCTGTAGACGGCTAATTTCTCAAGATTTGTGCCAACAGCTTAGCGTACATCTGCTTACATACAAGCCAGCGGGATCACTGATGATGAATGCGATTGTTGAAGGGGTGTCCGAGTTTAAAGGGGTTGCCTTTAATCCCTACCCTTCGTAGCTTCGTTTTAGGTGGAAAGAGTCAAGGAAAAGGGGTAGGGGTAAAAAAGAGAAATGAGATTGGGCCTTAGCCGTCGTTAGGGGGAGATCTCAGAGAAGAGACGGCCATTTAGAAATTTCACAAGAGTAGTGTTTTGAGTCAAAGTACAACACATCTGTGTGCAAGCAGACTTTTTAAATGTGATTTCAGCATTCTGAGAGAGAGAAATATGATATTTTTACAAGGGAAAACATGCAGCCCTGCTTTAAAATCAAATAACTACTCATAACTAAATGTCTGATTTGATGAAAAACAAAAATATGAAAATGAAAATATAACCCTACACTGCTCCTCTTCCTCTCAGCTGCTGTATTATGACATGGGGAATGGGGAAGGGATCAAATCATGGCATCAGGTGAACAGCATGGTGCTGAGGTAAAAGCACATTCTTTTCCTCTCGTTTTGGTGTCCCTACACATGTCTCATTTTGAACCAGAGGAAATGTATGGTTTCTCAGGGGATTGTGAGGGTTACATGGCTTTGAGTGCCTGAATTAAGTCCAAACCCTTGCAGACATAAATGCACTTACCACATGCTGCATTTGAATCCAACTGAGCACGTACTCCAAGGAGCAAAGTAATGATTGGCTTGATCATCTGATTCCCATCCTTTATTAAAAGTCAGCAATTACTAATGATGGCCTTTAATATATTTGAAAAGTGGACAGCTGAGCCACTGATGGAGCACTGCAGGCCTGGACCCCTCAGAGGAGTGCAGAGGACAGTCGTCTGTGAAAGAACCAACTGGAAAACCTATTTAATTAAATTTCTTTATCTACGTCTGACAAACACACATTCTCGCTCTAACTAAAGGTGCTTAGTCCTCCCCTCAGGCTGACAAGCCCTCAGCGCCAGGGCAAAGGGGAAGGGATTTCTGGGAAAAGGGAAAGGGGAAAAAGGAGGAGGAAGATAAATTGAAGGCAAATTTCAGTTCAGGTCAGTCTCTGGATGATAACTTAATGTTCTCAGCATGAAGGATGGTGGAAGTGCTTGTGTTTAAGTTTATCCCATTTTTTCCTTTACTGGGTGCATTTTTGAACATTTGTTGTCTCTTAGCTTGTGTTCCACCTCTGCCATCTTTCTGCATATATCAGTTCATTGAAGCTGTTTATCATTTTTAATGATAAAAATCGTTCTCCTCTTTTTGAAACCAGTTGTTGTCAGTCCTTTTGCACTTTAGATACTTGCAAACAATCACCATTTGATCAAAGCATCACTGCAAAAGTTTGTGCTGTTATCTTTAAAAAGGGCTGCACATCTGTCCTGTGTTGGGAAAAAAATACCAGTATGGAGATGGGAACAATACAGACAAAGATGTCCATACAGGTAGAGTCGTGCCCTGAGTCTTAATGGTTTTGCTCATTGATTTCAGGCTTTTTACAGAAGCAGTGCCAACTTTTTTGCAACTGAATCCTTAAGTAATCAAAAGTTACATTAACTTGTGACCTTCACTGTGGTATGTGAATACATTGCTACTCTATTCGCCATCTTTTGATTTGTTAAAGTCCACATCCACACATTGAAGGCGGCTTTTATCATATTACTGCCAATCCAACGAGCCAGTCTTCCTCCCCCTTCCCCTTCAGAGAATCTGTGAAACAAAACTGCAGTTTGTCAGCGCACAATGGCACAAGTGCCTATTTATGCCCCCATTTCTTCCATCTAACTACCATGCATGAGCTGCGTCCATGGCTAATGGACTGAATTAGATACACATACTTAGTATTCACAAGCGCTCGGACACATGCATATGTATTGTGTAACATTTAGTGCAGACAAAAACAAAGTGGCAGGCTGAAGCCACAGTCAGAGTCGGGGGGGGGTACAAAGAGTGAACGGAGAATAAAGTTTAGACTGTATTTAAGAGAGAAGCATAAAGGAAGATATAATCTGGTTAGGAAACTGAATCACTTCATTTGGTTAAACGTTTTATGAAATGTCATTTTCAGTGCTTTATTTCTCAAGTCAGGGCCACGGGTTTGTTGACCTTTGACTGAAGAACTGTATTTGGTCACATCACATCAAAACGGCCTTCATTTTCTGTAGAAAAGTAATGACTTGTTGAGCATGCCCACAGGTGCCTGATAAGACAGGCACTAAGGTCGTTTCCATTCATATCTGAGTGGAGCCAGGCGCTGCTGCAGCAGTGAAAAGGTACAATGTTTCAATTTTCAACAAATATGGCTCCGTTTCGTATGCTTTTTAATCACTGTGTCCAGCAGTCACTCTACAGACTGAAGCATTGTGTATCCACGGCAATCAGACGGAAGTAGACATGTCCCAACTGTATAGTGTGGCCGTTTTGTAAACAAAACACACGTGAATGATGAGTGTTGAAGACGAGACAGGGTTGCGTTTGGAAAACAATGTTGGCATGCACTGGAGGCTGCGGATTTCCAGACAAACCAGACGCAGTTTGATTGTTGAACCACGAAGTCCAGACCATACGCAGATATTTTTGGTGAACAGCCAGGTACTGGTGAGTTGTAAACATGAGCATTAATGCTTAGCCTGCAAGCCCATGTTGGTAATTTGTCCAGTGTTTGTGAACACCCCGTTGATGATAGCATTAGACATACATCAGTAGCTAGCGAACACATGATGATACTAAACGTTACAGTAAGGCATGCCGTAATATAACACTGTCAATAAGAAGGATATCCAACAGTACAGCTGCCTACGGATACCTGTTTAGTTCAAAAAGGTGAGGTATTCGGGATTTAGGTCAAGCTAAAGTGACATTTAAATACACGGGCATCAGCGAATGTACAACCCTGCCCTGCCATGGATAAAGTTTGCTAGAAATGCATAATGACTGGGTCAACACCATCACATCCCCCTACCCCTCCTCCTCCCCATGCGAACCCAGTCACGGACAGAGCTTCTTGTGGAGTTTGTACTGACTGGACAAAAAAATAACTTTTTACTTGTTCTTGTAGCCTCGCGAGCAAAGTTCTCGCTTGTCGGAGAGTATCTAACAAGCTTAAGGGACCCCAGGAAGGCTAAGCGGGCATTAAATGTGCAACTACTGGGGATCCTGATAAAACAATAATCCAAGATGCCTCCTCATGCTGCTCCATGAAGTCATACGATCACATGTAGTTCTCCCCAGTAACCATCGAGGATGAGGCCATGTCCCTGATTCTTCATGGGTATTGACTTTCAACATAAAAGCAAGAAGAAAATTTTGGTACCAACCACTTATCACTGTAGGACAGTTACTATTTTACATAAAAATAACCAAACTTTAAAGACCTGCGATTTCCACCAGTTTCACAATACTCTTTTTTCAGTGGTTGAAATTTTGGATTTCCTAGTTGTATTTCAGTTAGTGGCCATTAAAGGGTTAAGCTGCTGTCTTTAAAGTAACCACTAGAACCTATTAATTTCATCTTTAGACGGAAGCTTGCACCAAATTTGAAGAAAGTTCCATTTTGTGTCCTACAGATATAACTTTTGCCAGAATGAGGCTGATTGGCACATTACCTCAAAACATAATACCCTCCAGCAACAGCTGTCACTGGCGCACAGGCATGAGAAAAGGAGCTGAGAGCACTTCCACTCAGAAATGTGTCCTCGAATCTAAAGTGTAAAGATCTTGATAAATTGGAGCAATCTGTCACTTAATGCTGAATAATAACTGAAAAAGTACTGAAATGAAGGAATCTGATATCTGTTTAAACTTTTAGACTCAGATTTCTGGTGCCTGGAATAAGTGATTAGTTACTTTAAGAGGAAAGTCTTGCTGTGTACTGACACAAGACAGCTGTGGAAGATAAGAGCTGTCTGACACCAGTGGGAAATGTCACAGCTAATACATATCACATGTGGAGGGACTCACACTGGAAGCCTTGTTTCCTACAAGGACGAGCGTGAGACGTGAGCTCACTTGCAGTAATATTCCGTTTGTGTGCAGGACATGTTGATGTCATTCTTGTGTGTGCAATTCCCATTAATTTGATTGCTTTGTGGTTATCTGATATACAACACACTGAGCCATAAATCAAAAAGACACACATAAAATGCTTCACTTAAAACCATACTTGCCTGTGGGTCATTTGTCTTACAAATTTGGTATATGGAAGAAATTCTTTAAGTTGCAGTAATGGAACTGCAACTGAAACAGGACGTTTCACTGCAACTGTTCAGGACGTTTCTGAGTGGAGATTTGCGTGTTATTTCCACCCAATGAAAGAGCTAAGGGCGTAGCGCTCTGTTGGAATAAACTTGTCGACTGGAGCACACTTTTGTTTTTTTTAAACGTCAACTGGAGCCGGCACCAGATTCACTCAAATTCTCAATAAAAAATGGTGGATGCAGCAAAGAAAAGGAAGTATTTTGTGACGTAAAGAGCTTTAGATAGTGCATGCTCAAAAACCAGGCTTTCAGCCGCGTCCAAGCTTTGAAGGGGGTTGCTTGGAGCTGAAGAGCGATGAGGCCATTAGCTCGAGGGGAGGGGCTCTCAGTTTGAACAGTGTTTACAAATAGAAACAGGGAAACACTCCAGAGTCTACCTTTAAATGCCTCATTTTAGTCTATGTCAGGGATCACCAACTCCAGTCCTCGAGGGCTGACATCCTGCAGGTATTTGGAGCTTCCCTTCTGCAGCACACTTTCTTAATTACACACTTATTGGAGTCAGGTGTGTTGCAGCAGGGAAGCTCCTGATACCTGCAGGGTACTGGCTCTTAAGGACTGGAGTTGGTGATCCCTGGTCTATGTTTGTAAGTTGGTTGGAGGGAAAAAAAGTTACCGCATTTCTTCAGCAGAGGGCAAAATGTTTTTCTTCAACTACCTAAAAGCATGACGATATACATCTGCTTCGGGAAACAGGAAACAAGGCGGAGAAGGGTGGACAGCTTGGTCTGGTGTTTAAAAAAAAATACCAAACTAAAAAAAAAACACAAAAATGGACAAAATGTAGAAGAATCTAATTGATAAAAAAAAAAGCATATCATCCCAGCCCTGATAACTTAACAGACTCCTGAGCCCCATGTCCTCCAGATGAATCCTTCATTTCTCATACACAGACCAATCACATCACTTATTAAACCTCGAGCTCTGAAGTACACCTGACAAATAAACTGATCTTAATGGGTAAATTAATGAAATGCAAAGATTTGAATCACTTTCTTTAAATGTTCCAATTACTTGGCTGTGAAAGGGTTAAAAAGAAATCAAGATTATGCAACATGTTGCATTTTCTGCGACCTCTAACCCTGACCTTAAAAGAATAACTGACTAAACATCCATTTCCAGAGAATAAAGCAGTGTCCTTAAGTCGCAACAGTCCACACAGTACACACAAAATGCCTCACACACAGTGTTTGCCTTCAGTGACACCAACCCCTAATTATGGAGTTACAGAGTGTACTGGGGTGCATGAAACTCCAGTGGAAAAAAAAACAAGCTCAACCGAATGAGTGCCGAGCAGAGACACAGACACACAGCATCCTGCTGTCGGCTTATTATCGGAAACCTTTGACATTTTTCAGAGTACTTTCTGTTTTTCTGCTCATCACATTGTGTGACAGCTAAAAAAAAAAAAAAAGAAAAGAAAACTAAACTGCTCTATACCTCCGAGCTTTGTTCAAATAACCAAATTGCAGAACTGAACACAGTGACACTCAAAAATCCATTCCCTGTGTACGATCAGTAAAAGTACAAAATAACTTCCACCTTTTTTCTCTCAAAAAAATAAATACAACAGCTAAATTGCTCAAATTACACTCAATACTTCAATCTATTTTATTTCTCTCCTTCTCTTTTTCTCTATCATTATGGAAATGAGCAAGCAGGTGAATGCGCGAGGCTGACGGAATACTAAACACACTCCTATTTGTTCTCTTTTGAGCACACAATCCCTATGGTATACAGCAAAAACCGAAGTAATGATGAGTTAAATGGACAGAAGGTAAACAAAATAAGACAAACAAAGCAGGCTTTGGGGAAAATTAATTCTCCAGATGTTGCAGGCATTGCATAAAACATTGTTCAGACAGACAGACAGACACATTATTCCATAGCAGCATGGTTTAGAATGATCCACGCTCGGGTCTGCAAGCAAAATTTATGAGTCTCTGGGACGCACATTCCTCCACATACAGCCCCACAGAGCAGAATATAGTTCTCATTACAATTCACCATTGCTTGAATATGATTATTGAACTCTGCTCCTGATATAAAGGACAGAGATTTAAAGGAATATGCATGAGCTAAAGAAAGTTCATTTCAGAAACGACAGAAGATCTGAAGGATCATCAACTTCCGTCTCACATGTTGAAATCATCCATTTATGATATCCTTACAAATAATTTAGGTGGCTTAGTGGATGGTCCTGACAAATGT
The DNA here is from genome assembly GCA_023101725.1 of Atherinomorus stipes. NCBI lineage: Eukaryota > Metazoa > Chordata > Actinopteri > Atheriniformes > Atherinidae > Atherinomorus > Atherinomorus stipes. Next base: position 774,663 of record JALJCO010002646.1, read on the forward strand.
TACTCACTCCTGGATGTGGATGCAATTAGAAAATGATCACAGAATTGCTTTTAATTGGAGAAAAAAAAATCACATAATATCACATTTATGAACTGAACTGAATGTTTGAAGATTTTTATTCATCATGCTGTATTTTCTTATTGTTGTTGAGGTTATTTATTTAAAAAAGAAGGGAGTGGATATTAATGAACATAAAATGTAAATATGCAGGATTATAGCAAAGCTAATTTCAATCCTTAGTCCCTTGACAAGCCAACACAATGAAAATAACAGTAATAAGAACAATGACATTGAAACATTAAAAACAATAGTAAGAATAATAAATATAAAAAAACAAAATAATACGGTTAATGTCGCTCACAAATAAAAATAAACACACACGAATATATATATATATATATATATATATATATATATATATATATATAAAACAAACAAAACTATCCCAGGCACCTTAGAGCATCTTTCCCGTGAACAGCGGACCAACATGCCTGTCAATAGGTGTAAAAGTCTTTGTGAACATTAGAGAAAACACCTGATTGCACCTGATCGCCTCAAAATGTTGCTCGACAAAATTTTTGCTTCAGAGCCCCATCATGCTTGTTTATTTGGTTTTATTTGTTTGTTTGTTTTCAATATTTCTGTTGAACCACAATTCAAAGTCAATATCATGATTTTCATAGAATTTTTAATTTATTACTTTTTCAGTTTTAACTTATTTCACTGACGGCTGATTTATTACCATCTTTAAAGGGACTGGAGGCAAGAATTTTAAAAACAAACAAACATGCATGTCCATTTTTTTAATACTAATGGACGATGAAGCGCTAAATACCAAAAATAACGTTTCCACCCACGTTTCTCTCTGTTGCCTTGAACAGGCTGTGTGCTGCAAAATGCGCTGCAATTCGGTGTCTGAATTTCCCGCGCTGCCCTGCGGACGTGACGTCAAATGACGCTACATCTGCAGTTTTGATACAGAAAGAAGACGGTCGCGGTAAATTCTAACACTGTAAGCGATAGTTATGGATTCTTCTGCCGTCAGCAAACAATCAAGATCAACTGAAAGACCAATAAAAAGTGTGACTACGAAGAAAAAGGTTACCTCTACCTTTAAGATCAGGCTTAAAACCTTCCTTTTTGATAAGTCTTATAGTTAGGGATGGCTAGCCTTCCCTTAGTTAAGCTGCTATAGGTTTAGACTGCTGCGGGACATCCATGATGCACTGGGCTCTTCCTCTCCCACCATCTCTGTCTCTCCATGTAGAAACCTGTGACAGTATTGCATCATTAACTGTTTCTCCTCTCTCAGCAGATCTGGCTGGATAACGTTGCAGAGTTTGTTGGTCTCCCTTTCTGTCTTCTCCCCCCCAGCCGGTCGAGGCAGATGGCCGCCCTACCTGAGCCGGGTTCTGCCGGAGGTTTTTCCTCCCTGTTAAAAGGGTGTTTTCCTTCCCACTGTCGCCACCCCTCCGTGCTTGCTCAGGATGGGGGATTGGACCGGGTCAAGTCAAGATTCGATCCAATCTGTTGGTTTCCTTAACTAGGCTATTATGAATCTGACCTGAATTTTTCTGTCTGTTTAAGCGCCCTGAGGTGACATTGTCATGAATGGACGCTATACAAATAAAGTTGAATTGAATTGAATTGAATTAAACAACATTATAGCTTCAGTTTGTGCACGCTCCCGTGACGGCTTGGCTGGTGGCTGCAGTTACCTGAAGCGCCAGTCGCGAGTTTCGTTTCTCAATCTTGCCTCAAGTCCCTTTAATTGGAGGGTATAAACACACATATACACATATATACAACTCATGTTGCAAAAAAAACCAAAAAACCCCTTATGATTGTTGTGAGAGCAAATTTCACTTTCTAACAGCCATAATTTTAGATGTTTTGCAAACAGTCTGAGGGTGGGAATCTCATGTATTGACGTAGGTATATTCCAAAAGTACTTGTCCTAATTGGCACCCGGCAGTCACCTCTGGAACTGGACCTGGTCGGTTTATTAAGTCTTTTAATGGAGCAGGGGCCAAACCATGGAGAATTTTAAAAAAAACACCAAAATACAGTCTGCATGTCAGTGGGGAGGGTGGATCAGTTTACTCAGATGCTAAAAAATGCAAAGTGTTGACCAGAAGAGAGCAAATCCCCAAAAAGTAATCCTCAAATCAGCATCCCAAAAGCTTACATGTATAAATGCATATAAAGTGTGTAAATCCAGCTGAGAGCTCCATTAATGTTATTTTGACAAGAGGGTAAACACAATAACATGTCTGTAGGTTCCGCCGTGCCTCCGGCTGGGTTTATGTCAAAGCCTCGTAAGAACATATAAATACTGTCGGTGAACAGTTCTTTACGCTGAGAGAAAAACCAGAACAAAAACATTCGCATAATAGTGACTGAGAGTCTTTTTCTCTTTATTTCTCTCTTTGTCTCCATATCTTTTGCACTCTGTCTGGTTCCCTGCTATCATAAATCTTATTAAAGCTCAGTGAGAGGGCACGATCAGCAGCCTGTACAGAAACGCACACACAAGCCGAAGCACAACTTACTGCAGGGGTGTGTGTGCATGGCTCTGCGTTGTGAAACAAATATAAAAAGAAAAAAAAAAACTACTGTAGCAGCACATAAATGGTGTCAGTGACATGCTGCGGGGCCGTGTGTCAGTGTGCTGTAATTATGTCCGGTGGAGTGAAACACATATATTCACACCACAACATACACACTCACACCAGTTCTGGTTGACGTCAGGCACCCCCGTCCAGAAGTCAAACGAAAGGGATGACGACAACACAAGCGCAGGCAAAACACAACCCGCTGAGTGTGTGTTTGCATGTGTGTGTGTGCAGATTAACAAGAGGGGGTCGCTACAGATGGAGCAACCGCACATGCAGTAAATTATGAATAGACTGTTTTCCATGATTCCATGGATTGGTCTAAGAGTAGCTGCACGTGTGGTTGCTATGACAACCTCAAATAAGTGCATCGCTCCTAAAAACAAACAAACTAATATTTCTGTTTGAGAGTCTGGATAATGAAAGGGGTGATCAGGTCATCACGCTCTACATTTACCAATATTTAATGGGTTCATGCACGTGTGTGCGCGTGTGTGTGCGTGCATGCGTGTGCGTGCGTGCGTGTGTACCAGCATGTGGTTGGGAGTCAGGGTCAGGTTGAGGTTGGGACGTTGAGAATGGATAGTTTCCTGCCATTCATGTCAATATGTCTCCAAGGAATACGAATACAATGTTTTCTTGATGCAAACTTAACACACAAGAGAACAAAGTGTACACAGACATTCCCAAACACACACACAGACGCACAGCATACTGGAATAAAAGTTAACACAAACTACAGAATGGCATGTTAGGGGTTCTGTAATGTGCGTATGTGTTTGCGTGGGGAGTGGGAATGAGCTCAGGCTCATACACACATCCTGAGGTTCAACTGCAATCTGTAAACAGTGTTTCCGCCTGAGCGAAGAAAAACAAGAAGCATGGGGTGAAATGTTCAGAGGAGAGTGAGAGCTGGTGTGTGTTTGGAAGTCCTCACAGAAGAAGAGCAAGACAGCGCTGCAGATGTCAGACTCTCACAGCAGCCGCTACCTCTGCAGGTAACTAAAACATGAACATAATAACACGCAACACCATCAACGCTGAACATAAAGACTTATTTGACTTTCATTTCTTAAGGAAACTCTAACTGTGGGACTCAGCTAATGGCGAGATATCACAGCGCAATATTGTTCAGAAACGCGCTGACAAGGCATGCCACTTATTTCCCCCTAATTAACAATCTGACAATGAAATTCATCGTGCTGGTTACACTTGCCAGTGTGGTTATTTTCTGACATCGCCACCCAACAATTAAATTAGAGCCTGTCCATCACGGTTTAGAGCGGAGCCCCGTTATAAAATAACTTGCTGCTGTGTTAATCAGAAACACCGCTTTCACTGCTGCTGCTGCACAGTCGCACCGTCGACATGAGAAGAACATAGAGAGCTCATTAAGAGTGACATTAGGCAGTTCTCCATGCTAATTACTTCCAATATATGACAAAGAGCTGAGAAAGGGTGGGCTTTCAGCATCCCTCCACACCACCGTGCTGAGTGATAAGGGCTTCGATAAACAGCTAGAGACTACTAATTGCCTCACACAGATTCATACAGTTGCTGGTATTTTGTTTATCCGGCTGTCGTTCCTTCGATTGCATTTCAGAAACCAAATAAAGGGAAAATATGCAGCATGCACTTTTCATTCGAAAATTAGTTCAATCACATAACTTGGATGAATTTATAGTAAATAACAAGGCAATATAAAGACAGAAATCACCACAAAACCACACTGCGCTTTTCATGTGTGCCATTTGAGTTTAAAAACACAGTGAACAGATGTATTACTGCTATATTTGATAACAGGATCAGCTCAGTTATAAAAACTAGCCATTTGCAAAATTCCTGATCAGAGAGCATCAAATCAGACGAGCAGGGATTCTGTCTGACAGCTTCCAGATCCCGGATAACTCTGGATCCTGTGGATCCACATCAGATTGCTCCTGATCCTTACAACGTCAGAGCCATCCGAGTCACCTGAACTATCAAACGCTCAGGTTTGCTCCAAAGCTGCAGGGTGTGTCAAAGAAACCTGGATCATTAACTGTATAAACAATTACTCCTTGTCAAGGGGGTCAAAAGCAAATGGTGTTGCACTTTACAGCTCTGGCCCGCTGAGCTGTCTGCTCTCCGGCTAATGTTTTTCTCTCCTCGGACAGCTGCTTCTGAACTATCCTGGCAGATCAATACTGGGTGAGCTGAGGTGAGCCGAGGCAAGCATGAGTGGAAACTGTATACAGAGGAAAGGTATAGCTGCTAGGTCTGAAAAGTACAGCAAGTGCAGCTGGTTTTTACGCATATGTTCTTTCAAATAGCCAGGAGGGGTGCTAAGGAGGAGTGGGAGAATCGGATTGAAAAAAATTGAATCGAGATTTTTTTTATTTTTGACGATTTTTTTTTTTTTTTTTTTTGGGGGGGGGGGGGGGGGTTATTAGTTGGGTGTGAAGAAAGTCGCTGTTTTCCTCTAGTAGAGGATGAAATGTTTGTCTTTAACTGTTACGATGACATTACAGTTGTGCTTGAACGTTTTACCCTCCCATTAAAGAAAAAGGCTAAATTTCAATAAAATAACAATTCACATAACAAGAAAGTGGAAAAACTAATCATAAATACAAATGTACAAAAATATAATTTTGTAAAATAAAATATTGATTTTGAATTTTTGTTTAAAAAAATCATTTGAAAAAGACAACAAACAAAACTGTCCCATATAATTAGAGCACCTTGCTCATGAACAGTGGACCAAAATACCTGTCAACAGGTGCAGAAGTCTGAACATCAAAATCAATGCCGTGATGTTCATAAATTGTTAATTTTTTCCTATTTTTGTCTATTTTAACTTATTTCCCTGGCAGCTGATTTTTTTACATCTTTAAAGGAAGGGTATGTTAGGGCATGTTTCAAGCACAACTGTATTCTGGGAAAAAGAAAAAGAAAAAGAAATAAACAGAAGGTGGAGAATGGCAAACAACCTGGTCTGGTGTTAGAAAACCAAGCAAAAAAATCACAAAAATCTGCAAAATCGAAGAAACCACACCCCAAAAAATCATTGTTGGACACAAAGTATTGAATCCGGAGAAAAGCATATCATCCCAGTGCTAGTAGTTAGTCAAATCTCTTTTTACTTGTAAAGCCCATCTTTGAAAAAAAAAAAGAAAGAAAGAAAATTCACTAAACTTGACATTTAGTTTCTCTTAACAGATTTTTGGCAGTTAATTGGTCTTTATTCAAATATTACTCAATAGACAGCATCCTGTCCGTCAAAGAGTCTTTGTTGACAGCGTAGCCAGTTGCGAACGGTCAGCTGTGAGAGCTGGCGACCTTCCTTTATGGCGGCTCCACATGAACCAATAATTCCCCTGAGAGGAAACAGAGCAGACAAAGTTGTGGATCCAGAGTTCAGCTAAGCAGTTTGAAAGCTCTGTGTACTTTTAAAAGGGCAACAAACTTTCTGTTGATAAAGTCAAGGCTACTCGCTTTCCCCACAAGCCTCCACAGAGAGGGCTGACAAGCTCCTCTATGTTAGAAACAGACTTGGCAACACTGAAATCGTAACCCTGGAGAGGTAACTTTACAGTGTACTTTTGATATCTTGATGGGAGACATTCTCACCCCAGAATCCCCACCCTGGCTTAAAGATGAGGTAGATATTTTGCCTCTGTTGTGTGAAATCTACGATGTGAAAAGATTTAATTAAGATAGGCCAGGGAGTCATAATTAATTCTGCCTCTTTCTGAGTCGAGCTTACTGTCAAAAACACAGGAAAAGGCTTTGGCTGAATAAATTACAGGGGCATTGTGTGTGTGTTTTCCCCCCGTCTGAAGGCTAATGGCTGTTGTGTGTTTGGTTTCTGTGTTCTCTTACATCTGAGCTGTGTCAGTAATAAGTGATGTTTCCCAAAGTCTATTCAAGCCTGCTGGCACTTTTCTCCTCCATCTTTTTTTAAACAGACATCCCACTGTCTTAAATCAAATTACATTTCAGTCCAGGAGTTTATTTTGACTGTCAGTGAGGAGCATCCTCTGGAGAGACATGTCAGTGACAAATGTGAAATTGAAAGATTCACATCGAATGGGCTCTCCCAGAGCAGGTAGTGCTGGAGATGGTTGGGGTCGCAGGAGACATCTGAACTGTCTGAGGCCCTTCTCTTCCATTACACGTCCTTTACTTTGAGTCTCTGGCCTATACTGAAACTTGATTGACCCTTGTTTAGTCACCTAAGGCAGCAGTCGAATGAAATGAAGGACATATCTCCAGGGAGATTTCCTTCTCACATGAAATCTCCGAGACATTTTAAGAAGCGGCTCTTTTCAGTTCAGTTACGACTATATTTGGCATAAATCACCAATGCAAAGTGAGCTGAACATGAACTTTGAACAGATGTCGATCACTCCCTTGTATGTCCTCAAGTTGTTTTGTTTCTTTTATACACTGCCTGGCCCCAAAAAAGTCACCACCGCATAAAAAGGTCATACACTCTAACGTTTCATTGGACCGCCTTTAGCTTTGATTATGGCAACATTCACTGTGTCATTGTTTCAATAAGCTTCTGCAATGTGACAAGATTTATTTCCATCAAGTGTTGTATTTATTTTTCACCAAGATCTTGCATTGATGATGGTAGAGTCTGACCGCTTTGCACAGCCTTCTCCAGCACATCCCAAAGATTCTCAATGGGCTCAATGCACCCATCACTCTGGAACAGGGTAAATCTGGACTCATCAGACCACATGACCTTCTTCCATTGCTCCAGAGTCCAATCTTTGTGCTCCCTAGCAAATTGAAGCCTTTTTTTTCCGGTTAGCCTCACTGATAAGTGGTTCTCTTGTGGCTTAACAGCTGTTCAATCCCAATCCTTTGCATTCCCTTTGCATTGTGTTTGTGTAGAAATTCCTGCTTTCACGATTGCTACTGAGTTCTACTGTTGTCTTTTCTTAAAGTGACATCTAAGTTACGGCCGATTACGATCATTCAGGATTTTTTTGCAGCCACATTTCTTCCTCAAAGACGATGGGTCCCCACTATCCTTTCAGTTTTAATAATGCGTTGGACAGTTTTTAACCGAATTTTAGTAGTTTCCACAATCTCCTCAGATGTTTTCTCTGCTTGATGCATGCCAGTGATTTGATCCTTCTCAGATGGACTAACATCTTTTCCACGACCACAGGATGTGTCTTTCGACATGGTTGTTTAGGAAATGAGAAGCAACTCATTGCATCAGTTGGGGGTTAAATAATTTGTTGCCAGCTGAAAGACAATCGCCCTTGCAGTAATTATCCACTAGGAGGCTCGTACCTATTTGTTTAGTTAAATCCAGGTGGCGACTTTTTGCCCAGGCAGTTTAAGTGTGCGTTTTCTTTAAACAACTTGGGGCCAAAGCAACATTAATCAAGAATTCCTCTTAGCCAAGCTCCTATTTCCAAAGTCCAAAACTAATCCTTCAAGCTGCAAATTCTGTGTGCTTTCTAGTTTTGGCCAAATATGCAACAACTGTCTTATTATCAGGAGACAGCAGGCAATAATGGCCGTGGCCTGAGCCAAGCTACTGCTCCTTTGAGCTTTCATAGAAAGCACCTAATTAAAGACTGCTTTATGACTTTTGTCACTTTTTTGACTGGTGATTATAGAGCATTCATTGGGGAGGATCTGTCAGCTATTTGTGGGCGGTGCGCTTTGCTATGATTGTGCCGAACCTGCTCCCCCCCCCCCCCCCCCCCCCCCCCCGAAATTCCTTTCGCTCTAATTTGCAGAACAAATTCCTTTACTTTGTGGAGAACCTCCTCTTGCTAATAAGGACATTTCATCAACGGTATTTCAGAGACAAACTACGCTGTTTAAAAATGCAAGGTCTTTTGGTATCTTGTCTGTGATTTCCTGTAATTAAGTACTGGGGAGAGCAGCGCCCTTGGCTCTGAGGACAATTCTAATAGAACAAGCCCTGTGCTCTTTGGAGTTGATTTGAATAATGGTAGAGCTATATTAACCTCTTGCCTGTCTGTAGCATCTTCTAAATATCCACTACTGAAACCATACGTCTCCAAAAAGTGGCCTACTGTCGTATTTGGGCCAACACTAATTGTCTCACTAATCTCCTCAGCGTTAAATGACCCAGAGAAACTGGGTCCCACAGGGCAGGCTTATCCCACTGATTGGAGACTTTGCTTTTTTGTTTTGCTTGGCATATTAAAACAGCATAGGCTGCTGGTGAAAAGCCTACTGAACTATTGGAAATGTAATTAAGGGCTAGCAGCAGCTTTTAAACGGTTGACTAGTGCAGAAACAAACTGTGCCCTTCAGCCAGCAAAAACTTTAATACATGGGAAATGAGTGGCTCAATCGATAAGAAGGGCCTTATTTCTTTTGTAGGGGAAAATTCAATGGAGGGCAGAAATGGACTGCCTCACTGCCTGAATACTGTTTCTGCTTGCCAAATAGAGAGCTGCGTTTTATGGCAATAATACACAGAGACCTTGCTGTAAGAAATAATAATTCATCAAGACAAGTGCAGGTGTCATTAACACGAAAACAAACGGGAGTTATACATGGCGCCGACTCCAGGTGAATTGGGATGTGGCGCAAACTGGGAGAGAATCCGACATCTCAAATAATCCTCAGCTGTTGAGACGAGGAACAGCTGAGAAATCATTTGATGAAGCCAAAGGCATCAGCCAATTCACACTGACAGTGAACGGCCTATTGTCCCCACCAGACAATGGCGTTCGTCATTAATTTCCTCTAATCTGATACTTTTTTTTTTTTCCCCTCCTTTTTAAGCTGACATCTTTCACAGGCATGTTTTTCCAGACAAACTTGCCTATGGAGTGAGTGATTGAGCAATTATTAGACAGAGACTCAGCGAGCCCATACTGTGGTCTTTTGTCCCTGGTATCAGCCAGACCTGGGATCATTAGAAACATTTTCTCCCCATGTTTTCTCCTTGGACTCCTATGGCTCTGTAGCCTGCACACATGCACCATGATGCAGCACCTTCAGAAGTATTCAGGAGCCATGCCTGACTATTTATCAGTGTAGAGTTAAAAAAAAAAAAAAGAAAAACTAAAACAAAACATCAAAGTCTATAAAACACTTTCTCCTTGTGTTACCTCTGATAAATATTCATGACAGCAGCTTGAAAAACAGCTGTTTTCCTCCAATTAAAGCTTGCCAAGATCTACAAATTAGAAAGCGGAATGATGTTTTTTTTAATCAAAATCTCATTTAAGTGGTCCAAAACACAGCTGAAACAATACAGCACTCACAGCAAAGATTTATATACGTCAAATGGGATGTGAGCATGTGGATAACAAGGTGAGGTAACAGTGCTGCTCCATGCCCCGAGACTACAACTCCCCATCCTCAGCTTAAAGTAATGCTGAATACTCCCCAGAAAAAGGAAGGTGTATTATCCTATTAGACCCTATCACAAGGATGTGAATGCTGCTGTGGTAAAAAGATATTGAACATCAGCCAAACTAGCTGTGTGGAGCAGATCAAATCAAGTCATCAAAAGATCCTTCTTACATCAAAGCCCTGAGCAGACCTGGCCACGTGCCTGCCATACCAACAGTGTGGAGACAAAAAGCGGAGCCGCCGAATCTGGCAAAGTACACAGACGGTTGCCTACTTCAAAGGCAGAAATCTGCTGTCTCTGGTCATTATTCGCAGGCAAACCCCAGAAACCCAGTGGCTGGCGAAGGTGAACAGTGTAAAACTGCAGAGGACTTACCATCAGGAGGTTGGGCCGGAGTGAAGTGAGGTGGTTTGTCTGAAAGAGATAAAAGAGAAAGGAAGAGAAACAGATTAGTTTGGGGGAAATTCTGCAACTTCCCACAGGTAAAACCCAAGTAATTGAGTTGCTACAAAAGAAAGAAGATACGTTTACTCTTTGGGCTTAAAAAAGGGGGGGGGGGGGGGGACGAAAAACACGTTCACTGTGCCCTACAGGGAGGAAGATGAGCTAATCATACAGGAGTGATTTTCTACGATATCACTATGATCTGTGTTGCCACTCATGGCTTCCAATATCTAGATCATTACAAGCCATACTGCATGACTTTGATATTGTAAGATAACATGAGGACTGAGAACACAGGGAAGGGATTTTGTTTTGGCATGAAAAGTGTGAGATAATACACACTCAGCTGGTGTTCCCACCCACCTGCAGCCACATGCAGAATAAATCAGAACTTTTCCCCCTAATCCATCAAATGACATCATGCTACTCTCCTGGTCAACACCCAGCAGACGATGACATAAGGCTTGTAGGTTTGTGGGAACAATGAAACTAAACCTCTAATGTCAAAAGACCAAGACGCGCTCAGCAGGGAAGGCTCGTGAAACCAGAGTCCTTTGTGGCTTTAACAGCTCCAGTTGGATGAAAAATGATGCGGCTTGTTTTACTTTTGCTCAGTTGGGAATTAAACAAGGGATACTGTTCATGACAAAAGTGAGAAAAACGTACCATGAGTAATTCTTACTATCCTGATGTAAAATTTGCTTCCCAGCTTTCACACCAAGTTTTACAAGAAGTCCTCAAATTTTCAAACAATTACAATTAGAAAAATGTGTGATATCAGACATTAAAGAAGCCGAAGGATGTAACGATATAAAAATTTTATATTAGGGTTATTGCGACCAAAACGATCCCAGTTATCTTCTTATTGCGGTATTATTGAAATCCCCCCAGAATCTTTAAAAGCATCCCAAATGGGTCTAGACGTCTACTTTGTCCATTTTAAAAGGGGGAAAACTCCAGAGTACTGTCCACGTGGGTGCCTTCATTACCTTCCACCATGTTTTCATAAATTAAACATTGCAAACTGGGACTGCTGCTGCTTTTCCAGGCAATGAGCAGCGTCACTGGGAGTTTTTCAAAGTGCAGTAATCAATCATGGTTTTAACGATAATTAATATTCTAAAAGGTATTATTTGTCGTTGGGAAATTTATCACGCTTACTTATTTTAGCGGTAATTGTTACATCCCTAAAGCAGCCTATGTTCCCATTTAAGATACTGTCACCAAAATAAGATAGTTTGTTAAAGGGATACCGTGTAACTTTTGGCCACTAGGGGCACTAACCAGTAACTTCCCACAGGCCACACAACTGATGCAAAATTAAACAATTTTTATCTGTGTTTTGGAATTATGTTTGCAGACCACCTTGATCAGCTGATAAAGAAGTCATCCAGCCATATAGAAAAGCGGTCCAGGTCACATGATCCAATGAGAGACGGATCCGCTCCTGCAAAGTTACAATGTCTGGTTTTTGAGGAGGGCAGCCCCCTCAGAGCACCGACATGCATCAAGTGTTCTTTATTGACCCGAGAAATCACTTATTATTACTTTCATTAAGCTAATGTTTGGGTCAAAAGTTACACGGTATCCCTTTAGTATTCTGCAGATGGACAAAATCATTCCTGCAAATAACAGAAATCATTAAGTTGGATAACTATGTCTACAGATGCCTTAGGTATACAGTACCCATCAAACATTGGATACACTTTCCATCTTCTCAGACAGTGTGTCCAACATCATATAAGAAAACAGGGTCAATAAGAAAATGTGCAAATCTGTAAGCAATATTTGTTTGTGAACTGCCGTTTGCGAATATCTCTCGCAGAGCATCGTGATACAGTAAACTGGTCATAGTGTAACAGGGCATGTGCGTACCAAGCACGACCCAACTGAACCGCCATCTGCACTCTGGCAGGCTACCCGGCTGCGTGACTCACTAAGCAAAGCCCCAGTGAGTTGTCAGAGCTGCCTGCACCGAACAAACACACCGACATACACTTTCACTGAGACATCTCTCCAATGCCTCCGCACTGTAAGGGATAATGAGGAAGATAAAACACATCACATCAATTACCCCATGAACACATTTTTTTTGCAACGTCAACCGCAACGCCCGAGCCGTTTTCAGAACTTCAGCAAAACCCATTGGAGATACAGATGAGTTTTAAATCGGCTCACTTAAGACTGCTTGTCAACAGCCTGGGCTTGAGGGGGGAAAAAGAGAGAGAGAGTGTGTGTGTGTGTGTGTGTGAGGAAGAAAAAGAAGAAGAGGAGAGGAGCGGAGAGGCAAGGTTGGCGCTAGAGGTGAATAATGAATTGTCTGCTGAAGCCGTTTCCCAGTCAGTCATGACAGTAACTGATATTCATCCAGGGGGGGGGGGGGGGGGGTGCACACAAAACAAGTGGGAAAGCAAAAGGCACATGTAGAGAAGGAGCATGTACAGATGTACAGGCTGTCTTTTGTAAGCATGTCTAAACATGCAAACACACATGGATAGGTGAATCACAACAGCCTGAAAGAAGGGGTGTCTTACAAAGTGAGCCAAGATGCTGGGCGAAGCTAAACGATTTCTTCACATTTCCATAACGAAAGGACAAGATAAGGTCTTTCCATAAACATATCAGCCACTTCCATCTCCTTTTGCACCTGGCAAAGCATGCACAAGTTCCCCAGCCTGTGTGAATGTCACAACAGGGCCATCATTCACCCTATATCTTCTGCAAATCAATAAGTGTCTGACTGTGACATTTACCCACGTGCAGAAGGAGGTGTGTGTGTATATCTTTGTATGTGTGTCACCTTCGTCTTTGCTGCGTCTGGTGATGAATGATGTAGCGAGTGTGTGTCCGTGTGATGGGCTTTACTGGCAGGCAGAAGAATTTTGAGGGGGGAGGGGAAACAAAACGGTGCGCGTATGTATGGACATGCCTCATCCCACATGGTGACAGTAGCATTTGTAAATCTGAGGTTGACTATTTTAACACCCATCCTCCCACCACACACACACGGAAACATCACCACAACCAGTTTGAACACTATCCCATCCAGCTGTTCTTGCAGCCACATGGCAGCATAATGGAGCTCCTTTTAGCTCATCAGTTTCTCCAGTGCACATTTCTTTTCATTTAGCCATATGAGAGGTGAAGATTGGCCTGCTAACAGAGTCTGTATTAATTCTAACAGTATCTGTCTGGCTTAAATTGATTCAGTGACACAGTGAGGTTACAAATGATCTATCCTCCTGCAAGTAACCCGCAACTCCACGTTAGTATGACAGAAACTGACTGACTAAAAGACGGCAAAAACCACCGGCGTAACAACATAAGCACGCTTTCTGCAAATACAAAGAGGTGCATTCTCCTCTGTTGGGACTTTGCCTTGTGAAAAGTCAACAATCTGATGTGAGGAACAAGAGAAATCCAGCAAAAATGGGTGGACATGGACTGACAACCAGGGCAATTTCCTTTGCAACGCTGCTTAAACACCACTTCAACCCACATAAGCCAGCATCTTAAAAGTACCATGGCTCTAATTAAAGACCGAATTTAGTTACCTATTATAATCTGCAAGTGATTATGAGGCACAAGCCTTGCATAAGTAATCACCCGCTTTGTAGAGTTGAGAATATTTCACCTTTAACACAGTTTTAACCAGCAAAGCACTAAGAAATAGACCTGTATAAGTCTCTGGGAGTGAGGAGAATGAATAAGTCTGTGTTAAACTGTAGTGCTGAACACCTCTGGGTTTGTTGGTGGTGGTGTTAAAAAAGGCAGTGGTACATTTTGCTGAGGTAATTGTAAAACCCTGGCAGCTCTTGGATCTGACAGTTGCATTTATGTGGATGGGCCTGAGCATAAGATCAATACTTTTTTTAGTCAACACTCCAAATATGTCGCTTTAAATGAGGACTTAACACTGGAGCTGATTGCTTCTTAGATGTTTAATGCAACAGAACCTAGCCTTTAAACTGAGATAACGGGAAAAAATATACAGTTTGTATTAGAACTAAGACTTGAAAGTGATTCCTGTCATGGAGGTTGTGTAAGATAAACAAAACTAAATTACGTCTTTTCTCAGAGCTCCTTCACACAAAGTCCACCATAAAAATTTCTGTCAACCTTAGGAGTTATTGTATTTTAAAGATACAATAGGGAGAGATTTTTCAGAGGCAGGAAATGACAGGAGAGATTGGGTTTTCCAAACCAAAAGATAACTTTTTCAGCCACCAAAGGATTTTAATCGGCATTTAACACTTCAAAGCAAATGCCAAGGCCTCAGAAAGGAGATACGAAGTAGTCTTAGAAGCCTGCATACAGAAAACGTGGGGGGTTTGGGACTTCAGGTGTCCCTGATGTCCCTGCTTCAAGGGCAGATAAGGCTATCATCAGAGGTGCCATTTTCGCTTTGGCTTTTGCTTCAAAAAGGGCATTTATTACAAAAACTATGTATGAGCCAAGATTTTTTTTCAGGTAAAACCTGCTCCAAAGGCAGCACAAATATTCAGGATTCAACAAATATTGTATTGCCAGGAAGTGGTCTATTCATTCAGATGATAAAAGATGCAAGACGGAAACACAGTTAGGTGAAGAGAGTAAAAAATGTGCTTGAGACCAGCAAACGTACAGTTATTGAGGAACAGCAACACGGCGAAGCCCAGCGTAGACGTGGCCAGCAGGATCAGACAGATGTTGCAGGGGATCATGAAGTAGCGCACCACCAGTGACACTTTGTGCTGGTACCTGCGCTCCCGCTCTGGTGCCGGTGGTGAGGGATAGTGGCACCCGCTCATGCTCCACTCCAGCGACCCCCTCCCCTCCAGTGTGGAGGAGATGATGGGACGAGGAGCGCGCCGAGGGGTGCCCAGAGACCCGTTGGAAAAAATGATGGCGGCGGGGTGAGAGCTGACGATGGAGATAACAACAAAATAAAAAGGCAAAAGGAGATGAGTGATGGCGGCTGTTTCAGCTGCGGTTCCAGCTGTGCACCGCGGCGGCGACCCGGTGACTGTTCCTGTCGGAGAATCGCAGCACAAAGCTTTCAGCGGTTTGCGAGCAGCACATTTTTAGAGATGATCACATCCATTTGGGGAAAGGGCAGGCAAGGGGACAGGGATGCTGGACTCTTAGAGCCCCCCACCTGTCCGCACGATCTCCATTCTGCTGTGCCCACTGGGAAAAAGACTAATGGGAATTTAATGTGCAAGTATATGTGTGTATGTTACGGGGTGGCATATACTTACATGTGTGGTTTTAAGTGGGTGGGTGATAATGTGCTTGATGATGTGTGTTACAGCGCTTTTGGCATGTATGTGTGTGAAATGCACCAACGCTGGAAATGTGTGTATAACGTGGGTGTTTTGGATTGTCAGATATCCACAGGAGAACCTTCCAGAACAGACCGACAGTAAATCCACACAAGGAATCTTCTCTTTTCCTCCCAGTGACCCCGAAGTTATAAGTCGAATGTGGAAGAGGTCAAGGGGACGCCAACTCCTGTAGCCCCCCTAACTTCACTTGTCAAACGCCTCCCAGACTCAGCCGAGGTCCGGTGTTCAGAGTAAACATGTGTCAGAAGTATCTGTTGAAGAAGTGACGGCTTTGCTGCTGATTCAGCTTCCCTGTGACTTTTCCTCCCCTTAGCAACGATTTCTCACTGCGCTTCTCTTTTAAATGAACACAACTCTTTGTATCCACAGGACTATCTTCTTTGGTTTACGGTTAGAATCCCTCCAAACTTGACATTTTAACTGAAGCAGCTCGTCTCTGCTGAAGCGTGATTAGAAGGATGGCTGGAAAGCAGCTGAACGCCTCCCTGTAAACCACATGCTCCAAGGATCGCGGAGACCGTTTTCTTTTTCCTGCGTATCTGTCACTCATCCGTGGTTCAATACCCTTTATTCCCCACCAGTGTCATAGAGGGGGCGAGAAGCAGCCCCCACCCGCTAAACCCACTGGTGCGCTGGGGGGCAAAAGCAGGTCAAAGGAAGTAGCAAAGAGGGGGCAAAAAGTTAGAGGCAAACAATTGCGAGCCCCACTCGACCTGTCAGTCCACAGCTGTCTTCTCTGGCTGGCAGCTCCAGATGTGCAGAAAAACACAAAGAATGAAGAAACTCAAAGAAAGAAGAGGAGAAAGCGCTCTGTGCGACCAGGAATCAACCGAGATGCTCGAGGCAAAGATTTGTTGAGCTTTATTCCCTTTTATCAGCAGCACACAAAAAAAGATTCCCACCAAATAATGCGTTGTGACTCTCAGAAGAATGAAGGTGATTCACTTCAGAAGAGCTCGCTCTGTTTCTTCTCTCTTTCTCCTGTTTGCCGTCTCTATCCTCAAGCATCCACTCGGATGTCTTAGTCCAGAGGTGTTCTGGTCACAAGGATTCCGGCTCCCGCTTCTCCTCCGTGTAGATCCAACAGTCACCGGCTGACAAAACAACAAATGAGGCTGCGGGTGTTCATAGCGAGCGTAATCCCCCGGCAGCAGGTAGTGGTCCCAGTGTCAGCGCACTCAGTCAGCTAAAGCAGAGAGGACCGAGTCAATGAGAGAAGTCAGCGGACAGACAGAGAGACGGGAAGTGCACCAGAGGGCAAAAGGAAAAGCAGATCCTGACACTTTGGTCCACCTGGTTTTTTTTTCTTTTTTTGGAGAAATCTGCGGTGACATGTCACGGGTTGCCCGAACACTCGCCTCTGGAGGAGCGCTCCTCTCTCAGCCCTCAGCCAGCGGAACGGATGAGCGCATAATGAGAGAGCGAGAAAGACAGAGCATAAGAGAGAGAGAGAGAGAGAGAGCAAGGCGTGGGGGGGTTGGTGGATGAGGGGCCGTCTTAAACAAAGGCGGTAGGGGAGGAGGGGTTGGAGTTGAGTGAGGAAATAAGAGAAAAAAAAAGGAAAACAAGCAAGAATAAAGGCTTTGGGGAGTAGTACTTGAGTCCTGTCAAAGTAGGGAGGGGGTGCAGCAACAGTGTAGCTGCAAAACAAAAGAGGGTCACAGACTTGGGAGATGTCAACCAACTCCTCCATTTGTTTATAGCCTAATCAAAAGAAAGTCTTTTCCACAAGAGCTGGAGAATTTCCACAAAGATTTAATGAGGCAAACTGCAAAAAGGAATAAGCCTGCGGAGGATGAGGAGGGCGGGGGGAGCAAACATAAACACGTTAAAGTCACTCATGTATTGAGAATCCAAACAACCCTAACCCACTTGTTTATGACCGATACGGGCAAGAAAGCCTGAGAAACTCACGCTAACAAGACAAGATTTAATTAATTAACATTTTGAGCTTTTTTTGCTTTTCAGACTCTCAGAATAGCTTCTTTTTTTCTCCGTTAAATAATATGGCAAAACATGAATAATGAGGAGATTTGGCACATGATCTGAGGATGAAACATTTGCATTTATTCCACAGGAGGTGATTTTTTTTTTTTTGCTCCGCTTGATTCAAAAGCAATGCGTTATTGTTTTCTGTAATGTTATGAGGGCAGAAAAAGATGGGCGGTTACAATGTGCCTTAGCGAGACTCTGCATTCGATGTCTACTTTGAAGAAACTCCACAGCAGCAGGCAGCAGATGCAAGGCGGTATCTATCATCAATTATTTATGGGTTTTTTTCACTCTCTCTATCTGTGTCTCCATCTCTGTCTTTTCCATTCACTGCCCCCACTCTGGGATTTACACAAGGGTGCTCATACACATAAACACTAACACTGATGCATGCAGTGGCTGCAGCCACACAGGAACTAAATGAATGTGAACAAGCACAAATAAAGTAGCTCCTTCTGTCTTTTTCTTTGCTTGCAGCCTAGAAACTTACTTAACTCGAGCTCACCAGAGTACAACCTTAAAAAAACTAGACACAAACAGATCTTGCTTCCACCTAAAGTCATTTATCTCTTTGGGCAGCGCGTTCATTCCCAGACCCAAGCTGAGCCCAGTGGGGGAGACTCTAATGCGAGGGGAGCTGGGTTTTGAGACTGCCTGCTGAGGGTTAAAAGTTCACCCTCCCTCTCATCAACTACCTCGCCACCCAGAGGTACCCCCCCCCCCCTCCTAAGCTCTTTCCATACATGATACCCCAGACCGTCCACATCAGCTCTCATATTGCACAACAAAACCTGATTGATGGGCTTACAGACAAGAAGAAAGGAGGCAGCTGCTTTCTGATTTGCTTCCTTTCTTTTTTCCCTTTCTTATCTGAAACCGAGTCTTTATCCCATGCGTGGTGTTTTGCAGCAAAGGCAATCAAATAATTACATTCCTAAGACGAGAACACACCAAGCGGCATCATAAGTTATGAATGACATACCAGATTCTTACAGCAGAGGGCGCTAAGGAGTCGTTCTTGCACCTTTCTCTGCTGCCACGACCCAAATAAAATCTTCCATTGACATCAAAGCTGAGCTGCTTTGATCCATTTTTAATGCCACAAGTATCTCACAAGGTTAACATCTCTCTCTGAACGCTTTGAAATAGCAATTTCCATTAAGGAGCCAAAGGAGCTGCTCTCTTGTTTAATGGTCTGGCAGGAGGGATGTGTGTGCATGTATGCACATGTGTGTCTGAGCGTGGTCTTAATGCGCAGGGCGAGAAATTTGTCGTGTTCAATAACTGGTTGGTAGTTATGCTTCAATCAAAGTATGTGCGTGTGTGAGCAGTGGGAGCACACACTCCGGTTTTCAGTCTGGTGGTGCTCATCAAATTGATTTAAAAGAAAACAGTTGTTGCCCTTGCAGAATGACAATCTTTTCCACAAAGGCCAAAAGGATTACCAGGTAAAAAGAGAGGGAATAAAAGAGACTTATTACCAATGAGAATTACAGAGTAGCATCAAAGTAAGAAAGGCGGTATTTCCTCTCTTTTTTGCATCCCCATCTTTTTCCCACAGCCTACATTTCAGCTGCACTCCGTCAGGATTCATGTATGTTATCTGTGCATCATCTCTATCTGATCACTGCTCTGATGCAGCAAGCATGAGATGTAGCTGTGACATTTCTTTAATGGGTACCAACCCCGAGTACAAATTTGATAGGATTAGGTGAGTTTTGACAAGTGATACCGTATATAGTCTCTCACAGTGGCAAAGAAAAACCCCAGCCATCATCTGCAGAAGTCTCTCCCGCAAGCAGCAATCAAAGGACTGAATTGCAAATTTGCATCAGCAACATTTTAACTGCGCCGCTCCTCCACAGAAAGTAACTTGATGATAAAGGTGACTTGGCTTCCAGTAGATTAACTTCTAACAAAACTGCTTTTCCAGGAGACAAAATTAATACAAGAAAAAGCCTTTCAACCTGCTTT
This sequence comes from Atherinomorus stipes, assembly GCA_023101725.1. NCBI lineage: Eukaryota > Metazoa > Chordata > Actinopteri > Atheriniformes > Atherinidae > Atherinomorus > Atherinomorus stipes. The sequence goes on from JALJCO010002646.1 coordinate 794,363, forward strand.
GACAACATTAAAGCTTTAGTTTCCTGTCTCTCTGTCTGGGGGAATTTCTTCTTCAAGCTGACTAACAGCCTCAACTGCCAGATCTACCATGGATCATGAAATAAGTAGTTCCTCAGCCGAATCTTTTATCAAATAATGTGTGTGCTTGTGTGGGGGGAGACGGCATGTAAAGATCTATCGCTAAATGCATCAACAACAGCTTTGTCTGTTAGGATGTGTGTGGAATAATAATAAAAAAAAGCCTCTGTCAAACACACCAAAACCCCATTAGAGTGGGATTCGGTCCATTTTTCAAAGCTGCAGCTATCAAAAGCGAAGCTGTTGCCTTCACTAATGGCATTAGAGATCATTCTTTCCTGCTGTCCATTGTAAATGAGCATTTTAATGATGTTGATGAAAAGAATGAAGTCTGTTAAAATTTAGAACGGATTTGGTAATTGCCCACACTAAAGCCCATCCACTGCCCCACTCAACTATTCACGCCTGACTCATTTCCAAGATAGTTAAGTGTATTGCTTCTTATTTTGCGTTTTAGATTCTGAATGTATGCATAGATAAGGAGAAAAAAGGTCCGATTGGGGTTATTTCAGCCCAACAGGAGCTGTTGACAACTATTTCTGCTTTTTATTCTTTGCCTCTGTTTCCTAACAAGGCACCAGAGGCATGATGCTTCACACAAAAGTGTTTAATTTCTCTATGAATGTATCCAGACCACAAATTCTGCTTTGAAAGACATTAGGCTGACATCAAAAGGCCATGTTGAGTTGTTCATGTGCATCGAGCCATGCAGCTGGGCAGGTGGAGGGAAGCCCAGACTCCTCACCCAGTGGGCCAAGGCAGTGAGATGCTAGCAGGTGGGCCAATTGTCTTTCTGTGGTATTAACTCCAATCATCATAAGTCAGACTTCATTTCGCCGTCCAACAGATTCCCAGACTTCCCAGTCATCGGGTCTCTGAGCCGAGCGGTAACGCTGGGGTCAGGGCCTCGCGCAGCTGTGTGTGGCTAACAGCATTAACCTCTGCTTAAACAGAGAAACTAGAAGAGGAGCTGGAGGTGGACAATGAGGATGAAAGCAAGATGCTTCTCTGAAGGAAAAGTGTTATCATGGCAACTGAAAAATCAATACAACAAGAAATGGATTGAAAACACATTTGAGTTCAGTTAACATTCAATACGTGGTTTCCAAGTAAGCAAAGCAGCCATGCGTGAATGGGCTGAGTAACAGATCCATTTCTGTAAAGGTTGCTACATTACCACACAGCAGTTTATAAGGCTAAAAGTGCAAAACACATCACAGGTATCAAATCATTCTGAAAGCCTCGGGATTCTGTATGGGATGCAATGTCCTATAATGTTTTTTTTTATTATTATTATTCTATTTTTTTTTTTTTTTTTTTTTTTTATCATGTTGTTGTATAAACAGATCATTATTGTAATTCGAAGGGTGACTATCCTGTGGTAACTGCAAACATTAAACAATCTAAACAAACCACAGCTCCAAGCTTGTAACAGTCTTGGATTTTTAATTAGTTTCAGTTTTCATTTAGTTTTGACTTTTTATTTTTCAATTCAGTTCATTTTAGTTAGATTTTTGAGTAGGTTTGCTAGTTTTTATTTTTTGGGAAATGCTTAGTTTTGTTTTAGTTTTTATTAGTTTGAGTCTAAGTTTTAATTTTTTTGGTCTATCTATCTGGAGTGACATTCAAAATCATCAGAAAGTTATTCGGAATAAAACCAGAAGAGGAAAGTAAACAGATTAAATAGAAATAGATTTCATACCAACCTAAAAGGCTAATGTATTAAATAAATTTAAAAAGACTAAAACTAAGGATGTTTTGCAGTAATTTTAGTTAGTTTTCTAAAGACACAATACAGTTTCAGTTAGTTATCATTTTTTGATAAACTGTCATTTTCATTTTTATTTCAGTTAACGAAAATGATTTTCAAATTTTAGTTTTCATTTTTTCATTAGTTTTAGTTAACTACAGTGACCTTGCACAGCTCATCTCAGCTGCTTGTGAGCACCTATCCCATCTCACTGTTTGGCCATCAGAAAACCAGCCAGGGAGCAGAACTCTTCAATTCCATGAGTCGTGTTTGTGGAGTTTTATTTATTTATCTATTTTTCATGACAACACTGTCTCTGACTCAGCGAATGATACTACGATTGTCCAGCACTGATGTAGGAACTTGGAGACTGTTCCCACACTCGGTGGGCTCCACGCACTGTGACTCACCATGTGACACACTGCCCGGGACTTGGCGTCACTTGGGTACGCTATGATGGTGGTAACACTGAAATGCAACCCACAGCTGAACATTACTGGGCGATGTTAAAATCATTTAGGTAATATTCAGTCAATAAGTACACTGTAAAAAGGGCAAAGTTAAACCAATTTAAATAAATTATTTCCATTGGTAACAAGAGATTGAATTAAGTTTATCCAAGTTCAGTTATTAAGTTTATTCAACTTGACATTTGTAGTGATATCTACTCAAATCATTCAGTTTCTTTCAAATACAGAATCTGAATAACTGTGACTCACTTTAACTGAAGGTTATATTAAAGACACACATCAGAACTTTTAGCAGTTTTCTGAGTGACGGGCCCCCTATCGACAGCTAAACTAGCATCCATCTTCATCCTACCTGCACTGTGATTCACTCCAGCCAGTAAAAGACACACACACTTTGCACGGATTTCAGATTTACTTAAACTATTTGATATAAATGTACTAAAATAAATAAGTTTGAGGTCATGACTAAATACTGAGCGCACTCTACTGATATGTAGAAAAGTTAAATGTGTGAATAATTCTAAGTTAGATGGACACAAATTTCTAAGTTTTGGTCATGACCATGCAAAATGTCTGTATTTCTCTTCAACTTTTAAGTTCAATGAAATATGTATTTTAAGTTCACTCCAGTGAAATTAGTGATGGTGAGGGAGTAGGTTTCCCACAATGCAGTACACTTTTTTCAACAACAAATTAGAAATAATTCACAAATGAAGGATTTAGAAACAATGCTGGTAGTGTCATGTGACCGCTCTCAGCTTGTTTGTTAATTCCTGTATAAATTACCTTCTATCCGGCAGATGCTGCGTCGTCACAGAAACGTCTGTGGTCTGACATTAGGTTCAGCTAAAACCCACCCTTTACAAATCCTTATTCCATACTTATAACATTTTGAGTTCATCAATTACTTTAAGTAAAATGAATTTGAATTTATCATGTTGGCACAAACTTAAAAAATAGTTTCTATGAAGCGACTCACCCACATTATGTGACCACCTACAGTTTTCTCCACAATTTCATTCCCTTACAGTAAGCTTTGTTAGATTTATCATGTTCAAAAGAAGTTCTACAAACTGAAACCATTCTAGTTCATTCTACTTAGTCACTCCTATTATAAAAACTTAATTTTCCTAAGACACTGAACTTAAAAATTGAAGTGAAATATACTCAAGTTTTATTATGCATTACTTAAATTTTTAATGGCAACCTGCTTCCTCAAATTTATTAAGTAATATCAACTTATCCGGGTTTAGAGTGCAGTCTTATCTTTACTCTTTTTCTGTCGCTTCCTCTCTGTTTTTTCATCTCTTGCTTCGGTAATGTTTCTTTGTGTTTCCTTATGTTCGAATCCGACATGATGCGCGTTCAAAACCCCCTGCTGTGTTCATGTCTGGTTCATATCCATTTGCTAGCAAGTGACACGATGCGAATTAGTCAGCTGCAACGTCATGGCCGCATCCCAGATGGAAAAACTTACATACTGCTGTTTCTGAGCCCCAGGACGCTAGCTTAGTAGATTAGTTCCCCGTGTATATAGGCTCTTGCCTTTCATTTGTCTCTTTTTTGTTCATTTTTGTGTCACTCTTTCATGTCGCTATGTCGCAATTTCTTGGTAATCAAAGCTGCTTGACTTTCACGATTAAATCACCATCCATCAGCTTGATCTAATGCCAGAAAAACACAAACATCAACTTTAGGTGGTGGCTGTCTCCCACTCTACTGTCCTTCACGCTCATGGTGCCAATTTTAGTCTTCATACATTACAGAATATTCCAACATCATTATCGAAATATAAACATAACACAGGCAGTTAAACACATCTTAAATTTTTAGGGAGAATCACAAGAATAAAGATGTCTACGTTAGGTAAACAGGTCTCCCTTGGAAAAGAGACTGTGTGTTTGAATGGGACTTACTTGTATAAACAAAGCTTAAATAAAAATAAGACAAAACGAGAAGTTGAATTCCTGTTCAACATGTATTTCACACAAGTCTTTGCAGTTTCTATACAACTGGTATTAAATGATTTGAGTATCAGTCTGAGCTTAACTAATTTAGTAATTAACTTGGATAAATTTAATTCAATCACTTGGTACAAATAGAAGTAACGTATTGAAGATGGTTCTAGAGCTGTTTCGATTTTAAGTTAAATCAGTTAATGTTTGTATCACAGTAGGATTCATATGAAAAAAGTGCCACAGTCAACAACAGCCCAAATACGTACAGTATTTAGTCTACATGATAATGATAATAAGATGCTCTGTGCATGTTAACAATACTGTTTACCCAACCGAAGCGAAGTCTCTAGTCAATATGATCCAACTGACTACACTCAACACTTCCGGCCACATTAGCCTCTTCCTCCCACTCCACTGCACACTGCCCTGACCTGCTTCTCAGCCTACACCGAGCCAGTTCTTTGCCTAGGGCTTGAACCAGGGACTGCTCGCTGCTGGACATTCAGTTTCTGTTCATACCATAATAATACTTCTCCCCTCAAAGCCCATCTTGAGCCAGCGGTTGCCAGTTGTAGCCTGAGGGTCTCCGTTCTCCAGCTTGCTGCCTACTTGCCCTGTGCCTTCCTTTTCCAGATTGCCTCTAAATGAAGAGGAACTCATTCAGGGAGGAATAAATTGCTATTAAACACCTTGAATTTCTAGCCTGACCCTCCTGCAATCAACTCCCACAACAACAGTGATTACAGGATGTAAAACCCTCCCCGCTTCACTGCTTTGCCCTGTTTATTCAGGTCTTCCGCACCTCCATTTTTCCCTTAACAGCCATGTGGGAAATTATTCCAATGGGCCAGCACAAATACGGAAATAATGAGAGAAATGGCAAAAAAAGGAGAGTGACAGGAGAAAAAAAGGAGGGGGGGGGGGGGGGGCAACCTGGAAGCTTGGCTGCTGTATGCAGAGCTAGAGAAGAGTGACACTTCTCCATGTGGTTGGCATATGGAGCCAATTGTGGCAGCAGCACAGGATGACTACGAGCAGAGAATCAGAGGAGGAGTGGCTGGCTCTGACAGCCTGCATGCTGGAACGGCAAGGCCGACGGAGCTGAGGGATGATACAGATGTCACTCTCAGGCCAAGTCAGCCATCTGTCATGGGGAGCTGTCCAAGCAACACTGGCCTGGTCATATAGGGAAAGAGCTGGGAGAATCATGATGACCAGCCATTATGAGCTGGGAGCGGTCCTCCAAACAAGGCTAAGAATGCATTTGAATAAGAGAGATACCATCTTTCAGTGCTGTATGCAATTGGGCATCATAAAGGAAATAATCTGAGCCTTAATAAGTCTTAAAATGACAAAAATATTACTTCAAATGAACATACAACATACTACTCAGTTTTATTATTTATCTAGCAAAACAAAGCCAACAGGGAAAAGCGGACTGAGGATAAACTGATCATCAACAGGTGTGAGCACTTCTACAAAACAGCTTCCTGGTCTGGGCCAGCAAGGAAGAAAGGCTTCAGCAGCACCCTGAAAGAAATAATTGTTGGTGCCCATAAATCTGGGAAAGATTTCTAAGTCATTTCTAAACAATTTGTAGTCATTCATTCCGCAGAGAGAAGAAGTGTTCACGAGTGGAAAGCATTCAAAGCAGCTGCCAATCTTTACCAGAGTGGATGAGTTCACCCCAAGGTCAGACTCCTTTAGTGATAATTTGCAGGGGAAAAAAAGCTACATCTCAGACTACAGGTTTGAATTATGCACATTTTTTTAAACGAATGACTGTACTTCTAGAAAAGGACTGAATGAACAAGTTTGGCTTGTTTGAGAGGGTTACAGAATAGACCCTTCTCTCTAAGAGGACCATGGCAGCACAGCTCAAGGTTCATTAATTCTCCCTTTACATACCAAAATGGTTATGTCCAATTTAAATGTCAGTGTCCTTCTATGCTCAGACATCCTTTACATTGGTATAGTTGTTAGGCAATAGATCTACCGCAGCAGCAGTTCTTAAATTTTTTGAGCCACGACTCCCAAGATTGTTCTGGACTCCCAATGATAAAAGGTCTAAATTTAAGGCTTGAAAACTATCAGAAACTTCATAAATGAGGATTTGGTTCATCACTGTGACAAGCTGCGTCCGAAATCAGCTTCTCTTAGTGAGATAATGCCAAATTCTGATTTTTAATATGGTATTAGTAACAACTTGGTTATTTATGCAATTATTTAAAGAATCAATAAGTTAATTTCACAGATTAATGGATTTTTATTAATGCATTAATTTTGATAGCCCTAAAAAAACAAATTTATTTAATAAATGTTTAATAAATGGAGGCTTTTTTCAGTTTTTTTCAATGATCTGGCGACCCCCTAAAATTATTTTGCAACCCCCATTTTGAGAACCACTGCACGAGAGGGCACCACAGACTTTCAGTGCCCGTTCCAGCAACAGCAGCGGTGGAGGAGACCAGGATAATGTACATTCTGAGAAAGAGACATAAAAGTAGACAGTGGAGTAGAAAGGGGTGGTCCGTGTGGACATAAACTACGTTGTAGTTTCTTCTTTGTTCCATTCTGGTTGAACATAAGCTTTCTTTTTTTTAACACTGCCCCTACAGTTTCCGGTTTACTGCCTCGTTCTGATCTATGAAAACTCACCAAATTATACACATAGAGGATGCAAAAGATTCAGATTAAGATTCAGATTTAGATTCAGACTTTATTTATCCCCTACGGGAATTCTGTTTGCAGTAAGGACAAAACATATTTACACATGGGATCTGTCAATGTGCTGGACAGAGGAAAAGCAGAGGGTCCAGCCATAAAGTGCAGCAGTTTCACCAGCAGCAGCAAAGTGGCAAGTGCTTCAGCAGAAATGAACAGATAAAAGTAAATGAAACTTAAAAAACAACCCACTCTAAGCACTGTCTCTGGCATTAAGGAGCCTAATGGCAGAATGAATAAAAGACTTTGCATATCAATTTGTTTTCCTACTGGGAGCCAGATAGCGCCTCCCAGAGGGCATCAAGACTAGAACATGATCTGAATGATCAATGATACGCTTAGCTTCCTGGAGCACCTACCTGCTCCATAGAGACTGTAGATCAGAGACCTGCACACCAATGATCTTGCTGCAAGTTTTCACAATGCTGGTCAAGCTGTTTTTGTCCTTTAAAGGGGAAGTTCGGGATTTTTTAAATAGGGCCTCATTTACAAGTGAGCCAGGGTCCTAATTATCACTGAAAACAGTTTCAACATATTTCATCCCATTATTCTGCAGTAGTTCCAGGAGGTCGCCGATGCTAATGTCAGTGTGAGTCAATAGGAATCTGCTAGCCTGTCACTAAAACCAATCTTATCCACTCCAGAGAACATCTGAGGCAAATCAGCAAGCCTATCTGTGTAAATGGCGTGTTGAACTAGTAAACCTGTGTGTTAAACAAGTTAAACTAGCCTTGTATGACACATTTTGCATTACATATTGAGGAACTAATTTCTTACCAGCTGCAAAATGATACATAGCTTCTGGGTGGTAGTGTCACAACCTTTGTCAGTGTATTCCGGTTCATAAAGATATGGTGACAGTAAGTTTGATGAAAAAAGTTTGAAATCCTCTTCAAAATCTGACATGTCCTCATGCCTTTCAGACGTGGCCGAAGTTATATATTTGTGTAATCAAATTCCTTCATGCACGTAGCAGCAGATGACATCACTCCGCTGCCAAATACAGGAAGTAAAACTTGGTAAGTGTCTCAGCAGCAACAAACAAAATGCAACGAAATGCAAAGTTAGTTTTATTTGTAACATTATTCTGTTAACACGGCATTTACACAGATAGTCTTAAGTCATAACTGATTTGCCTCGGATGTTCTGTGGAGTGGTTTAGATTGTTTTTAACGACAGGCTAGCAGATTCCTATTGACTCACACTAGCTTTAGCATCAGCAACCTCTTGGAACTAGAATAATGGAATGAAATATGTTGAAACTGTCTCCAGGGATAAGTAGTATCCTGGCTCACTCAAAAATGAGGCCCTATGTCAAAAAAATCATGAACTTTCCCTTTGAGATGGATAAAAAGCTTTCTATCAGTTCGTAGCGCAGAGCATAAATGCGCCTTTAGGTTTAAAAAGTTGCATCCCAAAAAAATCACAAGACAAGGAGAGAAAAGAAGCCAACTGAGTGGAGATCGTTTGGGCGTGTTTTGACCTGGACACCTTATAGTCGCTGAGTTGTCCATTAACCTCTCTGTACATGTAAGTATTCAACAGTTAAATATGATACCGTCTGATGGCTGAAGCTTGGCTAAAACTGGGTCATGCAACAAGGCAATAATCCCAAGCACAGCAGCGAGTTTACAACAGCATGTCTGAAAAAGAAAAGAATCAGGTGCTCCACTGACCCAGTCAAAATCTGGATCTCAAGCTTATTGAAATGTTGTGAGACCACAAAAGAACTGCATTAAAATTGCCTTTCAGTTTTGCTTATTCACAGACTGCTTCTTTTTTCCTTGCTTCTTTTTTCCTTTTTTTTCCTTTTTTTTTTTTTTTTTGGTAAATAAATAATGACACTGTGCAACTTATTATGCATTGTAGCTCATGTGATGTTGTGGCCCCTTCACTTTTAACACCTGTAAAGGATCAGATGATCTTTTAGTCTGTCCTGAAACATAAAACCACAGAACTGACAAAGGCAAGGATTCCTTTTCACATGATTGTAGATGGAGCACAGACACATCTACACAAATATAATAGCCAAGCTCAATCTAGACATGACATCAGCTCTGGAAGAAAACTGCCTGAAAAGTAACTAAAAAGAAAAGTGACTCTGAAGGTTGCTTATTTATAACTTACTTCTTACTTACAGCTTATCTCCATTGCAATGCAACTGAATACACACGCACACAGGCGTGGGAGACCTGACTGTCAACACAGAGGAAGTCAGTTAAAAAGTCAGAGATACAATAAAGTGAAATTTCACAAACTTCTGTTATTGCATAGCCATGGGCACACAGCGTGTCTGCCCACAGAAGGTGAAAAACTCTTCTTGCGGATAAAGGCTTTTAGTTAATGAGCAGCATGTCTGAAGCAGAGTGTCGTCATGCTCCCTGACTTGAACAAGAACTGTTTCGTTTCAGACTCCAGCTCCATCAAAGGCCTTATGTTCCACTGCACTGTGAATCCCATGCTTTCTACATCTGTAATCCTAATTTCCTCCAACATATAAAGTAATAATTGTTGCCTCTACCACGTTTCAACATGCATTAGTTTCTGCACTGATGATAAAACAGATTTACCTGATCAGCTTTCTGGCATCCATGCTGACAATGACAAGCTATTATACACTGTTACACTTTGATTTGCATGTATAGTAATGTAGACACTTTTTTCCTCTTCTTTTACTTTTTTTTCCTTTTTTCCAGCTCATCACTGGCAGCTGGCTGCACGTCAAGCTGAATCCTCTCTGATCGGAGGCAAAGAGGGAATATTAATTGGCGAGCAGCACCTTCTTGTTGAGACGCAGCCCATAAATGAAATGACTATAAATTATTTATACGCCTAATCAGATGCCATGTGCTCAAGTTATTCTCTCAAACAAGACAGCTTTCGTGCAATTCCTTCTCCTTCTAAATAATTCCAGCTCTTTTTGATGGGAAAGCCATTGGACAAGGCTGTGTGCTAGAAGCAGGAGTCTAATGAAAATATGGCGGCACGGTGACGAAATAGCAGCTTTCTGGCTGCAATCGCGCTTGGGAAAATGACTGACCCGCTTCGCGCCAGGTATCAAAATACACCCTGTGTTTGGAGAAATTTATCCCAACACCAAAAACGGATGAAGTCCAAGTGTAAATGGATAACCTACATTACACAGAGACTGACTCATAAAGCATGAACATAGCAATTAATAAAAAACAAAAAATAAATAGATAAATTATTCAATCAGGATACAGAAACAGAATTGGTGATAGATTTTCCTGCGTAAACCACCTTAGCTTTTAAATGAGTGCTGAATATCTTTAACACGGTGGAAATCTAAGCTAATTCGGAGATCAAAACAAGACAAAAAAGCAAAGTATAAATAGGAGCCACCATGACAGCCCCAATTGTCAGCCTTCTGGTGGTTCAGGAGGAGTAAAATCATTTTCTCCTGCTCGTGGATGGCGTGCACCGCTGCATCCCAAGCTCAAGGGTTAGCAGGGTCAGTGCTGTCATAGATGGGGTGCAGTTAGTGGGAAAGCAAAGCTAGGAAAAAGAATCATTACAGCAGAGAGGAGCGTGGGGAGTGGCCGATAAAGAACAATCGTCAGGCTCTTCAGCCGGTATACAGACTGCAATATTTCCTCCTATAACCCTGAGACCAGCTGTCTGTCAAAAACAAGGCTTTAGCTGCATCCCTTTCAACAGCACAATACCCTGAGCCGCCCAAGCACACATACACACACTCATATGAGATAAACGCAGTGTTCTGGCATTCAGACACTTGACAGAAGAGAAATAAAGAGATAGAAAGACGCATTTCTTCTGTAAATGCCACAAGGTGCTGGAGGGTTAAAATAAATGGACTTCCTAAATTTGCAATGAGAACGAACAAGAGGATGGAAACAGCATTAAACTCCTCCTGAAAGAATTAAGGCAAAGAGAGAAAAGCAAGAGCAAGTTTAAGTTACTCAATAGTTTTTCATGACCTCAATTTTAACTTTTTCACTTGTGAGATGTATAGAAAACTAAAGAAAAAAAGTAAAAACTTCTGCAGTGACAAACATCTCGCCTGTTAAAGAGTCCTTGGGCAAGACTGTAAATTGCATTCAGGCTCTGAGTGCCGTCTTGTGACTGGGCCTTGTTACTGACCTCTATCTATAAAGAGACGAGAGAATTTCTCCACAGGGATCAATAAAAAAAGAATTTCTTTTTCTTACTAATGCTGGGTCACGGCAGAAAAACCTCAATCATGCCTTATGAGTCGGTTCGATTTTAGCTGCTAACTGGTGTCGACAAAGGTGGAGGTTGAGTGCATCTTCTCAGAGAAAAGCATATTCTAATAACTTAACTTGGAATTTCGGGATTTGTTCTGTGCTTACTCGGCACTGGACTCTAGGAGGTTCTGGCAGTACAGATAACCATCACCATTAGTACAGCAAAGATCTCTGGAACATTGTTAAGTTTGGGTTTTACGACTGCATTGGTATATTCCTCTGAATGCAAAATGGTTCCAAAACTCTACTTAGGCCACTTTGACTCTCACTTTTAGCTCTCTGGGATAGTTTACTTGCCCTTCAGAGAGTCTAACAGAGTTCATGGGTAATAAAAGGAGTAGTAGACGGATTGATTTTCCAGTCAAGGCTTATGCCAAACTTTCTAAGTAATAAAATCCATACATACAGCATAGGGAGTACACCTAAAAAACAAAGGATTTCCACACGTCCTTCTCTTGTGGCCTTTCCTCTTCATCTTCATCAGCTTGAGCACACTAGCCAAGACTCAATCACAGTGAGAGCTGTGTGTGCTGATATGTCAAGTCGTCTATCAACCTGAAGTGGCGGGAATGAAGTCAGAGAGAGGCAGAGAAGGGGGGGGGCAATAGACCTGTTTTTTGCAAGCAAACACATGACAGCGATGAGTTTGTGTCACTGAGGCAACAAGCAGCCTCATTAATTATTCATCTGGGTAACAAACTGATAAACGAGGTAAATGAAGAGGAACGGGAAAATCATGCCAGTGGACCAAAAGAGACATTTGGAAGTCGGCAGCATCCTGACACACATATTAATCTGTGAGGTAAACAACGAGGCCCGGGCGCGGGGTCAACGCAAGCCGGCAATCCTGAGCACAGTAATGTGGGGCAAGTTTGCGCTTTGACAGAATAAGATCTCGCACAGAGATGCAGGTGTTACAGGAGGAATTCACATCTCAGCAGAATCAACACATGTAGTGCCAAGCTGTCAGATTGTCAATCACCCACCTACTACGTGCACCCAGCACCCACCAGACGCCCCCACCACTGTACCATCGGAAAACAAATGCCTTCTGTGGTGCACGTTCAGTCTCAAACAGTTGCATCAGTCAGTCAGCACACGTTCAGAGAGAATAAGCGATATCCCGGGTCTCACATGTCATGCCAAATTCATGCAACATGATCTGCACGAGACAGCAGGGGGATGAAGTATTACCCTGTTGCTACGGTAACACCTCGTATGCAGAAAAACGCCATGCCGAGGGCTGAAAATGGTGATTTCTGTGATTTTATTTCGAAAACCATTACAGTGACAAGGGGGGGGGGGGGGTTGAGTAAGGAGGAATAAAGGTTGAAGGAGAAAGAGGAATAGAGAAAAACAGACTCAATACAGCAAAAAGACGAAGAGAAGATGCGAGGTGAGGCTTCACTCGCAGCAATTTGCAGCAGTGCTTCACACAATTTGGGTCACTTCTGTCACTGTATTTCTATACAGCGAGTGGAAACACCTCATCCGCCATTCATTTCAATTCCATTCCCACACTGTGCAACACATTTGCATTCTGTCAGTTTTACCTCTTCCTTTCATTTCTCCGCATGCCACTACATTTCCTGAATGATAACATACTGGCAATTTCTACTCGGGCATTGCACCGGCCGGGACACAACACCAGCTGCATCCAAAGCAGGGGGACATTTTTACAATCTTGTGTTTCCTTCTTTTTCTCCAGCCCTCCACCTCCACTCCCAGTCTGCCTCTTAGGTTTCCAGCAACAACACCCCCCCACCACTACCATCACTTGATCAAATCCAGATCTTTGCCATTTGACCCTTACGAGCCCTCCCCAGGCCTAGTGCTCCCCCAAGGACCTGAGGGCAGATCATATGTCTCACCTCTTCAGAGCAACAAATGAACCAGAGGCTCAGTGGCTCCCCTGATTGGATGTCATGAGATCTATGCTATCACTGCTTACAGCGGACGGCCACAGGGCCACTGCACTTTCTTTTACAGACATTACAGGCTCATTATATCAGAGCAAGGGGCAGCTGCAGATCCAAGAAAGATTCATCCAACTGCATTTAACATCATTTTAAACTAAGTTAGAATGAAATAGAAGCTCAATTTTTCCACAAGGAATGAATATGAAAATGAAAAACTGGAGCCCAGGAGAGGCAAGCTCTGCTCGTCTGCACCGAGAAACAAAAAACCTTCAATGCTTTGAATGGAGATATCCACAATACATCCATATTCATGAGGTTTTAAGTAGCACTGTGCAAGTATTACATGTACAAACTGGTAGCCCCAAAATGTCAGACAGAGGAAACTGCTTTTTTTTTTATTTTAAGGATTAAGAGCATGTTTACAGAGTTTCTCTTTTACCAATCAGGCCAATCTGTATAGCTTCGCTCTGAGGGCTGTCAAAGGGATAAGAGAGAAAATAGGCATCTAGCACCAGAGAGTCCTGCTTTTCCAAGGTGGAGCATTCACTGTTGTTTGTGAGACATTTTTCATTCCAGTTGTAAGCTTTGGATTTCTTTCACGTTTGAAGATTACAGTCATTTCTGTGGAGCCCCGTTCCTCAGTTTGTCTGTTTGGGTGATGTTCTGTTCTTTGTCTGTTCAGCCTTGGTGGCTATTACTGCAGATGCTAACCACACTGCACCTCTATTCCTGTCACACAAAGTCACACAAATCGATCAGAGTCCCGTGAATCTAAGTGTTTGTTCACCAGAAAAATAAACTGAACAATTATGGATAAAAAGAGGAATTTTTTCTGCAACTGTAAATCACGGTTATCAATAACTAATTATTGACTGTTGTAAATTGTTATCAATCCAGTCTTGGTGTCGATATAAAGTCAAAAATGTAAAAAAAGCACTTTTTTTTTTTGTTTAAATAATACAAAACAGGTAGAACACCTCCAATCATGCTGCTGCCAGCAGTTAACTAGAAGACGAGTAAAGTGCCTTGTCTGTACAGTACATATGAAACTGGAGTCTTGCCGTCATTGTGAGGTTGCTAAGCAACCAGCAAAGACTTAATTTCCTCCTGTGTCCAGTCTTTTTGCTAAAGTAAGCTAACCCAGTTGTTGGCTGTGGCCACAAATTTGAAAACCAAACAAAAGATGTTATTATGAAGAATGTGACATCATCGTCTGACTAATCCCATCAAGTAATTGACAAACACATCATAACTCAAGGACTTGAGCGTATTCTTGCAGAATACTGATGATGAACAAACCAAATCGTTGATTACTTGTTGCAGCTTTTCTGTTTGTTTTGGGAAAAGTCAGCTACAAAGTCATTTTTTTTGTCTTTTTTGGGTGGGAATCATAATTTGAGGAGCTTCAGCAAGATGTCCACACACCCTGTTACTGTATGTGTGTGTATGTGAGAGAGAGAGGGAGAGATTTGGTGGTCTAGCAGTCCTGTGATTGAGAATCTAGGACAAACCCCTTAAGTGGAGAGATGGGGAGAGGGAGAGAGAGATCATCAGAGCCATTACTGTGTGATAAATGATTTGCTAGCTGGTGAGTTGCCCTGAGGGAAACGTTGGGCAGCGTGTATGTGTGTGTGCGGCAGGCGTGGCGGTTAAACCTGGCGCTTACTTCTATCATGATCCCACGGCACCAACGTACTCTTAATGCAATCTGCTTCATTACAAGGGGGAAGGGTGACATAAAGATACAACCACTCACCCACCCACACACATATACACACAATGAAACTCAAATTGTACTGATCCACTATCTGCCCTTTCCCCCAAATACACGTATACCTGCATGTGTCGACTAAACCCCGCTGCTTTCGCTTTCTTTCATAGAAAGGCACAAAAAATCAAACTTCACTGATACAGGCACCCTATCTCCCACATGCTCACACACATTCTGCAGGCAATCACAACTCAGGGGAAAAGGAGCCGAAGCCAGGGCCAAGCTCAGAGGAGGAGGCAAATTAGTGCAGAGTTGAAAGAGCAGAAGTGGTAGATGGAGAAAGAGAGAGAGAGAAGAAGGGGGTGGGGTGATGCTGGTTAGAACGGCCCAGAGTTGTGGAATAGACCCATGGTGTCAACACAAGTGGAAGACGTTTGATATGCGAAGATAGCAAAAGGTAGGAAAGGTGTAAAGGTAAAGAAAGAGAGAGACGTATCAAAAAGATTCAGGAGGGGAAAAAATGGAAAGAGCTTGAAAAGGGTGAAGGAACAGAAAGAGCGAAAGACGCTCAGGGGAGCTGGAATGACAGCAGGGACGGAGACAGCGAGAGGGTAATAGCTGCTGGGAGAGGTGCAAGCGGCTTCTGCCAAGATAGAGGAAGAAACGGGGTGGGAAAAGAGGGAAAGAAATTGAGCAACATAACCCTCAAGACCCCGCTGTCTGAGGAGGAGGGGGTGTGGGTTGGGTGATGTGTGCATGTGCGTGTTTACAGAGGCAGCGTGGTGCACGCTGAGCTGGCAGGTCTGAAAGCTGGTGTCAAGCTCCTCAGCTTGTCCGTGGTTAAGACGGGAAGGGAGGGATTTCGCGTGTGATAGCCCTAAGGGGAGCTCCTCTTGCTGTGGTAAGACAGCCTGCCTGCCTGCCTGGCCTCCTGGCTCCAAACTCTGGATGAAACCCAAGAAGTGAGATGCAGCTGGATGAGCTCTGGCTCCAAGTCCGAGTCCCAAATCACTGGCCAACCCCGAGGTGATGCGCTGCCATACAGGTGGAATACTGAGAGACTAAAAATATACAGCAGAGCAGCTCCTTTTCCTTTCTTCATGATCCACTTCCACTACTTCTGCAGTTTCATAGGCTAATAAACACTGGATTAATCGAAAAGGATTAATTAGCTGCAGCTCTTTTGTTAGCACTAATGGTGTTCATGTCTGTGAAATTGGCGATGACGGATTATATTCAAATATTAAAAACTTTCACTTATTGTAACAGATGAACAATTATCTCAAACTCAAAACTCAAGTAAAGTTCCAGCCCTGAGCAGCGTTAGTCAGTATTTATCCAACCATGATTCCATTTTTTCCCAGGTTTTTCATGATGGATGTAGTTTAACTATAACACAGAAAGCACTGGGACATGATAAAAGCAGGATGAACATGTCTGTAGACCAGTGCTTCTCAAATGGGGGTACATGTTCCCCTTGGGGTACTTAAAGACTCTCCAGGGGGTTCTTGATAAAATATTCTAAAAGTGGTAACTTGTTCTATCTTTACGACCTAATGGATCTAAATTCAGTTTGTGCGATGAGGTGAGCCAGTTCAGGTGATCAGGATTACTACACACATGTGGAAATGTACATGTTCCGCATGTACATTTAAAATCAATTCTAGATTGGAAAAAGTTACTCAGATCATTATTTGAAATTTGGATTTTTCTGTTCCAGATACATGGGATTAGATGTTTTTCTCTCTAAAGATCCATGATGATCTGGAAGTTGTTATGCAAATAAAAATAAGTTAATATATACATGTGTAAAAATAAAATATCTGAATTAAATTTTGATAAGTAAAAAAAAAAAACAGAGATAAAAAATAAAACAGAAATATGCATATGATTGAATATAAGATCTATTTAACATGAAAGAAGTTAACTTTAAAAAAGATCTATATAAAATTGATCAATTTTATTCATATTTTAAAATAAAATCTTGTTAAATTTGTACATATTTGATGAAATATAAATATGAAAATATAAAATGTATATGAAATTAAGATATGTAAATAAATTAAATAAAATTAGGTAAACGTGTAGCAGTGGAAACATTGTTGAAACTTCACTTATTTTTTCTCAAATTTCAGATCATTTATAATGTTTTCTAAAAGGATGGTTCATTGAATGGAACCATCTAGATAATGTACTTATTTTCACTAAAATTAAAGGGAAAAACATGGCATTTTCATTATTTATAGGCAATGATGCTGTTATTTTACTGGTCTGACCCACTAGAGACCAGATGTGCTCAACATGGCCCCTGAACTAAAATGTAGAGATGTTCAGATACAATTTGTTCCTCCCGATACTGATTACGATACTTGTGCTGTGAGCATCGGCCGATACTGAGTACCAATACCACCATGTTATATATAAAAATCATATTAAACCTACAAGACTGTGATACGATTATCACCATGTTTAAATACAGTCTTGCTGATGGGTGAATCAAGTGTGAGATACTGCCACAGTTGGAAACGTCACTTGTTGCACGTTGACGTTTTGTCAAAGCATGCGCTGCAAGAGCGCAACCGCACAACTTTCCGATTCAGCGTTTACATGATACCATTCGGTTTGGTGAAACGAATATTCTACCCCAGTGAAACCGAAAATTCATTTGGTTCAGCACTTTTCATTTTGAAAGAGGTGTTTACATGGATAATTTTAATTCCAAAAGAGCTTTTAAACAGAAAGCAATCAGTATATTTGGGTCCATGTAAACACAGCCACTGTCTGAACTCAAGTATTTGCTGATACCAATACCAGAATTTTGGGCAAATTCTGAGACATTTCCGTCAGGACGGGATTGGAACAACTCAACTAAAATATAGAGTGACACTCCTGGTATAGAGTATTTTGCTGAAAAATTATTCTACATGGGTACAATGTTTAAAAAAAAGTAAGAGAACCACTGCTGTAGGCAAACTCTACCACAAGACCTTCAGTGTTAGTTTTGGTCAATCATAAATTTCAGAACCATTGCACCCCTGCTTGATCATAGGCTTAATAAACAGAACTACTCCAAAATGACACAAACCACTATGTTTTATGTCTGACTGTACACATAAGCGCTATGAAACTCCAATTCAATATAGCCAGAAAAGCCCAGATGTCTGACCTTGGCTCAGAGCTGGATTTGGCTTCAAAGCCCAAAAAGCTGATGATGCAAGACAGAACTTAGAGTAAGCTTGATCATCCATTCAGCAGAGTTTATCTCTGCTCAGTCCCATATCCCCAGGTCAATAATGTTGACTCATCGACCACCTCTTCCTCTGTTGTCGATAAAGCACACTATAGCCTTTTAGCTTCTGCTTTGGCTCGGTAAAGAACAAACAAAGAAAATGACCCCAAGGACCAATCGGGACCCAGGAAAACACAGGCTGGTGATAAAGCTTCTTCAAGGGGCTGAACACTGACTATTTTCTAGAAGTTCTTTTCTCTCTAATACTCCCCAAAATCTGGTTGGGATTCATTCAGAGGGATACTATTAAAAAGTACATTAACAAGGTGATGACTTGTAGGTGGAGAGACTAAGACTGCGATGATTCGGTGAAAGAAAGCGAAGATTCTGTGAGTACAGATTCTTCTTTCTTAGTGATTCTAGCTTTTTTTTCTCTCTCATTACTCTTCATCGTATTGATCAGCTAATCAGCTGCCTAATAGACAGGTAGTTCTCAAGTCAGAGAGGAAAGGCTTGAGGTGAAAGAGTCACTCGAACTGTCCAGATTATTTAAACTGGCAATTAAAGCAATCCCTTTTTGAGGGTGGACATCAGACGCTTGGCCTGGAGCCACACCTCTATCCAAACCAAAAGGTAGGGGAGAATTATTTTCACACTCAAACTTCAGAGCACACAAAATAATTCACTTGGAAAATCAATTTCCATCACATCTATTACAGACGGCTGATAGACCAAGAAAAGAAAGTGAATAAGGGAGACACACAAAGAGAGACGATCGCTTCCCCTCTTCAACCACGCTGTTTTTCCTCTCTCTTCCACTGACCCTACCATTTCCACAGCAGAGTGCACTGGCCACAAAAAGACATCTGTAGTCGATCATGATAAACAGTCTGCATCTCTCACATTTGTTTTCTTAAAAACCACAGAGAGGCATGAGTAAAAGCTACAGCTGCTGCCTCTTTGTGGGCTGCACCCTGCACTAAATCACCAAGCTAGGAGCCGGAGTTTGTGGAGACAAACACTGGTGCTGACATTTTGGAAGAGCAGCTGGTGATATATTTAACTTATCATCTTCCATGACACACTAGCTTTTCGTTAAAAGACACTTGTTTTATGGGACACATTGCCAGTTTTATTTTTATTCTTCAGGAATCACTTGATCAGGAGATAAAACCACATACATTAACTTTTCTGTGCTTTCACTCTTGTTTCATGAAGGCTTGGACAACAAACGTAATGTGGTTAGGAAAGAGTAATGGTTTAGCATAAAATACAGCCTTTCAAAACCATAAACGTCCCCCGCAAAGATAAAGCACAAGGTGGGAGTGGCATCAGGATTTTTAGCTAAGAAACACTGATATTAGCATTTGTGGTATCTCTGTTGAAACCATAGACTGTATATAATTACTGGACGTAGCTTCCGGTCTCTTCTGAATAGAGAAATGTGAAGCCAGGTGGGCGTGTCTTACCGTCGCCATCTTGCCGTGTCACGTACGTCGTCACTCCAGAAAAATACTCAAATGGGCACAGCGCGGCCGCGGGGCAAATGATTGACAGCTGACGTACTGTGGGCTAAACGCTAACTGAGCTAACACGAAACTAAGAGGAGCTAACAAAGATAAGCCCCCTAAGCGGCATGGTTAAGGTAAGACATGCTTAGACTTGCAATTCGCTGACTAAACACCGCCGTTGTGCGACTCTGTAACAAACTGAGACCTTATTAAGAGCAAAGAAGGAGCTAACTAGGAGCCTCCGGTCGGCAGGAGGAGCTTCCGGTCTGCCGCATGTCAATCATAAGGATACGCCCTTAATTATGTGTAATTTGAAGAATAAATAACATCTAAACGAATGAGTTATAAAAAAATTCACCCCCCTCACAGTTGACATGAAGGTAAACTTGACCTAATAAACCTAAAATGATTTTTTGAACCAGGCTGTAAACCTGTTTATTTCTGCTGTGAAGTTGGCGTTTTTAACATGGGAGTCTATGGGGATTTGCTCGCTCTTGGAGCCAGCCCCCTAGCGGATGAAGGGAATATTACACTATTTGCAACGCGGAAGCGAGCTTCACTGTTCTGAGGCGGAGTTTGCCCCTTGGTTGAAACGCAGAAATCCTTCTAAAAGCAACCTGGTAAGCTCCAGAACATGTAGCGTTGGAACTGGGACGATATGCCTGTCTCTCAATTTGATTCTTTTATGATTTTTTTTGCCCCAGTGTGGTTAAGATTTAAATTGCTTTGATATTGCCTTTTTTGTTTGTTTGTTTGTTTTAATTTGCTTTTTTAACAAGTTGTCTGGAGTCCTCAGCCTTCGGTTTAAATTTTTCCAGAAATGGATGTAATGTTACGTTACTACATACCTGCAGTTGAAGAAAAACATTTCACCCTCTGCTGGAGAAAAGCAGTAACTTTTTTGCCCTCAGATAATAAACATAGACTAAAATGAAGCATTTGAATTTTAAGTTAAAAAAAATAAATAAATAAACAAACGACAAAAAAATCTATTTAAAAATCATATAACGGAAAATCCTAATACTTAAATTTTTCTATTTTTTTCGTCCACTGCTACATATTGCCCCTATGTTACAGGCTATAACATTTTTCTCTTAAATTTCCACCCAAATTATAAACATAGACTTAAATGAATCATTTAAATTTGGGGTACAAAATATTTTCAAACAAACAAAAAAATCAATTTAAAAATTGTAAAACAAAAAATTACAATATTTTAATCTTTCAATTTTTTCTCCCACCCCAACATAATACCCCTATATTGCAGGCTATAATATTTTTCTCCTAAATATACAACTGGATTACAAACACAGACTCAAATGGAAAATTTAAATCTGGGGTGAAAAAAATATTTTTAAACAAAAAAGAATCAATTTAAAAATGGTAAAACAGAAAATCCTGATACTTCAATTTTTGTATTTTTTTCTCCCGCTCCTACATAATTCCCCTATATTACAGGCTATATTATTTTTCTCCTTAATATAAAGGCAAAACGTGGCTCCACGCTTGTTTAACAGATGTGTGCAAAGAGATTCAGGACTGCATTTTGGCTAAAATTTAAAAAGGCTCCTCTTATTCTTAACAACATCATCCCGCCAGCCTCAATCTCCATCCAAAGCCTGGATTTCTGTCATTTCCTCTGTGGGGTCCTCATTATCAACCAAGGAAAAGAGATGGCTGATGTGCTTGAGAGTGTTTCAGTGGCGAGAGGCGGACTGGTAGACTGGGGCAGCCAATATGAAGCAGAGGGAAGAGAAGAATTGGGTGTGACTGAAGGAGGGGTTGTCAGCATTTGTAGGTCAGTGTAAATGTTTAATGCTTTATGCTCATGAGCTGACACTCCATCATTTCTTTCACCATCAGGTCTTTGGAAAGATGCACTCGGATACCTCACATGCACACACATACAATTCCCCCACATTTGCAGGCGTGAGACACCCCAGCTTATACTCTCCCCGGACTCTCGGCACGCCAATTAAGCAGGTATGTGACAAGACAGCCAAAAGTGCCAATTAGGCCAATCTACCTCTGCGACATGTCCCCTTATACCAACCTCCCCATCGTTTTCCCAGCTGCAGCCTCCACCTCTCTCACCCCGCCGGCCCTTAATGGATTTTCATGCTTCCTTCCAACAACCACATTTACTAAAGTAACATCATCATACTGAGCCCAAATAATGCGTCTGCAACACTCAGCTCAAACGCAGCGGTAGATGTCTCCGACTAAAACATATATAATTACGCTTCTCTGAATGCACATCATAATTGAAACAGTGATATTGGTGTTGCCTTCTTACATGCAGGATATTAGGAAATTGAGATATGAATGACAGAAAGGGAAACAATTTGGTTGTTGAGGTTTAGCAAAGAACCCCTTTAATGGCCTGTTCATCTTATCAATTAGAGAACCATAATATTTTTTTAAATGAGTAAAAAAAAGAGCTTGCCACAGGGTCCAATCACCTCATAAATACAGCACATCGCTAAATAAATCCCCAACCCAATTTATTCAATTTACCTAACAATGGATTACAGCTTCATTTTGGTGATAACAGGAATAGTCACTTGAGGAAATTAAAGCGGAGAACTTGAAATTTCATGAGTCATTTCCAAATGACCCCAGAGAATCAGGTGGAGGAATTATTTCAGCAAAACAGTTGTCTGTCTAAGCGTTCCTGTTAAGGTTTTGCAGCGTGTGAGAGCCAAAGGCCACAGTTTGCCCCTTTACCGTTTGATCAACAATCATTTTAAACACCGGGGAAGCTGTGGATGCATTAGTTTCAACGGGTCGTCATTAAGGATTCTGAGGAAGGCTGACTGTTAATGGCTTTCAGACACTGCCTCCCACACCCTACTTGACGGGGCATGCTTTCCATTAAAGTGAAAGTATTTCAGTTGCTTACAGTATATCATAAAGCTCCATATGTTGCGTTCTTATTTCTCCGGCTCTGTTGCAAACAAGCCTCCTCGCTGTTGCAGCACAGGGTGACAACGCTGCATGAAAGTCAACGTGTCAAAATCAAAATTCATCACTGTCGAGGATGGTAATTGGAAGTGAAATAGGAGAGAAAAGCACACTCCGTGCTACGAGGCTGATTAAAGGCATCACGTATGCAAGTGTAGACACAGCCTGCTCTGAGCAGCCACGTTTTTGCTTAGACTTAAAATGTAACTCTAACTTATTGTCTGACTGTCAAAAAAGATCTATTACATGGCCTTTTAACACACACAGTGTGATCGAAGCATTAGACCGTGTTTTGGTGCTGAATGCTGTTTGTGGGAAGTTTATTGGAACAGAGAAGCCTCAAGCATTGCTGTGACAAACAAGACGAAACTGGGTCTCTTACACTGGGTGTGGCCTGGATTCACACAAAGCCCCCATTGGGTCATTGCCTAAGGAGAGTCTGTGCATGGATGGATGGACAGATAGACGGGTGTATTGGTGACAGAAAAGCGGCTCCATGGTGAGCCAGGGACAATAATTTGGAACTGAAGGGGTGGCAAAGGTATAGCAGATGGATACACGCATGGGGGGGGTGGTTACTGTATGAATCTGGGTTATTGCTCAGTGAAAAGGAAATCAGGCGCACAAGGCCAAGTATGTAAAATCTATATCAGACAATCTGTTTGAGCTTAAAGGGGAATTTATTTATTTATTTTTTTAACCTGGGGTCTGTTTTCATGTGTCCTTTCATATATGTGAGTGATGGAGAAAGGAATTTTCAAGATAGCTCCAGTATTTAGCCGGGCAGGCAGCCTAGCAGCAGCCTAGCAGCCCGGCTAATGATAAGTATGGGGCAACTGGCCCCCGCATCTAAGTTTGCTCTAAAAACTTGCTTTTTTTCTACTCTGAAGGGCTCGGATAGTCTCAACGAGTGTCCGACAACATACTAGAGAGGAGAATTGAACGAAAGGATCTACATTACCTGGGATCACTATTTGTTTTGGTCTGTTTGGTGATGTTTTGAGGCGAGTTAATTTCAGAACGAGATTTGGACACAGACACCAAAATAAATAGTGATCACCAGGTAATGTAGATACTTTCGTTAATTTCTCCTCTCTACTATGTTGTCGGACACTCGTTAAAGGGATTCCGTGTAACTTTTAGCCACTAGGGGCACTAACCTGTAACTTCCCAAAGGCCACACAACTGTTGCTAAATTAAACAATTTTTATCTGTGTTTTGGAATCGTGTTTGCAGACCACCTTGATCAGCTGATAGAGAAGTCATCGAGCCATATAGCAAAGCGGTCCAGGTTACATGATCCAATGAGAGACGGATCCGCTCCTGCAAAGTTACAATGTCTGGTTTATGAGGAGGGCAGCCCCCTCAGAGCACCGACATGCATCAAGTGTTGTATATTGACCCCAGATATCATCTATTATTACTTTCATTAGGCTAATGTTTGGGTCAAAAGTTACACGGTATCCCTTTAAAGGGATACCAAGCTCTTTAATGTGGAAAAAAAGCATGTTTTTAGGGCGAACTTAGATGTGGGGACCAGTTGCCCCATACTAACCGTTAGCTGGGCTGCTAGGCTCCTTGCCTGACTAAATACTGGAGCAATCTTGAAAATTCCTTTCACCATCACTTCACATATATGAAAGGACATATGAAAACAGACCCCGGGTTAAAAAAAAAAAAGTGAAATTCCCTTTAAGTCGAGGTGTTGCTTTCAAATTTTATTGAAGGCTTCAAAAATCCAACTGTGTATCTAAGTCCAATTTTCCCTTCTACACTTATATGAATCCACACCTGCAACATGAAGGGAGTCTATTTCCATGTGGAAACACACTCTTATCACACGCAGGCCAAGCGCGATCACACACACCCTGCACCTTCCTATCTAAATCCACAGATGACACAATCGCTTTTAATCCCCATTTTTCTTGAATGTGGTTTCCTCAATTCAACACCACAACCTCATTCCGGGGCCAGGCCTGCTAATGGAGACCTCACCTCATGTGTCTCCCATGTGGCCTTTCCTGAGGAGGAAATTGGGAGGGGGGGGGGGGGGGGGGGTCATGCTATGTAGGAAAGGATGTGGATGTGTGCTGGGATGGGAATTGTGGGTCAGGGGCTCAGCCCTGGCCTCTTAATCTGTAGATGGACAGGGTGGGGTGCAGGGAAGCTACACTCACACAAACCAGATGGGACTCCCGACCCCATCCCATCCCACAATCTGCATTTTCCTACTTAGCATGCCCCTGGGCACGTGCATGCATACGCACCCTTACCCTTATCCCCTTTACTGCAGCCTTCTCCATGCAGTGAGTGCAATCATGGGCAAAAGAGTTTACATTACCATAACCTAGATATCCCCCTCCCCATTCCACCCCCCCACCCTCATGACATACAGGGTTATGATAGACGTGTTTCTCTTGGCTGTCTAAACTTCGCTCTGGTTCTTCAGTCAGCAGAAGTCTGAACATGAGATGATGGAACGGCAGCTTGGAAAATAAATGAAAAATGAATGTGCATGAGCCGCCGTGCATGTTTCCTCCGCATGTCCTCTCCCTTTTAATCAGGAAGCTGATGATGTGCTCGTATCATAATATTTCTGGTGCAAACCCCTTCTTGTACCCTGAGCCTCTCATTCCTCATTCCCGTCACTCTCGGCTATGTTTTTCTTTCTAAAGAGCAGATGCGCCATAAAAAAACATCATTAAACTAAAATGCCTCTGTGACAGCACATTTTGCCTGAGCTGTGGTTTTTATTCATGGGAAAGTGTGCATTTGAATGATAATGTCCACAGTCTGCTAATAATGTGAAGCACTGATGAGTCTGACCCCATAGAGGATCAGGACGAGGAAGACAGCTTGAAGGGCTAAGTTCAGGTTCGGTCTCTGCAGACCTTTGGGTTGAGAGGCTGATCAGCTGGACGAGCAGCTTCCTGTCTTGTCACTGTTGGAGCATTTGTGCCCCCTAGTGTGGCTGCCTGATATGGCAGCTTGACACAGAGAGAAATGCAGCTATCTCAGCATTAATGAGTCGTTTATGGTGAAACTTGAGAACGTTTCTGCCAGAGTAAAACAAAAGCAAAAACTGAAACCCCCAAAAACAACAACAAATGAAAACTGCCGTGGCTGAAAGTGTGACAAAGTTAACATGGGATCCTGCACAACTCAGTCAGTCTGATGCTCTCATCCAAACTCCACATAGGAGACGAGTATGTGGAAGACATGGGATCACTGTCCTCCCTTCAGATCATTAACGGAAAAATTGGAGAAAGAAATGGCCATGAGGGTGACCCTGATAAGAACCTCAGCAATCTGGGTCAATCTGAGCGCAACAGATGGACACACTCACACAAAGCTGCAACTACTTTCCAAGTCAAATTAGCTTCATTTTTCCGCCCCTCTTCCTCATGCAGTTTCATGTTTCATTTATCAGAGGTAAACATGTCTGGGACACCTGGAATGACACTGAGTTGATGCTTAAATGATGCGGTGGGGTATTTCCAGTTCACACTTACAGTACAAGCAAATTAAACTTTAGACATTTCATCAGTTGAATAAATGAGGATTTTACTTGAACTTTTAACTGCACTGTAGTGGCATAAAAAGAAAAAAGCCTAGCAAACAAAGTAGGACAAACAATTTCCTTACATTTACCTCATTTTCTTTGCTCCGCACATTTTAACAGGTGAGAAAAGAGCAGGGGTGTGCTTTGTAGCGTGTGGCTGACAACCATTAGATGGCAGCAGATGCAAAGAATAACCCTGTCTGTTTGTTCTAACTATCAGAGCTCAAGAGTTTTCATCACTCTGAGCAACAAGCTCTCTTTTCCTGCATCAGTGGTGCAAGTAAAGGAATAAATGACAAGTGGGAAACCTGCGAGGTACCAACATCAATACGCAGATTCTGTAATAAACTAGACTGTGACATTTTAAGTAAACTGTCAATATCAATATAACATTAACTCTCTGAGGACCATTTATTCTGAGCGAATATCGACTGCAGATTGGCACAGCAAATCAAGAAATACAGCTAAAAGGCAGGCTACAGGAAATAAAGTCTACGCTGTGACTAACAGGAAGCTTAATCAACATCGCGTAAGACTGCAACCCACTGCATCTATGATCAGAACTTGTAACTTTTAGGAATATAGATATGTGTAATTAAAAACCTTTTTTTTCTCTAAACATATTTTATATTGTTTATTTATGTTTATAGTAGGGCTGTGCAATGAATCAAAATTTGATCGTGATTTCAATTTAGGTGTCAAACGATCTCCAAACTCATATAATCGAGTTGAAACAATTTGTTTAGTTTTTATCTTTACACATTTTCTGAAAGTTATTCTTAAAGGGACATTGTGTAACAATTGCATATCACAAGCAACTCGCTAGTACTTTTCATGCTGCGTTCGCATGAAACCGGGCTGACGGACGACAACCGCTGCATGTAAAGGCATAAGCAAGCCTCTATGTGAAGACATGGTCCGTCAGTTACAGTGACTTCAGTCCACATCTGATATGTTGTCATGGCGACGCCGTATTGTTTTCCCTGACCCATGTTTTACCGTCTTTCTCTTGGCTTCTGTGATTAAAATTACATCTGGTTTGTTACTGATGGCCATCTGCTCGACTGCAAGTGAACGCAGCATCAGTGTAACACACAGTTCCTCCTCACTGCACCACAGTGACTTTTCAAAAACATTACCTCAAACTGAGCTGACAACTCCGGTGTCTCCGGTGAGTTTCTGTGGTTTCCTACTGTCACGCTTCTACTGAACATAAAAATAATGGCGACTCGACATGGTCGCCACCACCGAGTCGACCTGTTCGACGTATATATGAATGATACGAACGGCAAATTCAGAGCTTACAGGAGCATTTCAGTTTGTTGATGGGAGTGATTACTGATTATGGAAAAACGCTTTTGAACAAAATAATCAATTTTTGTGAATAGATAACAGGAGAACTTACACAATATCCCTTTAAGTTAGAGTTCACTTCAGTGGCTTCCACACGTGATTTGTTGGGTGTCGATAACAAAAATGTTAGATTTGGAATGTTCTAGGATGGCACTAAAGCTTAAAGTTTATTTTGGGATATTTTCTTTTAAAAATATATATAAGTATGTTTATTTTATTCTTCAAATATAGAGAACAGCTGGCTTCATGGTTTATTTTTGATACATTTATGTTTTTCACATTTTTTTCATATTTATTTAATGTTCAACATATATTTATTTTGTTCGTATAATATTTTATACATTTCAAAACAGCTGTCAGGTGCCTATTTGTAGCCTATTTTGAATTTGAAAGTTTTGTGCAAATTATCAATGTAGTGTCTTTTGACAGAAAGAGAAATGCTGAATAAAAGCAACATGTTAATAAAAAATAATTGTTTGAATGATCATGATTTCAATATTACCCAAAATAATCGTGCTAATGATTTTCTCCATAATCGAGTACTTTCCATCGATTGGGTCAGACTATATTTTACTTTTTTTTTAAATTTTCTGATCGACCCTTAACTCTTCATTCACTGATCCAATCAATGACATCATAAAACTCTCATTTACACCAATTAAACTTAGAAAACAAACAAACAAAGCAGATTAGACACATCTCACTAGTATGTGTTTTATGTCCTCGTGGCATTTTTGTCGTGAGCTCTGTCACTATGTGCTGGACAATAACGTTTTTACAATCCAGAATACGACACACATACAGATCTGGGAATGAAAAAGTTCCCCTTTCAGCCGACTGCCAGCCACTTACCAGCGACTTGTCTGCTAATTCAATCGCACAGAGAAACGCCTGTGTGCCCAGGGGAAACGATTTTGGAGCATAAATGAATGACCGGAACGAGGACGTTTCCACACACCAAGTTTGGACACCGTGCGTTATGAAAAAGTTCGACCTTTTTCTGCCAGAAGTTGTGCAGTAATAGTGCACCATTACTACACTATCACTGGCTGAACAATTTGTCCCGCGAATACGTCATCACGCACGGTGTCCAAACTTGGCGTGTGGAAACGTCTTTGTTCCAGGCATTCATTTATGTTCCGAAATCGTTTTGCCATTTTGCGCCTACGGCCCCTCCGACCACCACGGGAACATTCACACACATTCATACAAGCATCATACACTGACGCAGGCGTCCACAGCAAGTATATTCCAGCCTACTGTGGTGATACCGGACTACATGAGCTGCAGCGGGTTGTTCATTCTCACGTCGAGGGTCTTCTGAGGGAACAGTCACTCGATTAGTTTGACCACTGATATGACGGTCATCAGATGTGAGCCCCAACTTTTGGAGGAGCATTACTGCCTTCATTTGCACTGTGACTGTAAATAATTTCAGTTATGACTGTTTAAGTTGTGCCTATTATTTGTGCCACTGGCTCAAATTATTTTGGTTTGTCCTGATTAAACCTGAATGCCCATTAGAGGTTATTGATGTTTAACCTTTTCATCTTAGTCAGTTCAGGACAAAAAATGTTAACAAAAATCCTTTTTATGATACTCAGTAAACTGTATGAATACAGGTAAATGAGCTATTTACAATAGATACATTTGCTTCCTCACATGATCGGATCGTTGATCGTGATCGTTTTTTTAAAACTCTCTGATCGGTGATCGGTCCCAAAAATCCTGATCGTGTAAAGCCTATCATAAGCAGCCCTAGTTTATAGGTTATTGAAAGGAGGTCTAGACGTGGACTGCACCATACCACAGTAACATGAGTTATCAAGCTGATAACGCTCAGACAAAAATATCTTTTATGAAACTGGCACAGGACTCAGTTTATTCCCAGCTGTCTGAGAGCCAATAGGAGTGGCCACCTTCTGTAGGTGTGGTGCTTTAGTCTTGGAAGTTTATGGCATTCAAAGCAGGTCAAAGCAACCACAGACAGATGCAATAATACTTGGTGCAGGAACAACCATGACTAACAAGCTTGGCCATGACATAAAGTTCAATACAGCCCTGAAGACAGTCTGCATGTGTGTCAGAAACCATTTCAGAGCGGCAGATGGAAAACTGTTAGGTTTCTGACAAGGTTTAGAAAATATGATAGTTTTCTTGGGCCCTGCAGGGGTAAAATGTGGCTTGGATCACTTAAAGTCCCTTTGATTGTGTTCCAACAAAGTCAATTAAGACACAATAAATTGTGTTTGAGAGAGAGAGTTATAGACAGAAATTTGCTCCAAAATTAAGAAAAAAAAAAGGGAAAAGAAAATAACCTTAAGAGTTTAGAGCCAAGCAGCTGAAACATGCAACCTAATAAACACGCCTCTGGGCTACAATAACCTTGCACACAAGTCAAAGCAAATCACTACAGATGCTCGAAATGCTTCACAGGCAGCAATTTTAAACTCATACAAAGTTACTGTTTATGAACTGGCTTCTTATAATGAAAACAATAATTTAATAACAATTTTTGTGATATTGGCCTTAAAATGCATTGAAAAAACTCTCCCTTTGGTGCCTCTGTAGTTCTGCTATTACATTTGTTTGGTGGTTTCTGCACCTTGCATTATACTATTACAAAATATGCTTTTACAACATTTAAGAGTTCCTCTCCAGATGTTATTGTGCTCTCAGATGCTACTGAAGTGCCATGAGTGTAGAAGTTGGAAGTGCTGCCTTGCTTCATGGTACCAAACATACCCTGCTGAGAGCATCTGCTCTCTTTATGCTGGTCACTTTCCTTCGTAAATAAACACACAGATGCAGCTGGATGTAAACACTCACAAGCACTCGTATGCCTATGGAAATAAACAGTCATAAGCTCTCTTGGAAATAAATGCAAGAGCATACCAGCGAGCAAGAACCGACACGTCAACCTGCAAGACCCAGACACCTCCGAATGGATACAGCACATGCAAAAGATTAAGTTGATATTTACTGACAGGGATAAATGCCAAGGACTTGGATAAACACTAAAGGTTGGGAAAGGGAAGAGCAGCGTGTCTTCTGCAACATGGGAAAAACAGATAATGAGCGTACATAAACCGCGAGTGTGTTTGGAAATTGTTGACATTTAGCTTTCTCCATCCTTACCAGCTGGCAGACTTGGATAAAAAAAAATTTGGTTCATTACAGTAAATATGTTGCCCTTTCTTGTGAACTGTAAAATCCTGAATGTCCCAGGTGTTTTGGCATGTACCACCAAGAGTTCTCAAAACAGTCTCTGTATTTTCAATGATAACATTACTTTGACAAAGCAAATAAACGAGACTGTTGCCTCTCTGCTTGATCACCAAGCACGGGCAAGTCCCTGCACATTTCCTTTGGATAAAACAAAACATCCAGATGCCAAACCACTAAACTTTCAACAAAACAAACAGAAATCTAATGAACTGTAGTTTATTACATTCTTAAGCTAAGCCCAATAGTTAAGTACGAGAATTTATGGGCCTACAAGTGAATAAAAAACATATTTGAATCTAAATGAAGTACCTCTCAAAACTTCCTGAAGCCATTTGGATAATAATTCACTACCTGAAGACCAGTTTTCCTGCTAATGACTCCCACCTCTTACGGGAAAATCACAGATAAGAAACTCAACAACAAAAACCGCTCGGATCGTCCTTCTAACTATTTTGTGAGCATGTCAGCTCATTAGCTTCCTATCAGAAGAAAGTCTAACACAGAGGGTCAGGCTGGCCCTGAGTACAGGCAGGGTTTCTTTTTTTATTATTTATATGACTGATAGATGAGGATGTCTACGGTCCAAGGCTGGGTTCCAGGAGGGGGAGCCGGGGGCGTCGATCTGACCTCAAAGAAAGAAGCAGAGAGGAAGCCAAACAGGAGAGGGAGTGAGAGGGACGGGACAAGGAGGTTGTCAGTGATAAATAGTCCATGATATCATATTTGGCTGCTGCTCGTGTGGCCCAAAAAAGGATGATCCAAATTTCACAAAACAGCTTAAATAAGTAGCAACGAAAACCCACAAAACTTTGAATCCAAAACTTTACCAGTTTCTTCACCAGTTTCTTTTACTTTAAAAAAAAAAAAATGTAACCCAGAAATCTGTTCCTGGCTGAGTGCTACATAAGCTGCCCCAGAGGAATAAAAAGAACCAAATACTCCCATGACAGTGAATTTCTTCATCTATCACTGGGCATTTACCTATAAATCAACCAAACAGGAGGAAACAAAAGGGAAAAAGGATAAAAAGAAAAGAGAAATCTTCCCAACACGCCAGTCTCTTCGAATGCCAGTAAGGAAATGTGTCTCCACCAGAGGTCCAGCGGGTTATAGAGGGGAAGGAATCTAGTTGCCGCCTATTCATCAGCACACCAGACACTGCTGTACATGCAGCTTATCATTCACAGTGACTGAAACAATCCCTCTTGAGAAACGACAGCTAGATAGATAGATACAAATATAGATTTCTCTTTTATCCAGACTGACCTCCCAAACCAGACAGCAGATAATTGCATCCTGTTGCATTTGAAAGTTGCATTGAAGGACTGATAATGGAGTTCTGGCTCAGAAAAAAGGGATCGCTGAAGCAGACAAGGGGAACAACGGATCTGTCTTTGGCCTGGGAAGGAAACTGCTTTCTGCTTGAAGCAGCTCAGCCCACAAAAAATGTGCTTTCCAATTCCAACAGCATCTCTTGCTGCTTATGTTCTTCTTTAAAAAGGTGCAAAAATACCTGTTTCTTGTTGAATGAAACAGCTTGATGTCAATGCAAGTGTGGAGATAAGTTCAGCCACTGATGAAATCAAAAGCAGAATCTATTACTTGTGTGTTATCAGTATGCTATAAACCAGATAAAAATGTCCAATCTGACCCCGCCAATGTGAAAGAGGTTCAACAAATGTCCACACAGCATGGAAATTAAGTAAATATACTAGCATTTTGTTTTCTTAAATTTCATGTCAGCTTAAGATGAAAAGAAAGAAAAATCAAAACTATCTAAAAAGATGTTTCATTCTACAAAAAAAAAAAAAAAATGCATAGGAGTGGGTATCTCATGGGATAGATATCCCAAAACTGATTATACTGTTCTGGTGAATCAGAAAGAACTTCATCTTTCAACTAGTGATACTATGACTATGTAGGACATTTAGAAAAGAAAAATAAATCTGAGAAAAAGGTATCTGATTTTTATTGCTTAAACAAGCAAACAATGCTGAGAACGATTCACAGAAATAAGA
Organism: Atherinomorus stipes; assembly: GCA_023101725.1. NCBI lineage: Eukaryota > Metazoa > Chordata > Actinopteri > Atheriniformes > Atherinidae > Atherinomorus > Atherinomorus stipes. The sequence goes on from JALJCO010002646.1 coordinate 827,085, forward strand.
ACTGATAACACAACCACATTTTCTATAATCTATTTAATTAGCTGTTAACATGTAGCATCTTTTACCCCGACACTACAACACTATATTGCCAAAAGTATTTCCTCACCAATCTAGATTATGGGAATCGGGTGTTGCAATCACTTCCATGGCCACAGGTGTATAAAATGAAGCACCTAGGCATGCAGACTGTTTTTACAAACATCTGTGAAAGAATGGTAGGATGCCACCTGTGCAACAAATCCAGTTGTGAAATTTCCTCATTCCTAAATATTTCACAGTCAACTGTCAGCTGTTTTATAAGAAAATGGAAGTGTTTGGGAACAACAGCAACTCAGCCACGAAGTGGTAGACCACATGAACTGACGGAGTGGGCTCAGCGGATGCTGAAGTCCATAGTGCGAATTGGTCACCAACTGTCTGCAGAGTCAATCACTACAGACCTCCAAACTTCATGTGGCCTTCAGATCAGCTCAAGAACAGTGACAGAGAGCTTCATGGAATGGGTTTCCATGGTCGAGCAGCTGCATCCATCCACACATCTACAAGTGCAATGCAAAGTGTGGGATGCAGTGGTGTAAAGCAGCCGCCACTGGACTCTAGAGTACTGGAAGCATTCTCTGGGGTGAAGAATCACGCTTCTCCATCTGGCAATCTGATAAAACAAGTCTGGGTTTGGTGGTGGAAAGTTTGGTGGAGGGGGATTATGGTGTAGGGTTGTTTTTCAGAAGCTGGTCTTGGCCCCATAGTTCCAGTGAAAGGAACTCTGGATGCTTCAGCAAAACAAGACATTTTGGATAATTCCATGCTCTCAACTTTGTGGGAACAGTTTGGAGCTGGTCCCTTCCTCTTCCAACATGACTGTGCACCAGTGCACAAAGCAGGTCCATAAAGACATGGATGGCAGAGTCTGATGTCAATGAACTTGACTGACCTGCACAGAGTCCTGACCTCAACCCCATAGAACACTTTTGGGATGAATTAGAGCGGAGACTGAGAGCCAGGCCTTCTTATCCAACATCAGTGTGACCTCACAAATACGCCTCTGGAAGAATGGTCAAAAATTCCCATAAACACACTCCTAAAACTTGTGGACAGCCTTCGCAGAAGATTGAAGCTGTTCTAGTTGCAAAGGGTGGACCAACATCATATTGAACCCTATGGATTAGGAATGGGATGTCACTTAAGCTCATATGTGAGTCAAGGCAAGTGAGTGAATACTTTTGGCAATATAGTGTGCCTGATGCCAGGAAAAAACCAAAACTTTAACTGGTCTCAAATGTCACCTATGAAACACACCTTTGACCTCTAGGTTGCATTTGGGTGTGAAAAAAAAATCACTCCCGTCTCCTTGCAGGTGCTTGCTTGCAGCGGTTTTCTTGGGCTAGCTTGAGTAGCAGTTAATGAGATCCCGGAGGAAAGAAGCATTAACCAGGTCACAGACTGCTGCAACCAGCACAGCGTTCACAGCCCCACTATGCATGGCCTTTGACTTCCTCCCTTCCCTTGTCCTTGCCAAACAATCATGTAAAGATCTAAAAAGCATCATCGAGGGTTGAAACTACACAATCCCAGGTTAGATGCTACAAAAATACACAAACCTGTTAATGGATGACTGGCGGTTCCACTTTACACAACTATTATTCCTTTTAATGTTTTGCATTCATTTGTCATTTTTCAGGCAGCTTTCCTCAGCAGAGAAACACTGATAAAGGTTTGCAACCTTCCCTCCAGGCACAGCAGATGAAGTTGGCGGTAAGTAGAGTTCCTTTTGGTGAAAAACACATGGAGGTATGATCTTTTTCACACGACAGGCTGAACCCAAACAAAAAGCAGCCAAGGAGACCTTGGCTATTGGAAAAAACAAAGTATAAAAACTTGACACGATTCTAAAATGTACATTGAAAGACAAAACTTTTCCAAAAAAGTACTTAAACCCCATTTCTTTGCAGACAAGTTAACACTAAAATGGGAATTTACCACTGCGCCCTTGTACCGCCCAAAATGACTAGTATACAGCATGTATGAAATGAAAGACTACAGTCCTTTAATTTTGTCAGCAAGAACAAGCATTGAACACAGGTTAGCAAATTGCAGTGCATGCTTTTTTTTTCAAAAACTTTTTTATTGCAACAGGTAAACTTCTTCCTTGTGAGGACATCTCCTTGCACTGCTTACAGTACATATGCAGAGGTAATTGATGTGGGCCCTAAACACCCCAGACACTTCTTTTCACATAATCTTGTTTGCATAAAAAAAACAAAGCATACTGTAAGCATAAAAGCAAAGTGTGTGTGTGTTTACATTATATGGACGGTGGCCGCATTGGATTCAGTAATTTTCTGTACCGCTTATCCAGTTCAGGGTCGCGGGGGTTGATGGAGCCTATCCCAGCTATTATCAGGCGAGAGGCAGGGTACACCCTGGACAGGCCGCATTAGATTAAACAAGAAAATGGCAACCATTTCTAAATTTTCTGATGTGTTATTGCTCAAAAGTGTGGTGACATACCACATTTTTGGTCATGAAAATTAATATTTAGAAACTGACAACTATTTGTGTATATTTGTGTATTTGAACCTCATACAGAATCAGCATCAAAGCATTTAAATCAGTAATGAATCAGATTGATATTGAATTGAAGCGCAACCCAAAGAATCAAAATTGAATTGAATCGTGAACTTCTTGACAATACGCAGCCCTAGTTTCAATGCTGTTCTGGTTGTCCTCTAAATATCTGCCAATTGATCCATACTGTAACTCTGCTGCTAGAGAGGGGACCGGTTCCTTCAGGAGAGATCCATTTCCCCAGTTTTGGCTTTCCTACATTGGCTCCCTTGATTCAAGATTCAACTCAAAATGCTTCTTATTACATACAAGGTTAATATACATAATTTGCCTAAATGGCAATTTCTGGTTCTGGTTTCTGGTTCAACCCTGTCAAAGCTCTTTGTTCACTATCCACGGGCCTACTTGTTGTCTCTCTTCTTTTGTGGAACCAGCTGCCAGTTTTAGTGCGAAACGCTGACAGCCTCCCTGTCTTTAAAACTTCCTTCTATGAAAGATCATGTTGCTGTCCTGTCTTACTTGGCTAAAATTAGTCTAATAATCATCTTGTCTTTTTATTACTGGTGTGCTCAGTTTCATTATTCTATATTATCCTGTACTTTTTTCCTTTTATTTTCCATTACATTCCCTGTGCTTTTGTCAGGTCGATCCCACTTTTTCACTTCCGATACTGATACCAATACCACAGGTCAAGTATTGGCCTGTGGTATTGGTACACAGCTAAGTATCGATATTGATACTTACCTGTGTTTTGGACAAAAGATTATTCATATTGATGTAATTATAATAATTGATTTTATTCGTGGTTTATGTTAGGTATGTCTGTTTTGTGAACCTTCACCTCTAAAAACTCGGTTTAACAGGTTAATGAAATAAGTCCATAACAGTAAGTATGCAGACAAACCGACCCATCTATCATTTATCAATGGGTGCGATGAATTTTAAACATACAAGTATAATAATAAATAAAATAACTTCAAATAAATTAAGACCCAGTCAGAATGAAGTGGTTGAAAGAAAAGCTGAAATGGATTTCCTGGATCAGCAAATTTAGACGCATTCTGATCCGATCCACTTTTTTTTCTCTTTTTTTTTTTTACCAATATCGGACCGATATTCAGTACTGGTACCGGATCAGGCCCGGTTTTTGTCTGTTGAAAAAAGTGCTACATTAATAAAGATCGATTAACTGACACATGCAAGTCCTTATCAAACTGAATCAGGAGCAAACACCAAAACATTTTTTTTTCCACCCTTTCAGCTGAGAGAGTTTCTGACACCCATTCAGCAAAGTCCTGACAGTCTTTTGCAGAGATAGAAGCCTTAAATACACACAGATCTCCTACAGGTACTCTTCACTGATCTGCCCTTATTTGTGTCTGTGTGTGGCATTGATCTTCAAGGTCCTCCTATTGACTGCCATTTTGATTAAGCCTGCAGAAAGAAAGAATTCCTCACAATTCCAACCCATTAGATAAGCTATTTAACCAAGTGGTAAATTCTGAATGGAGTTCCCTCCTTTTTATTACACGTCTGAGGAAGCAGCTGGAAAGTGAAGAACCTGAAAAACTGTCTGGTAAGATAAGTGCTTACCTGCATTTATGTATTTGTGAGCTTCAGTAGGCAAAGAGGGAAAGAAGGAGAAGAAAGAGAAAACCTGTTAGTCAATATAAAGAACAGAAAGTAATGACAAAAGACCATTTAAAAAAATTGGAATAATGATGGAAATAATTGAAAGAGGTGGATAATAAGCTTGTGACAGATTAATGACGTGAAGCAGATGAGGAAGGATAATGACTCTTTTTCAAAAGTAACAATCAGTCAAAAATATGCACATTTATCTACCAAAATGACAATCACTTTAAATTGAAATGAATTTATAACACAATGCCTACATACCTGCACACACACCCCCATGCAAAGCATGTACCTTCCTCCAGCCCCAACCAATGAATCCTATACTGCATGACACAACTTTGAAGCAAATTTTCTCTCTCTAACTGAATATATATGTGAAAATGCAAATAGAAATAAACATCAGGGCTGACACGGATGTGAGGAAACGATATCCTGGGGATTCATTCATACCAGCACCCATCTCACCCATGACCACATGGCCACAACTTCTTCCACAACTGGTTTACCTCAACAGCCACCTTGCACTCAACCTGGAGAGAATCACCACAGTGAAGCAAAATTATAAATCATGTTTATCTCACACAGATCTGCCAACCCACTGCTCCTCCAGCTGTCGCAGACTGAGGCCGAGTGGTGATGACGAGGCGTATGAGAGGCTCATCCATTAAAGATGCTCTAGCTAGGCGGTGACAAGGATCTATTTACCAGGAATAACACACACACACACAGTTCCTCCACTGATTATCAACCGGGTACACCTACAGTAGTACATATCTGGGGTACATTGGGGCATCAGACTGAATGATGTTCTCTTCCAGGAACTGCTGACAAATCTCCAGTTTTCAGATTGTTATATTGTAGAGAAAAACATTTACATGCTGCACTCTAGGAGCTTGAATGAGTGTCTGTCATGATACGGAGGTGTCGCAAGAATCATATGATCAATAATTCTTGATGTACACAGCATGAAACTGTACTGCTTGTCATTTTTTCAGGGTTTTTTCCTGTTCAAAAACATCAGTCTTAAAAAAAGGTCAACCAGTTATAAACACGCCTGCAGTAAAATCTTCGTCAATGAAGGTAAAGGTCAGTTTTTACTGAACTTGTTTTAAGAAGTGATATTTTGTGGCCATTTAAGAGGTTGAAGGAGGTGACGCTGTTGAGGTGGTTTGTGTTGTTTTATAAACTGATATATTTAAAAAAAGGTTTTTTTTATATCAGTTTGTGTAGTTTTGTGTCTTTTAAACTGCTGTGACTTAATCAGTTACATGCTGTAAATGAATGATTAAACCAAATCAATACCCCTTGTTTCACTTCCAACATACAAAAATGCAGGAGAAACTTCCCTCAGTTTGTTGTTTGAAAGAAATGATCAAATATATGGTGACTGACGTTCACATATCCTGTTTAAATGATAAGATTTGGGACCTGCTGGTTTCCTAAAGGAGCTTGCCAGTCGGGTAAAACTATGTGGCAGAGATATATGGAAGAACCCTTTACTGGGTCATTTTGTTTCTGAAGTCTGAGTGAAACTCATGTGGGTTGGTGCTTTCACATTCTCTAAATTTCTTTTCCAATTCTTCAAACCATCATGTTTATCTTACAGTTTTATTTGCATTTCACTCAATCACACATTGTAACAAGAGGCTGTTTGGATTCAAAGAACCATAAAGGATGATAGAGATGCACAATATTATTGGCATCGGTTGATATTGGCTTTAAAACTAAGTATCGATTTCGGCCGATATCGACTGATACAATTAACCAATATATAAGTAATCCATAAGGCATGGCAACATCATAAGGCCACGCCCACTATGCAACTTTATAATGTCTCTGGCAACTACTGGATCTGCAGTAGATGCAGCAGATATATTTTTTATAATTGTGCAGAAGAAATGAATATTACATCATTTCAGCTTTAATATAGGTATTGGCCAAGAGAGGCAATAAATTATCGGTTGAAATTTTCCATACTGTGCATCACCGTAGGATCATTTATGTCATATCATGCTAAAAGATTTTGGTTTGCTCGTGTAAATGCTGATGTGCTGGAGTTAGTCATGGAGTTCTGAAGGGTTCTGTGCTTGGATGGATACCTTTTACTTTAAATATGATTGGAAAAGCTCAGGCGTACCTCAGATGTCATTGGGCCAATGGTGGGGTTGACCCTGGATAGGTTGGTTGCAAGTCCATCAAAAAGCTTGCATAGACAACCAAGTTAAGCATAGAGGCTGCCGCCAATTCAAACCTAACATGCATGTTTGTGGATTTGGAATAAACCAGATTACCAGGAAAAAACCTGTGCAGGCACAGGAGGAACATGCAGAATTCACACAGAACAGCCTTGGCTAAGATTTAAATGGTGACATGACAATGATGAAGTCCGGACATGCCAAAAACACAGAGGTGAACTTATATGAAGACTCAATGAAATCTGCTGGCCTCATTTGCAGGGATTTGTCTCATGAATTATTGAAAGAATGCATTTAAAAGTAATCCTGAAGTAGAATAAATTGGAGTGCATCAAACTGAATTGGATTGTACCTTAACTTGATCACGTTATCTATAGAGGACGAAAGTTGTGTACAAAAGTTACATAAATGAAGCCATTCATACTGAAGTGAATTTGTTGGTACTTTTATTTAAAGACATCATTCATGAGGTGCAAGTCTGAACGACCACCATCTGAGCATGAAGATGTTTCATCAAAGGCAGTTCAACCACCTAAAGAAGAGTTAACAAAAAATCCTGCAGTCATTCCGCACAATAACCTCTCACCCTGACAAAACAGCTGTTTTGATGGGTTTTGTCCTGCGGCGGGTATTAGCCCAGTGTCAGCTCTCCTCCTCTGTTCCACCCTCTTGCATCTCTCCTATGCCACTTTCTCCACTCTCGTCTTGATCCTCATTATTCCACACTGGGGTCTTTGGGGGAGCAAACGGTCTATTATCCAAAGATGGAGCTTAAGACAACTTAAAGCTCTAGAGGAGTGGCTATTTATATGGGTTGAAAGACCAAGAGAGAAGGAGGGAGTGTGTGTCTGGCCTGGCGTTCCCATATCACTTAGGCTAATGTGATTAAGGGGGAGCGAGAGGGAAGGGGGGTTTCATTTAGTTCAGAGTGTGTTGGTTCTAACTGATTCATGTCAGCGCGAGACGAGGGGGAGGTAAAGAGACGTGGCCGGTCACAGGACTTCCTGAAATGCATCCATGAAAGCCTGATCAAATAAGAATGGCAGTGTGGGCATTTTTAGTGCCTGGTACCAAAATTAGTGCACATGAATGCACACACACAAATGCGCACTGGTTGCCAGTGTTGGAAGGTGACTAAGCACATTTACTTAAGTTGTGCACCACAGCAAAGTTTGAAGAATATACAATGGATACACAATTACACAATAGATGATACAGCAAAATCTGAAAATGCAAGATGCTGTGAAAGACAGATTTCCAAACTTTTTTGGCTTCAGCTATATTTCAGGTTTGAGCTGACCATTTCATTCTTTTATGGCATGTTCAGTGTGGGTCAGACTGCAACGATTTTTCATCCTTTAATTTAATTAAACCCAAATAAGGGGGATTTATGGCACAGGTACTTTCACCTATTGAGTGCATTACACTGCATACACACCAAACGCGATTCAGGCGTCAAAAACCCACCTGACGCCAAAAGTTGGACGCTGGGTCGCTAAAAAGTCAGACGCTTGATTTCCAGCATCAAGAGGAATGTGCAGGTGTCGGGAGGAGCCTCTCCTTTTTTTTCCCCCTGGGTCACCGATCTTTTTGCACAACGGCAGATGCAGTAGAGAGAGGGGCTCGGCTTTATGTGATAAACCACGCTAGGGAACGTCGTCATAGGGCATCTCTGCTCCATGTTTGGGTTCACCAGATAATTCGAGGTGTTAAGAGTGTGAAGAGTTCCACCATTTACTCCAGGAGCTGCGCGCTGACGAGGGGCGCTTTCTGCTTACTGATCTGGCCCAGTTTAACATCCCGCCGTCCTGATGCGGGGCAGCATTATTAGCCCAGTAAATCCCATCGGCACAGCAGGTCATCAAACCACCATTCAGAAACCGGGACAGGACGCAGATCACAGTTTATCCTCCTCTGTCTTCAGAGAGTGAGGAGATTCCCCTGGTTCTTTTTGCGGTTTCCCGTCCTGTCATAAAATGTGTGTCTGCATCATGACATTGAGTCACTCTGATTGGTTGACATCCCGCATCAAGACGGCAAAATTCAGATTTCCAACTCCGGCATCTGCCACCGTTGACGCGCATAACTCAAAATCTCAAAACTCGACGCGCAAAATGCTTCTAGACGCGCCGCAGTGTTTTCAACGCCTCCTAGACGCGTGTCAGCCATTGACTTTGCATATAAACCTGACGGCCTTGACACCCAAATCGTGTTTGGTGTGTACACACTGTTACTGTAGTAAAAATCTGCTTACTTCACACTACCACCATTGGTACTATATGCGCTCTATGCACAGCTCCACTACTTCCGGAACTTAAGGTTGCGACTTTGTTTCCTGTCTTTCATTATTGGACAAACCGATTAATCCAGGTGTGCTTGACCTCAGTACTGTAACTGGCCAGACACACCTGGATTAATCAGTTCTTCCAGTAATGAAAGACAGGAAACAAAGGAGCTACCTTAAGTTCAGGAATAGTGGAGTTGTGCATAAAGCCCATTAGGTCCAAATCTGAGCAAGTCCCCTTTACGAAATCTAATTTTACATACATTTTCTAATCTAGCAGTAATCCTGTAAGCCACATTAGGTAATTCGGTTTGTTATTTAAGAAATGAAATATAATTTCACTTTACCAGAAACCAGAAGCAACAAGCATGTATAAAAAAAAGACAACTTATTTATGCTTGTTTAACATCACATCTGGAAGAATCCAAACTGTCCACATTGGGCTATATATTCCATCTTTGATGTTCATATGCATTCACTCCAGTTTACAACTTTTTTTTTGGCACTGTCTGCAACACGTAGACACGTACATATCACGATGCAGAATTAATGGAGTGTCTTTATTGTTAGTTGTAAGTTGCCGACTGGTTTATGAAATACCTTGTTAAAAAAAGTTTATAACTGACCACAATTTCCCTTTTCAGAACAACTTTAGGTCGTCGGGCTAACTGATCAAACTAGAAAAAAATGGTCAAAAGTGAGATTATGTTTAGCTAGACATTAGAGACTTGGATAGTACTTATGTGTTGGTGTGTGTATCCACAGAGATATAGAAAAACCCTGGAAAATCTGAAACATGATAGTAAAAATTGGTTCTAAAGTCACTATCCAGCATAAACACTGATCTTAATGTTGCGTACTTTCTCTCACAATTAGGAACAGCTATTTAATTACTACAAAAAAAAAAATGGCTTCTTGTGTTAAAAAAATTTGTAAAGCTTCTAAACTGTTTTTATTGCATGACTATTTAAGTACATTGTCATTACGAGCAGTAGAAAATAACCAACAAGCAGGTGATGAATTTAAATTGAACTCTTATAACTTACTGTCTAATCAAGGGCGAGAGAAATAAATCCACAAAGACAAGCTTGAAAGTAACCAATCACACACAGTCAAAGCAGGACTGAAATGACATGGAAGGTATAATGATGGTCAGATAGCAAACAAAATCAGACAAAATAGACAGAAGGAGTAAATGACGAACACAAAACAGCTGAGGGGTAATCAGTGACTGAAACCTGAGGCTCATCTCATTCGTCTAATTTCAGCCTTTTAGTCTCCTCTTTTCTTCATCTTCCTAATCACGTAATCCAGACATCCAGAAATCATTCACAGCCAAATATGTCTTCATTCCTAAAATGCACCTGGAGAAGGGAAGAGGATTATTGGGGAAGCTATAGGCTATAGGCTACAGTATCTTTAAGTCTTGGGACATCTGTGATGTCTAAACGAGAGCCACATTTATCTGAGATTGTAAATGAAAACAGAAATAAACACATACAGTGTCGTGGACAGAATAAGAAAATATTCGGCAACAAAACAAAGGTTTGGTGATGCATCTGTGTCACCAGTCATATCTAGCAAAAGTCAGCTTAAAATGACCAAGGCGAAGATTTGTTAAATCCACATCATCTCACTTTTGCTTTCTTCATCTCTGTCATTGGCAAAACAAATCTAACGAAGCAAGGAGAATTCAAATATTAGACAAAAGAATCAAAGGCAAACATTTACCCACCAGTAACTCACCACTCATACAGTAAAGATGAGATTTTGTTCTCTACTCGGGTAGTAACCACATGGACACATTGAACAGCCAGTGTTTATAGGCAGCAGTTCTGGAGTTTTGAATGTTTTTTGGAGGGTTGTAATAAATGGACGTGTTACAAAGCTTTCCCAAAAAAAAAATGGACAGGTGGACAGTTGCAGCAGGGAGAGGAAATCCTGCAGGATTGGGCCCCGAAAAGTGGAACCCCTGATAGAAAATGCAAGGAGTCTTTTCAACATCACAAAGCAGCATTTTTTTTTCTCTTATTAATTCCGTAAAGTATAAAGATGAACCCTCACAAATGCACCTGTCAACATGTGTGTTTCTAAAAGGGATCCTGAGCACTAATAGCAATCCCCCTCTTCCACTAATAATAATGACCAACTCAAAAGAATCCCCCTCCTGCTATACGGGAAGCATTTTACAGACAGGAAGGAAAATGTGTCATCCCACCCCTCCTCCTCTCTACCTCCATTGTGCGGCTTCAAATCCCTCCCACTGTTTTCACACTTTGGCTTTAAGCTTTGTATTTTGTGAATGCAACAATCAGTCTGCTTCACGTGCACGATTACAGTCATAACCGACAGGGTGCTGGACATCGCTGTCTAAAACACAAGATATGTCCACACACTGGTAATCCCCCAGGGCTTGCTCTGCCTGTATTCCACTTGCAAACAAGTAATGGATATCATCGGGGGGATGAAAGCAGCCTTTTCACATCCCCCAGATTCTTCATCTTGGTCAGCATCAAACAGAGCCCCAAAAATGAGGAAAAGGGGGAGTTTTTCTGGAGAAATTGGAGCGACTAGTGCATTTTCTCACACGCAGGACACTGTGGGTTGTTAAAAGTCCTATCAGTGTCCAGCTGTGAGGTGTATACAACCCTTTCACCGTTCCCTCCTTTTCTCAACCACTTGAATAAATAGAGCCTGAGAAATGGGCTGAAGGGGAAGAAATGGGGAGAAAAGGAGGGAAGGATTCCTTTTGGTACTTGTTTACCTCATGCAACACATCCTTCAAGTCAGCCTAATTTACGTGGCCTTGGCGGACTTGGCCGACCAACTGCTCGCCAGAAGAATAAACATGGCTTGCATTGCTTATTTTCATGATGGCGGATTTGTTTCAGCTGATGGGAAATGAGGCTTGAGATGTGGAGGTCATGCTGAGTGAGTTCGACCATTCCTGCCTCCCCAAGCAACACTATTTGGTGCTCTTTTTAATTCATTTTAAGTATAGAGACAAGTTGCATGAGGCTGTTTTGTATGCAATATTCCCAATTAGAGAACCATGTTTAGTTTAGACACTGACCATTAGGAACTGTTGAAGTTTAGCCTGTAATCTCAGAGCAACAACCACTTTAAGTTCATAATGCGCCATTTGCATGTGCAGCAACGAGGCAGTGTAATGATATACAGGAGAAGATAGAAATGCAAAGAAGGTCTCCTCTGCTCAGGCAGAATCTTTACACAATAGTGTAATTTCACGCCACGCAAATCTGCAGCGCCTCTGCGGGCCTGCCTTGATTAATTTCAGCAAGGGGGGGATTAAACATGCCAAAGCAGGCATCAAGATAGACAACCTGGACAGACTGAAAAAGCCAGGACTGCATTTAAATACACTAATGCTGCTAAAAGAGAGAGAGCCATACATTAGATTTAGCCTGTTTAGCTCAGTCACTGTCCTCTTTAAGTGCTTATAAAAGATACCCGTGATAATCTTTTGCATGCTGGCAGGAGGAAAACTCTTAAAAATGCAGATTATGCAAGCGTTTCCTGCCACAAGCTCTCTTGATGAATGGAATCGTTTGGCTCTCCAGACTCCTCCAAGGCTGATTTCTTTTCACAAGTCATCACGAAGAGAGCAAGAATCCAGCTCCTTGTTAGGAAAGGAGCGTCATCTTTGTTTTGGGCAGAGAACTTTCATTCTCTGCATGCAGGCTGTGATTTGAGGGGGTCAATGCAACATCCAGTCCGGCAGCTGATGACAGCGTTAGGTGTAAGGCTGACAGACCCCACATTCCCCACATTCTGACTACAGCTAGTGATGACTGCTTCTCCTCGAACCGTGTAACTTCAAGGTGAAAGGGAAGCCTCAGGCCACGTCCCTACCAGGCTAAAACAAGACTGGGAATTTGAAAACATGAAAAATTTTCCTCTCTGGTGTCATTTCTTTTTGCATATACTTGTTAAAATACCTGGTCTGATCTTCATTCCTTAGTTCTATGAGCATTCTGTTGGTTTACCTGCTCCAGCAGCACTTTTTTTTTCTACAGCAAGTGTTTAAAGTTTATTTTCTGCCTGCCTCTCAACTATAAGCCCTGCATTTGAGTTTGAAACAGGCTCCTCTTGTTATCTTGTAACCGTGACGATGCACATCCCAGACCTTATCAAGGCATCACACCAAGCAAATAGTTGGGTGAATAATAGGATGTGGCAGCTAGATTTCTGCTTCTCAAACTGGTGTTCCCCCAGGTACAGCCCACCACTTTACATTCATCCGTCTATGCCAACACGGAGACTGTTATCAATCCAGACCACATTATCCAAACCGACCCTGTCACTCATTCATTCACGTGAGGGATGACAATTTGACTGAAGCTCAACTATTCTAAAAAAGGAAGAGATGCTGTTACAATTACAAGTGTGAATTCCAATTCCTGTCTGAACCCTCAATCTCAAAAATGTGCACTCCCGCGAAGTGCAAGTGCTGTCCCGACTCTCAGAACAGTAAGTTGAGGGGCAACTTTGAGGGCTGAATAGACTTCAATACTGAGATTCTCCGACACCATCCGTATGAGTAAGGGCTACCCAGAATGCAAGCGGCAAAGAGGGCGAGCTACAAATGTAACAAAGTATTTTCTTTGTTAATGGAGATATAAATATTCTGAAAACCATTGCATTATCTTAGTTTAGGCCCATATTATGGATTAGTTACCTCATTCTTGCATAAAATGCATTATTATTTTATGATCTTTTGTCAATAGCGGCCAGTGGAGTCATTGGTCATTTTTCTCGGTGCTAATGTGGTTGTTTTATCAAGATAACAGCCTGTATAATGTGCTTGTGCCAATAATGGTAAAAGACGACCGGACTCATGTCATCTGCCATAGCCACAGAGTTATCTTTTGACAGTTATAGCTGGTGTTTACCTTTTAATTAGCCGTGGTATGAGAGCTGAATATGTCCATGGTGGTGTTATTTAAACAGACCATTTGTCTGATAACTCTAACGGAAGGAATAATTGACAGATAGTCCACAACAATTTCAAAAACATGGAACTGATGAACCCGTCAATGATATCTGCGTCTGTGGCTTATGATCAAACAGGCAGGATTAACAATGCAAATAGATGTAAATAAAGTAAAAGCTTCCTCCTCCTTCTTCTTCTTCTTTGGAATTGACAGACTGATCACTGCTTTGGCGTAATGCTGCCCCCCACAGTTTGAAGACGTATGCACATTTAAGAGTTGTCCCATTTCTAAGTCACAAAATAGGTCTTAACACTTGGTTTTCAGGGCTACTAAGACTGAGGGTTGAGCTTGAGGGTTATGACTGAGGATTAATAGGATTTGGAATTGACCCTAGGGTGATTTCACCCTAAGGGTGAATTCCAATTCCTGTCTTAAACCTCAATCTCAAAAATGCGCACTTCAGCGAAGTGCAAGTGCTGTCCCGATTTTCAGAAAGTTAAGTTGAGGGGCAAGTTTGAGGGCTGAATCGCCCTCAATATTGAGATTCTCCTGCACCACCCTTGTCAGTAAGGGCTACCCAGAATGCAAGCAGCAAAGAAGGCGAGCTACAAATCTTAAGTATTTTCTTTGTTAATGGAGATATAAATATTACAAAAACCATTGTATTATCCTAATTTAGGCCCATATTATGGATTAGTTACCTCATTGTTGCATAATATTCACTTTCATTTAACGATCTTTTGTCAATAGCGGCCGGTGCGGTCAAGCCATGTTGCCATCGTTTAAGTTTCCCAACTTCCGTAAACAGGGTTGCCAACGGATGTTGCGCAAGCGTGCTGCCTTTGCTATTATCCGCGGTGCTTCGCCTCTCGACTTCCGCAGCATATAGTTCCCTATTGAATGCCGCCTAGTCAGTCCTTTGATGTGAAATCGGCTTTCTGTTTGTACTCGGTCAGAATGTGCGGATCACGAAACGTAATTGGTAAAAAAAAAATTAGAGTTAATTAGTTCACTTTCGCCAAGTGATGCTATTAGAAACCACCCGATTACGGCAACTACGCTAAGCTAAGCTAAAGTCAGTGCTGCAAGTTTGAGAGAATGACTGGGTCGATTAGAAAACGCTTCTGCCCACTTGTCCAACTCAGGGGACTGTGGGGGGAGGCTCAATTTCACCCAGAGGTGGTATATCCCTTTAATGTCATTGTTCTATCAAGATAATAGTCTGTATAACATGCTTGTGCCAATAACAGTATAAGACGACAGGGCTGATGTCATCTCCCGTAGTCGCAGAGTTACAGTATAGAACGATAGTTCTGTTTCATTCCTTCTACCTCGCGCTCTTCGCCGGTCAAGTCCTAATGACAGTCAATCAGGGTACGTGCAGGCCAGCTGACTGGCAGTCATCCAAGAATTCACAGAACCACAGTTACCCAAGTAATTTTTATTATAGCTGGTGTTTACCTTTCAATAAGCTGTGGTATGCGGTGACAGCTGAATATGTCCATGGTTAGGAGGGGTTAATAGTGCAAATAAAGTAAATATTTCTTCTTCTTCTTCTGAATTGACATACTGAACGCCGCTTTGCTGCCCCCCACAGTTTGAAGACGTATCTGCATTTTATGGGTGTCCCATTTCAAAGTTTTTAAAATAGCCCTTTACACTTGGTTTTGAGGGCTACTAATATTGAGGGTTAAGATTGAGGGTTAAGATAGGAATTGGAATTGGTCCTAAGTCTGCATGCATGAGGAGCACAGTATCAGTGGACTTTCAGAGCTGTTTGCATCTAAACACACCATACATCGTCTCCATCCCAATTACATCCAGAAACAAGCTTTAAATTACAGTCAAAGTATCTTGATGACTTTCATTGACAATCTATCTTTAATGCTGAAGAGATGATCAAAACAACAGTAATGAGGGATGTATACCAAGTACCGGTAACATTAAGTACCCGTTCCTCATTTTAATGATACTAGGGTACCTTTAAGATTCTAGACAAACAATACTATTATTGATACTTTTTGAACATCTACCTTTCCATCATGTTATCATAACACTGTCACGTAATCATGGTAATGGAGTAAGACAGACACATTTCCCTTATTTTCACAGCTGTCCTTCACCAACCTTTGTGTCCAGGCCTCTTTAATGCTGTCTGAACAAGTGTTCATGGATCTTTTAACATCTTATGTTTTTATTGTTTACTCTAAATTGCATTATAGCATCAATAAGAGCATCAATAAATATCGGTATCGCTACAAAAGTATCAATATTGGTGTTGGTATTGATAAAATCATAACGATATACTGTACATCCCGAATCATAATTTGGTGTGTGCATCATGACCAACCTACATTTTTACAAAAGTATTATCAGAACTGTAGCCCTCCGGGACCACAATTGGATATATCTGACATACAGTAAGCAAAGTTACGTCTGTGAAGAAAAAAATCCAAAGTTTTCCCAGAAATCAAGGGCAAAAAAAAAAAAAAAAAAGGTTTTTTCAAGAGGACACTCGATCCCGCCAAAAAAAACCCATCTCATCTTCCACTTATCAAGTCCTACCTGACAGCTATCCAATGTGGGCTCTGTCTCAGACACATTTATCATGTGGATCACCACCAGGAGTCCACTTCTCAGAAGAGGCTTGGCATAGCTGTAGCTCTCGATGGGTCTGAAGGAGCAATTTAACCTCACAGTTAATGTCAGCCCAGTCAAAGTCAAAAAAGTCACAGAGAAATGAAAAGTACCAGAACCATCAAGTACCATCAATAAAGCAAGCTCTGCTACCTGGTGTTGCAAATGACACGACTGAGTCCTCTGCCCCAACCCCACTTTAGCCCATCCTTTACAGTCTCCACCCCTCCCCCATACTGACATATCCATTATCGGCTCCTAAAGCTCTCACCGTTAGAGGAAATGGCTTTTAATTTGGCCAATTAACAAGCAAGTTAATTCATCAGCAGAGCAAGTGGTTTAAGGAATTCATGAGAGCAGGGGAAAATAAGGCGCCATCAGCAGTCCCACAATCCACTTAGGACGCCCCACAGGGTGTAATTATCAAAACCACATGTAAACAAATGGCCAGAACATTCAGATGGAAACTTCTGTCCAATCATAAGAGATCAGAGATCTGAACAGATGATCAATGCAAGCTGAAGCCAGCAGGAGGAGGACACAGAGGACGGTAACTGAGAAGCGTTACGTCCTTGGCTACTGATGTATACAGGCACTCGGCAGATGAGGGATATCATAATTTGATTCATGTTCGCCCACAAGCAGGGAGAGCTGTGAGATCAGCATACTGGTAATAAAGAACAGCCTGGTGTATTCGAAAGGCAAATGTCTATGGCTGGTCTGGTCTGGATTCTCACTGAAGCAAAGTGGGCTGGAGAGGTTTTTAAACTACATACTGAAGACATGTTGCAAATAGGGCTGGGCCATATAATGATACATATCATCTTAACGATATTAATACTATTTATTAACTGAAGATTTTTCAAAAAGCTGCATTGTTATGTAAATCGTTATTGGGATGTAAAACAAACAGGATATGAGATTTTGGTCATATTTTCCAGCCCTAGTTACACAGAAAGAAGTCA
This sequence comes from Atherinomorus stipes, assembly GCA_023101725.1. Classification (NCBI taxonomy): domain Eukaryota; kingdom Metazoa; phylum Chordata; class Actinopteri; order Atheriniformes; family Atherinidae; genus Atherinomorus; species Atherinomorus stipes. The sequence continues at coordinate 844,324 of JALJCO010002646.1, forward strand.
GGAGGATGTAGAGGGAAGTCTTGAACCTTAAATTAACAAGAAATTAACAGAGAAATTGGGGTAATTAATTGAAAATTACTTGAAACGACATTCAGAACAATTAATCGATGTAATCTTGCTCATGTCAATTATTTCAATTTTTTATTTATCATAGCAATATTTAGAAATAGTTACTATATAACCAAATATAGTTAAACTGTGTGTGCTTCTTTTCACTTATTTCCAAGGATGCACGACATAATCATCCCCCTATCGGTATTGGTCTATATCGGCCTTAAAACTAAGTATTGGACATCAGCCTTCTCACCGATATTTAACTGATCAGCCCACTGTTTCTAAAGTCTAAAAAGAAAAAAGAAAAAAAAACTTCTTCTTCCTCAAAAACTTTTTTTTACAGACTTTAAAACTTCTAAAGACTAGGGGTGGGAAAAATATCGATACACTGAAATATCACAATATTTTCATATACTGATATCATATTGACGTTTAAAAACGCGGTATCTATCTATTTTACTAAGAAATCTCACAATATTCTATCGTTCTGTTATGAAATCTTGCGAGAATTCACAAAAATTTGGCAATATTTTCATGTGTTTATCACATTGACATTTAAAAACACGGTATTGATCTATTTTACTGACAAAATCTTCCAATATTTTATCGTTCTGTTACGAAATCTCTCGAGAATTCATGACATATCATTAGATTTTGTATCAGAACGATGAAATCTTGTGAGATTTTGTAAGTAAAATAGATACCACATTTTAAAATATCGATTTGATGATAACATATGAAAATATTGTGATATTTCAGGGTAGCAATATTTTTTCCCACCCCTATTTTTCAAAGTGTCAAAAACGAATAACAAAACTGCTATTTGCAGTGACTGCTTATTTTTTCAGCTTTAATATCGGTATCGGTATCGATATCGGTTATCGGCCACATGAGTTTTAAAATATCGGCATATCGGCTATCGGCCAAAATTCCAACATTGTGCATCCCTGCTTTTTATACAATCAAAATCTGCTGCTATTCTATTATGAAAATATTTGCAACAATTTCTTTCAGTAAGTTCTGAAGACTAAAAACAATACTGAAATAATTGCCAATTAATCATTATTGAGGCAACATGTTCAATTAATCGCGATTTAGATTTTTGCCATAACTGTCCAGCCTTAATCTTGATTTTGATTTTTACCATAATTGTTCAGCCTTAATGCCAATCATGTTCAGACTAATATGCAAATAAATTTCTGTCATTTCAAAGTGTTTGAGCAGATTTTATGCCAAAGTCTTGGAATTTTGCTGATTTTCAAATATTTTCTGCTTGTTTGCAGCACATGACTGTAACACAACACAGTGTCAATGACCTTGAATATGTCTTGACATCACACATTAGCAACATTCAGACATTTAAAAAATGTAAATAAGACAAAGCAAACGTTACAAAACAAAATAAAAGACCATTTGAAACCCTTTGTCTTTGTGACCGCAGTACAGATATGTTGTACATAAAAACAGAAGTCCTACACTGTTTGGCTTGTAACATCAAACTTCTTAAGTTGCTCAAATCTCTAACGAGGCTTTTGAGGAGAACCAGTTGCAAAATGTTAACAAGAAACAGACAACAAGAAAAAAAATGCAAGGGCATCATTGGTTTCATCGCTTAGCAAGTCGTGTGATACATGAGAGCTGCTGCACCTCCTCACTTCTGTTGCGTGAGGCATTTCCTGTTCACCATCTGTGGTGTCACCAGCTTCAAACAACCTCCAAAACTGTAGCAATGTGGCTCCTTGATAAAAGAATGCAAAAACATTTTCTGTTTGGTTTTGATATTTTCTAAAATCTCTTAAAAATGCGTCCCTTTTGTGAAAATCTGAGTGCTCACTAATGTAGAATTATATAAGATTTAATGACTCTTAAAAAACAAACTAGATGTTTAATCATTTTTTTTATAAATTTGAATTTTAACCTCCACATTTTTCACATTATTGTGAATCTCCTTAATAAGAGTTTCTGCTAAACATACATGACTGAGACATTGTTTTGCAGATGTTTATATAATTAAATATTTCAGTCATGCCACGCAAATCTAGTCAGATTTCTTATCCCCTCAGAAATACAAAAACAGTCACCTGCTGACACTTACAGTGAAACCTGCTTTTAGAAACAAATGAAAACAACTGCAACTTGGAAAAGATTTACTTTTTACTTATTTTCCAGAACACTCTGCTCTTGTGTTTCATGGACTTTGGCCTTGTTTTAAGATAATGGCCCCCTTTTATCTTGTATTTTACAAGTGAAACTGCCGTTTAAAGTAATATTTTCATTGAAATGACACAATCTCTGAGCATGAATGAACACAATTTATCGAAATGGGCATTTTATCTGTTTGAATAAAGTTTATTGTCAAAAAATTGTTTATCCCTTCACAGAATGAACTACACCTTTATCTGAAGCCCAGCCGACGTGTCATTAATATCTATAAATGTCAGGGTCTTTAGTCATTAAACATTGTCGCTCTATTCTCCAGTGAAAAAGCAAAATGAGACGTGGACAAAGCTGCTGTTTTTGTCTTGTGTGGGCCAAGATAAAGCAGCCAGTGAAAAGGTTGCCATCCATCTTCATCCTGCCTGGCATGTGCTTTAGTTACTTCCGCCCTCAATGTAGCCTGTGTCTTTGCTGCTCTCCTTCCATGTGTGAGTCTGTCAGAGTGTGTTGTGGTTAGTGGCGCGGAGGTTAATGAAGTGCATCCACCTTTTCGTCCTCTCCAAAATGAAGGAGACTTCATTAAAATAGTCTACTGGCTCATAGTAACTCGGTCCTGGTAATACAAGCATACGTGCCTTTTGCAAAATGACTGCCTGCACATTTAATGACTGTAGAAAAAGCAGATAAACTTTTAAACTCGTCTACACTTTGATTCAACTTTCAACGTGGTCAAACCTCAGTCATAAAAAAGTACTCTTTACATCGATGCCAGCATCATGTACTGACATCCTGAATCTTTTTTCCCTCTCCCTCACCACTGTTTTCCCTCCTCCTGTCCTTTTCACTTCATCCACCCCTTCCTCTTTTTCTCCGCATCCTTTCATCTCAACCTCCCACGCGTTTCAGGTCACCGGGGATGCAATCGTCTTAAGTGTTCTGGCTGACAATGAGTGCTGATGAGAAACCTTTCTGCGAGTGTTGGCTCGCTAAGGTAAGCTCCTGAGCCAACCAGCACTGCATACAAAGCAGGAAGCTCATCAGGGCCTTCGCTTTCCCTCCCTCTTATTCAGGAAGTTTCTACCTAGTCATAAATCCTCGCACAAGACGAAGAAGACTCACCTCAAGCAAAACAAAGAGACTATTCGTCTGCTTTTAGAAATGGTGCATGTTCAGATTTTACTGATGCAAAAAATAAGGGATGTTATTCATTTATTTCTGATTTGAATGATAAAAAAAAAGAGCAAGTAGTATGCTTAATACCAGCTTCAAGTCAGTGTCCAAGTCCCTCTAATCTCTTTATATCCACCTTTAAAGAGGACATCCATACGTGTGATGGAAAGTATCAGTCACAAAGGTGCTGATTCAATGCACTTCTCTGATAATCTCCACCTCTGAGGACACCTGATTCAGCTTTTTATCTAAAACTAAAAACAACAGAGGTCGGAGGAGAAGCTGCGAGGCCCAATCTGAGAAGAAAAAGGAACTTTCCTCCAGCAGTAGGTGAGCAGTTTAGCTCCCAGATGACTGATCTGTTTGATTTCACATCAGCAGCGTTCACTCATCCATCCAAACCAGCTGTCTAAATTGCAAAGTACTGTAAGATGGAATCCATGCCTCCCAGACAAGTCTCTGCACAGCCCCTATCTGCTGCGCTTATGAAAGCTGAAAGAATAACACATGAATAATAACTCCACTGACAACTGTGGCTGACGGAGGACGTGACACACTTGCAACTAATAACACTCATGACAGATTTACAGCTGCAACTTGGTGAACTTTAGTTGCATGATGCAAATGTCAATAAATCAATCTTTTTGAGGCTTTAGTCTTATTCTGACATGTGTCATTATGGAAGCATTAAGTGTCTGGGAACAAATTGACAGAAGTAACTTATTAATGTTTTTTTTTTTTTCCACAAAGTGGTGCGATGCTGTTATTACCTGTGCTGTTATTACCAAGTGATTACAGCATTAATATCCATGTAATTTCCTGCAACTTCACATAAACAGAGGCTTAGTATTATACAGCCATAGTACTGCAGTTTTACATAAAGCAAAAGAGTAGTATTCTCTGATCCACAGAGTTTAATAATGATGAGCAGTGTGATTGAAACTGCAAAAGTCTGAGGTAAGGGGTTAAGAAAACATGAAAAGAGGCCCTCAGTTACTTGTGTTACTCATGTTCATTATTGAATGGACTTTTTCTTGAACAAGTTTTGGTGCCACACCGAAAAATGAAAACTGTCAATAAATGACTATGTCTGAATCAAAGCAGCAATATCTGCTGATAAAAAACAAAGATTACATTTTTCTTTAAATTCAAATCTAAATCTATTTAGTTATTGTTTTCAGCTATTATAACAGCAAGATGGATGATGGAAGTCCATGTGAGTCTGTATGGCTACAACACGGAGCTGACTCTGAGCCGTGGTTACAGCTTCTGGCCTTCTAGACATTCTTCTTGCACATGTATAGAGAGGATGATCAAAATATTGATCAAAGCCTCTTAGAGGTTGCAATGCTGTTGAGTGTAATAAAAAGCTGACCTTGCAGCAGAGATGCTGTTTTTAATGCAACACTACATAAATGTCCCACTCTAAAACTCTTCTGCTGCCTCTGACTTGTTTTGATGGCACGCTGACATTTATTATGCACTTTTCTCTAGCCGTCGTTGCCCTGCAGCGTCCTGGCTGAGAAAACCACATTTCATAACTTCTTTTTGGCAGCTGTGTTTTGCTTTACAACACCCCATCACATGCCAGTGACTTTATATCAACATACTGACTGTTTTCAATGGGTATGATGGCTGATTCAGCAAAGACACCCAAGAAAATACTGGAGAGTGAAAGTAACAGAGCAAGACATAAGACAAGAGTCAACATTCAAAAGACGACTACTGTCTGGAGCCAGCTCAGAGAAGAGGCAGCATGCAAGGAGGAGGCTGAATTAACCGTGGTTAGGGGGCACCAAAATGCCAAAATCTGTCGTAGTTCAGTGGTGATTCTTCAAATTACTTGAACCGTGATTTTGTCAGATGACCCTGTAGTTATAAAATTAAACTTTACCAAAGCAAAGTGAAGCAGAGTCTTAATGAGTTGCTGGTCTGTCAGTTTTTGATGAATAAAGCTGTCTGACAAATGCAACAGAAAAATATGTGAAGGAGAGAATCTTTATGGGAGTTTTGTCTCTATCAAAAAAAAAAAAAAAAAAAAAAGTTGAACATGGAACTTTTTTATTAAAAGCTATATTTAAATATAAAAAAAAAAAAAACCTCCACGAGGCGTTTGGAGGGGTGCAGAAAGAAAGTACAACATTTCCTTAAAAAATTATATTTAGCCTCAAAATATTAACAGGTTTGACAATAGCATTATGTTAACATCTACAAGCCAATACACGCCGCCATTGTGGGTTGTCAAATAGGATCTCTGTGTGGCAACAGTATGTTGGGCACAGTTATGCTGGCACAGGAGGAAAAAACGGAGTCGGCACGTCAAACAGCTGCTTCAGAGCCCCGGAGATAGTGTTATCCTGTGACCTGAGAAGACAAACACTGGAGTAAATCTAGGTGAAAACTACACTAGTACGACCCATCTAAACATTTTCCACAGCATCTAAACCCGGAAATAGCGACTCTCCTCCTGGATCAGTAAGCTAACTTGTTTGCTAACATTAGCTGTCAGTTATAAACTCCTCTTGTTGGACATGGTGCAGGCTGCTGGTCAGTAATCGTATCAGCAGTGAGCCTGGCAACCAAGCGGCTGGAGTTGTTTTTCTGCCGTTGCAACTACAACCTAGTCACACGTGATGTTGCTGTTCTGTCCGTGTTCCATATTCAACCTTTATTATGCACATAGGCATCACCATTTTTACAAAAATATTCATTAAGATAGAACCCTGGAGCCTGTGTATGACACCCACGTTCTTTCAAATCTAGCTGAGCGTAATACATACAGGACATTTTCAGCTTCTAAACCCACCAGATGTGTCAATCCAGTTTTGATGGCAACAAAACTGTACAAATATGGTTTGACAAAAACAAATAGATGCATTTAAGAGTCTGATTTGCAAGATGAAACACTCTCAGTGATATCTGAAACTCATAGATTTTGGGAGAGAAACCAAGCAGGGCTGACGTTTAAAGGGACACTGTGTAACCTTTCACCCACATACTTGTATTAGCTTAATCAAAGTAATAATAGATGAATTTGGGGGTCAGTATACAGCACTTGACACATGTCATTGCTCTGAGGGGACTGCCATCCTCATAAACCAGACATTGTAACTTTCCAGGAGCAGGTCCATCTCTCATTGGATCATGTGACCTGGAGCGCTTTGCTTTATGGCTCGATGACCTCACTATCAGCTGATCAAAGTGGTCTGAAAACAAGATTACAAAACACGGAAAAAGACTGTTTAATAATTTTGCAACAGTTGTGTGGCCTATGGGAAGTTACAGTTTTAGTGCCCCTAATGGCCAAAAGTTACACAGTATACTTTAAAAGTACCAAAAGAATAAAACTACACCCAGCCTCACTTTTCACAGCTGGTGATTCAAAAGTAAAAACACAAGCTAGGGCTGTAATTTAACTGAAAATTAAGATGACAGAAAGCAAGCTGGTGAAGAGCAAAAGTGGAGTTCTCTTCACAAACGTGTGATAGCTACACAAACAGTTTCACATTAAGTGACACAATGCAGGAGGACACAGTGGAGATTTAAAAATATTTTAACTGAAATCATGGTAATCTATAGATGCATAAAGCAAATATAGTATTGCTGTGGATTAGCATGCCTTCATTTCAGCAAGCAGGGAGCTATTCAGAATCTTCTATTCCATACCAAAACCAACATGGAAGTTGTGACTATGTACAGGCCTTTGCTTCTCACATATACACTCCCCCTGAATCTGTCTCAGCTGTAAAGGGTGTATAGGGTTATAGTTTTTTCAAACAAACTGAGCACAGTTTAATGATTAAATCTACACTGGTTTTTAACAAATTGGGAGTTTATAAGAAGGCTAGTTAATGATATGCTCTCTCTTATATGGCTGGTTTCCTTTATATAGTTCATTTTACATTTTCTGTGCAAAATTTAACAACTGTCTCAAGTCTCTTTTAACCATAAAGCTCATTTAGACATTCTAACTCAAATTCCACTCCAAGTGTAATGACTTTTTATCCATGGAAAAACACGCAGCTCATAAAGTAAAGCGAGCCTTTTGAGTCCAGAGCAGACCGCTCTATTAGTGAACATGACCAGCTTCTTGTATAATAGAGCAAGAGAGGGATATAGCATCAGTCTAATTGGCTCTGGCGGGTTTTAATAACATCACAGAATAGTCACATCACAAACCACTAATTAAATGCTGTAATCAACGTGCTGCCTCGTACACTGAGCATCTGATGGGGTGTTAGACAGCCGTGCCCGGGGGTTAGAGAGAGGAGGGTGTGTTCACAAGTATTTATGTGGCAGTGTGTGCAAGCGTGGGTCCATCCCTTGACGCTATCATCAAGGGCTGGAGCAGGTGTGCAGGGAAGGTTCATTTGATCTAGTTCTACAGATCCACAGGGGCTAAAAGCCGGGAGACTGTATGAGAGGAAATGTTCTGAGTGGTGTTAATGGTTCAGGGATTGATGAGCTTGGAGCTGCACTCGGTAAACCTTCTCCCCCCACACAAACAAAATGCCAGAAATGTCAATTATTCTGTTATTTTCAATCAAGGGATCACTGAGTACAGCTTAATGCAATACGAAGGAGTTTCTCATTTCTCTCATTAGCATATTCAGATGTCCTATTGTGTCTGACCAACAGTCCAAATAAAGAAAGTTTTAAAGCAAATTAACTCCATCTAACCACAACTCTTCATCCCACAGAAATCCTTAAGAAAACTGCCCCAACTGGACTCTTAAACGCAATGCTCCCCGCCATAAAGATCAGAGCTGGCCTCAGGCTGAAGTGTTTTGCAGGCACTTAGACAAACCACAGCTTTATTTAACATCCATTAACTTCCCAATTTACCAGTCAGCAACAGCCAGCCCAGGAATAGCAGAGATCCACTTCTCTCTGTTGACAACACTTCCAGCTGTTTAAAAACCAGGAAAGAGAGAGAGAGAGAGCGAAGCGCTTCGAGTCATTTTCCATCTGGTTTGCATCAAGGGTCATTTCTCCATAGTCACTCTTTAAGATGAGAGATGTGATATGATGCAGTATCCACCTGTATAACAGTACTGAATGGTGCAAGTTACTTTGAAAGACATCTGGAGCTTTACAGAAGTAGCACACTGAGATGTACTATGACTTATGATGACTTTTCTTTAACTCAAGGGCATGTACTAATTTTGCATCTCATTGAATGTCTTAAAATGGGCTGCTACAAAGACTTTAAATTTGTAAAATCTCAATGTCGTTGGGACAAATCCAAATAATGCCAAGCAGCTGTCACAATAACTCAATTTGCTTGTGCTGATTATCAACAATCAAAAGTGAATAATATTAATATTATTGGATATCAAGCAATAGTTTTCTTGTTGCATCATTGGTATTTGACACTGAGGACCGGACCTACTAATATCCAAATTTGTGTATAGTAATTTACTCACAAAACCTAGACTTGTATGCTAGGGGCTAACCCATGATTTGCAGGTGATTTACTGAGAGTGATTGTGTAAATCATGGCAGCACAACTGTATTGGAAACGACCCTATATAAATAAAGGCTTTGCTTTTTTGAGGTTTGCAGCCTGGTGAATTTCAAGAGAAGAAAGCGCAAAAATAAAAATCTGCCCCTGAAGATAGAGATATTAGTGGGAGAGGCAAAAACAAATATAAAAATATCACAGTAAGTGTAAAATTAGAAGAATACAATAGAATTCCTTGCAGAGTCTTGGAAGAGGTCAGTTTATGAGAAGATAGATCAAGATCATGGAACAAATGAAGCCCTAAATAAGGTGCGCTCTGTGACACAATGCCAGCAGCACCAGCAGGGGGCTCGGAGGAGAACGCTGTGCAGATGCAAGTTACAAAATGTTGGCAGAAAGGAGGAGATAAAATAACACAATTTAAATATCATTAAGCTACAGTGGCTGCAAATGTTTGTTTTGTCCAGAATAGTTAACACCCATGTTAAAAAGTGGTGTTTGCTGTGTTATTGAATTAAAATATTTACATTTCACCTCCCAACGCATGCACAAGCGCATGTAAGCGCCCCATATTGCATATTCATTGTTGCAGACATACTAACTGGATGCAGACACGCTATTTTGTGCCTTTGAAAGATGCAGCCCTTAATGCACACTGTTAGTAAATCAGTTTGTACATTTTTTGCCTGTGCAATGACTTTGCACACATTTTTTTTACACGCAAACCTTTGATAGATCCGGCCTTCAGTATCTCTCCATCCCGGTGAGCAGAGAAGGTGTGAAGCAGTTGGTCTCTTGGCTTCAGCTGCCCACCTTCTGCTGCTCTCCACAGGGCTTCAGCACAGGGCCTTCTCAGGTACGTGTGTTCATCACCTGGGCCTCTCAAAATTTCTTCCATCTGCCACAACAAATCTTTCCCTGGAACCAGGCCAGATGCATCATTTGATGTTATTAGAGGGTGTCTCTGCGCCAAACAAACAAAAAAAAAAAGCTAAACCCATTCAGGCTCATTAATGCTCGAAGCCAGAGGTGGGTATCTCCGGTCCAATATCCTGCAGGTATTAGGAGTTTCCCTGCTGCAACACCTAACTCAGATTAATGGGTAATTAGCAGGATACTGGCCCTCAACGACCAGAGTTGCCCACCTCTTCTCCACACTAAAGGTGGATATGGAGTAGGGCTGAAAGAAATATCGTTATCGTATCTATATCGAGATATGGACATTCAAGATATTAATATTGCAAAAGCAACTATATAAAAGATATATATATTTCCCCTGCACTTGTCCTGCATATAAAGCTCTGGAAGTCACAAACAAAACTGCACTTTCCACCAAAGTGCTTGGTTTTCAACAAACCCGTAGTCATATCGTATCGTATCGATATTGAGATGTCTGGCATGAATATCAAGATATGAAATTTTGTCCATATCGTTCAGCCCTAATATGGAGCCTTCTGTTCATCTCCTGGTTCTTATACATGCATAATTTGGCGCAGGGCTATTGCAGATGCATTCCCCTTCTCAGAAAACAGAGCAGTACCACCAGAAACCATAAGAACTGTGTTGACTGACATAGCTAATTTGTGGCCAACAAAAAGAACTGAGAAAGATACGCTGCAATATGTTAAATAGCAGCCCAGACCACTGCTGTCTGCTGTGCTGCCTTTTTTATGTTTCTTTATGAGGATGTATATTATGATCACCTCCGCCATCACCATGTTTGCTATTGTCTGAAACTGACGTCAGAACTCTGAACTCTGCACTGCCCTCTGGTGGATGTATTGTTTAACAACCATGTCAATGCAAAGGACCAATGGAAGAATGAAAGTGATGACATTTATAGACATAGCTATTTACGTAGGTAAAGAGAGCCTAAATGAGTCTTTAGACCTCACAGTCGACCAGACAATCGCATCTCCAGGAGCCTGCTCTGAAGACTCAATTACTTTGATTTTGATGTGGTTCATGGAGGCCAACTGCTGACTCCCCATCCTATGATTCTCAATCAGTCACCCATCTGAACCTTAAACTAATTTTGTTTTGGTTTAGTCCTGGCTTGCTGTCATACACCTCAGGATGCCAAACTCAACTCTTCTCCTTCGTCCTTCGATGGAAACAGAGAGACACTGAATGTGTCATTTAAGGTTTGATTCAGTTTGAATGGCATTCCGTTAAAGGCCAATCATAGACATTATAGACATTAGTGAGGATTCCCTCAGGGGAACAAACAGAAAATAAATAATGCCTTCATATAGTAAACAAAATCAATCCATATTTTTTTCTTTCCTAAATACTCCAGAGTTAAAGGAAGTGGAAAAGTTAATAAAGGGAATAAAGGACGGTGCCTGTTCAAACCTCCAGAGCTCAACTAGCCTGGTCTTTGCAGAGGGAGCAGCCTCCATTGCTTCTGTTTTTATAGGAAACATATAAATATGTGGAAACAGCACAGTCTGCAGGCCGTAATACATTTGTCAGCCCTGCTCATCACATGGGAATGAGGCCTTCACTGCAAAATCTTCGCACAGATAATTCAATTAGCAACAACAGAAGGCAGAGGAGGGATGTGGGAGGAAGGATGGGGCGTGTGTTTGTGTGTGCACATGTTGGGTGATGGTATTACCCCAAAGAGCTCTGAACACACATACATGGACCAGTAAGCCTGTGTGCCCCAGAATTTTTGGGCATCCTTCCAGTTTTACATCAGCGACTCACCCCCATCTGCCCGACACTCGGAGGGCCCAACAATGGCCACCTATGTTCCCACAGGGAGAGCAAGGGATGCCGCCAGGGCCTGCTTTCCAGACAAACACGTACACACAACAGCTTGGCTGGCATGGCAAGGTCTGCATGGAGAGCTGCACTTGCATGTGTTTTTGCACACATGCACTAAATATCCAGCCAATGGTTAAGCCCCCCAGTATGATGTAACATGCCAAAAAAAAAAGAGGAAAAAGCCAAAAGAGAAAAACAGACAAAAAGGCTCAAACACACACCTCCCTCCAGACCCCGTCTTTCATGAGGTGAGATCTTTTTATAGACAGGCCATGAAAAGAACACAGTTACCAATGTCAAGGCTGGCGTGTTGTGTGCAGCTGTAGAGAGCCGGATGCTTAGGTTCTCCATTTTCACTCACGTCTTTGACTCAACAGCAAGCATAAAGAAGAGCAAAAAGGGGCTTCTTGATTTTAAGAAAGAGGAGAAGTGGAATTCAGGACAGAATAGTTCTGCAGCAGCCATCTGTTTAAGGCATTTTGTGAGTTGAGGGGTTAGGTTACATACTAAATGTCTGCAGGGGGGACAATGGAGAGATCACAACCCATCGATCTAGCAAGACAGAAACCGACAGGCTTCACTGAGGAGCTGCCAGCATGGAAATGAAACCAGGATATAGTAAAATCACTGTGATGAACAACATATAACTGTTGCGTGTTTCTTTGTTTTTCTAAAGTCCTGCTGGGAGTTTTAGGGTTCAGAGCCCGTCACAGATCAGCAGGGAGACTGGCATCTCACTCAAGGACACTTCAGCTGACAGGAAGATTTAAACCTTGGACATCTTTCCAAGATGTCATGTCACTAAGTATTTCAACACAGCCAAGAAATCTCAACAACCACATATTTAGTATCTGCTGACAATGATGACAGACAAAGAAGGAGACAGGCTGCATTACAACCTACTCAAAGAGTTTGTGAAGCAAAGTTTTATTAACAGTCGTTAAGATTTACATGGTTAGCAATTTATGGGAAAGCAAATAAATACCTAATGGTTGACATTAAAGGAACAGTACACCCACAGAATGATGTGTGTCCATTTTCTATTCACCCTCATGCTGAGCAAGACTCTGGAACACTTTTTTTTATATCTCAAATGCAGCTGCAGATCGGACAGGTTTTTGTTTCCCCCCAACTTTCATATATTTGGGATGGGCTCGAACCAAAAAGGTCCATAAAAGTCCACAAAAACTTGGCAATATTCCTCCATACTACTCGTCCAATGTAATCCAAGTGTCCTGAGTCGGTAGCGTCCATAATTTACTCGAAACAACATCATTTAGTATATTTTTATAGCCTAAACAGTCGTACATCTAGCTGCCGCAAAGTGCGCCCCTGAGAGTTCCAGACACTACGGAAGCTGCGACGTTCAGCGCCTACTCTGCTGATCAAGCAAGTGTAGAAGAAGAAATCTGCTGTTTACATTGTGCAAAGAGCGAACGAGCTGCAGACAAACACAAAAGGGGTTGGCTATTGATTTAAAACAAAAGAAGAAAGAAAAAGAGAACACGTGATCTTGTCTACCGAGGCTTCCGTAGTGTCATGAACTCGTAGGGGGTTGCTTTGCGGCAGATAGATGTACGACCGTTTAGGCGATAAAAATATACAAAATGATGTCGTTTCGAGTAAATTATGGACGCTACCCACTCAGGACACTTGGATTACATTGGACAATCAGTGTGGAGAAATATTTACAAGTTTTTGTGGACTTTTGGTTCGAGCCCCGGTCACCTCCATTATATAAAAGTTGGGGGAAAACAAAAACCTGTCCAATCTGAAAAAAAACATATAACAGCTATTCTAGTGAAGCGATTACACATCAATAGAAACACAGTTTTGGATATCAAATTTTTCTGCCATTGACCTTTGGGGTTTTTTTTTTTTTACACACTGCACCTTTAAAGTTTTAAATGAGGGGGTAAAAGTGAACAATCAAAGAAGAAACAAGACAAATAAATTAGTGGATTTGAAAAAGGGTACGTTTTTGTTCCAGATGATGTGCCGTTTACTTTATAAGGCGAGACCTTCAACCCTCACTGGAGTAAGTCTTAGCCGAGTATGAAGCGACTGGGTTAGGATCAGGACTGGGTTAGGATCAGGACCTTCAAATGTGAGACCATGATCCTCAGTTGGAAAAGGCTTAAGGGCCCTTCTGGGTCCAGAATGAGATCTTGCTCCAAGTAATGTTAAAGTCTCTCAAGGTGTTGTTCACAAGTGGCGTCCGCTGTCCAGCATATTCTTCGGTCACACTGGCAAATGAACTGAGTCAAAAGACGATGCTCTTGATTTACGAGCTGATCTATGCACCTACCCTCACCCCAAGGTTGTGACCAAAAGAATGAGATCACAGGATCACAGGAAGTTGCCAAAATAAGTTTCCATAGCCAGGAGCCAGAACAGATGGCTTGGGCATCTGGTTAGAACGCCTCCTGCACACCTCCCTGGTGAGGTGTTCAGAGCATGTCCCAAGCAGCAGGTTTACAGAAAGACCTAGGACATGCTGGAAAGACCACAGTATGTCTCTCGGCTGACCTGGAAACGCCTTGAATTTAGAAAGAAGAAATAGCCAGGGAAACAGAAGTCTGGCTTCTCTGCTGATCCTGCGTGACCTGACCTTGGATAAGCAGCAGCAGATGGAAGGGTGAAATAAATGAAAACCAGTCCAAAAAAACACACCTCCTCATTCCATGTTGATTCTTTCTTAAAATCATCCCAAATCAAACAATTTAGCTGAACTTCTACCTTCACCAACATAAAATCAAATACACTCCAATTCGACAGCTTAGTAATTCATTTTAATTGAGTGAGACTTTTATGTTTTCTGTCTTCCCTGATTTTGTCAAGAAGGTGAAACTATTACAGACCACCACATAAGCTTTGTCAAAGTTACATTTTGACAGGACTGCTGTGGCTTGAACACAGGCGGTTCTTATAGTATTATGTGGTTGTATCATACAGCCTGCTCACCATTCTTAAACATGTGGATGTGTTTATATCATATAACCATATTTAACACAGATGTGTTTTGACATCAATCATGCATTGTTAATAGCTTTCTCTACACTACTGCAATAAACTAACCCCGAAAAAATGGAAAGAGTGAACACTAACAGTCCCTGCAACAAGAAAATGTGTCACTGGTGGATTCCTTTAAATCACATACATTTACAGTATATCTGGCTGTTATGTTGTTTTAAACCAAAATATGAGCTGGAATTTGTTATATGATACGGTTGAGATTCATATAAGTGCCTAAAGTTTGATCTTTGTTGAGTATTAGACTGCAAATGCATAACTACATGAACTCTAACCAAAACACACATGTGGAAATAAGGGGAATTATATATATTAGAAATAGGGGAATTCCTAATCATTCATTAAGAATGATAAGGGGGCAAGCCAAAGCCAAAAAGTAAAAACAAAAATCTCTCATGTCTATTTTAGTATTATTGAAATCAGCTGTATAAGAATTGTACTTATATAGTAGAATAGCTCCATTTTATTCTCCACTTGTGAGCTCAGAGAAGTGGACGGATTCTCTGTTGCTATTTGAATGCTGCAATGATGCCAGGATGTGACAGGTGTAACAGGAATCAGGCGAGTCTCAAGCACTCTTTAATTGTGAATGCCCCAGCAACCGCTTATAACCCCGAAACCTTTTACAAAATGAAGCTTTTGAGACAACAGATCTTTTATGGCTAGCATTCCTGCACATCTTCACCACCTCAATCATCTGCATATACTGACAGTCTAAATAAGCGAAGCCTGGAAATAAAACCCAGTGACAGCTCTTACACAATCATTCCACTCAATGTCCTCATTATGAACAAATTATATTCACTTCATTTTATTATGGCAGCTTAGGGTGGATATCATCATGGTACCACTGACTGTTGCAGCCATTCTGGCAAAGTCTGAATCCATCTGATTGGTTACTGACAACATAAATACTGCAGAGACACTTGTACCTAATGCTGAATGATGGATGCACTGCTGCTGCTGGAAAGCTGTGTTGAGAAAGAGAAAATGCCCAGGGACCACAAAGACTTTCTGGCAGATTAGCAGGTTGATTTCAGTCTTCACTGTGGTTTTTACCATCATTCACAAGAGAGAACCACCAATCAGTGGGTCTGTTTTAATCCATCAGTATTTATGAGGTGCTTTATGGCATCTATGCTCCACTCGTGTACATTTTCTGGATGGCTGAAAGGGGCATGGTCATATATTATGCACTTAAACTTGTCTATTGATCCTACAGCTACAGTATGTTATGAGTAAGGCTGGCTCCTAGTGCAGAAAATGTCAGAGGATCACCAAAGTGACAGCAGTTGTTCCAGGGGGAGTTACTTTTGCCAGTGTCATGGGGCAATATACATACATCCCAAATTTAAATTAAAGTCTATGCAAGCTGCAAACTCCAACAGTGAAAAGAGAAGCCAACACAGACGGGCCAAAAATTGCAGCTCACCCCTCATCCGTTTGGGGCTGGCTCCAAAAGGAAGTCAATCCCCAGAAACTCCCACGTCAAAAAGGCAGACTTTACAGCAGAAATAAACATATTTACAGCCTGGTTCAAAAATTATTTTTGGTTTAATAGGTCAAGTTTACCTTCATGTCAACTGTGAGGGGGGTGAATTTTTTTGTAACTTATCCGTTTAAATGTTATTTAATCTTAAAATGACAAATAATTAGGGGGGTGTCCTTTTGATTGGCAGGTGACGGATCGGCTGTCAGCGGGCCTCAGCCTGTAGCAGAGTAGCACAACGTTGGTTTTTAGCTGGTTAATAGCTTTAAGGCAGGGATATACTTGCTGTAAGCGACACGTCTGATTCTTGGAGTCTCTCTCGAACAGGGCATCTTGCTAGGATGCTACAACGCGTACTTGGTGCTTCATGATTGGTGAAAGAATATCTACAAAAAACTGAATTATGATATTCATTTGAAAGGAGCTAGAACTTGAACTGAATGTATACAGATTACTCAATGAATGAATGAAGAAAAATGAGTTTTTATGAGGAAATAACACACTAACATGGTTAAAAGCTCATAAAATTCCATTGTTCATGATGGGCTCATTTACAACTGCATACTACACTAGCAATTTCACTATTTTGACCAAAAATATAGAACACAGGATCCAAACTGTTGCAAAATTTGCAGCAGGTAAAAAAAAAAAGAGAAAAAAAAAACAGATTAGGGATGCAACGATATGAAAATTTCATATCACTGTTTTTGTGACCAAAATGATCAAGGTTATCATTATTATCACGGTATTATTGAAATCCTCTCCCAGCATCAGTAAAAATATCCAAAATGAAAAATCTCGAGAGTACTGTCCGAGTGGGTGCTTTTGGTGCCTTCCATGATGTTTTCATAAATGAAACATAGGGAGAATGATACATTGATTCATATAAAGTAAGGTCATAGTAAGTATAAACTTGAAAGGATCTTTCACTTGAATATGGAGGCATTGTGTTGTTTTTAGTTGTGTTGTTTTTAGTTTTGCTTTTGCTTGTTTTTTTTCGTTTTTTTCTTTTTTATTATCTTGTATATTTTGTTGGACCCCAGGAAGAATAGCGGTAGCTTTGCTACAGCTAATGGGGATCTTAATAAACTAAACTAAACTAAACATTGCAAACTGGGACTGCTGCTGCTTTTCCAGGCAATAAGCAGCATCACTGAGTTTTTTTAAGTGCAGGAATCAATTACGGTTTTAACGATAATTAAAATTTGAAATGGTATTACTAATCGTTGGGAATTTTATCACAGTTCATCATTTTACCTGTAATCGTTACATCCCTAAACCAGATGTGTTATCTGGTTTGAAAAATTTCCCTATGATGCAATGAGTTCATCAGTTTGTTTTCTCTTGAATTGCTGGTTAAATGTGATAGAAACAAAAACTTTAGTCCAAAGAACTACTAAAGCAGAAAACTGGCCAAATGACCAAAAGATGCTGCTGGCATGCTAGCATCCCGAATCGAAAGGTCTATCTGAACAAAAAGAGCAGACTACACTCTAACTCAGGGGTTCCCAAGTCCAGTCCTCGAGCGCTGCTATCCTGTACATTTTAGTTGCATCCCTTCTCCAACACACCTGAATCAAATGAATGGCTCGTTAACAGGCCTCGGCAGAGCTAAATCACGTCCATGAGGGAAATAGCCATTTGATTCAGGTGTCTTGAAAAGTATACAGTATGTTCTAAAAATTGCAGGATAGTAGCTCTCGAGGACCGGACTTGGGCACCCCTGCTCTAACTGCTGGATTACAACTGATACTTGTGTAGGTGAAGTGATGAAGACAGTAAAAGATGACTGAAAGACTCAGAGACTAAAATCCACATCCATGTCTAACTGATTGGGAAGCTTCACACCCATTAAGCAAATGATTATTGCCTGCTCATTATTAGGCTATTATAGCGTCATTAAAATGACATTAGAAGCCCATTTTGCGTTGGGTGCAGTAAGACACAAACACATCAGAGTCGCACGGGGGAGAATTCTGTCAACGACGTTCACTCCATCCACAGAAATAGCATTTATACACAAGCTCACACAATTAGAGAGAGAGAGAGAGAGAGAGAGAGAGAGAGAGAGAGAGAGAGAGAGAGAGAGAGGAATGTAGGAACAGGCTGACACAGGAACAACTTCAAACTTGTATAAACTTGTCTCATCTCCTAGTCCTTTCTATAGGTGTCTGCCTCTTAGAGCTGCATCATTCCTGACATGTCAACTCTTTGCTTAGGATTTGCCTTTCGTTCTCTTTTCTGCTATGACACACAGACACACACACACTTCAACAGCTTTGAAGTCTGAGCAGTACATCGTTTTCTCGTTTAGCTGTGAACCGAGGAAGGGGCTCTGGGAAAATACCGTAGGAGTCCCATGTCGGAAGTCGCCCATGCTGTGAGAGGTGTGTGTGTGTCTCAGGAGGGCCAGTCATTATGGGTGAATGGGTAGGGGATGGGACTAGAGCTGTCACGTGGAGGGGCTCAAGTTGCACAAACACTCCCACACAGAGACCCACACATACCATGGGTGGGTGTCCAAGTAGTACCCATCGCTGTGTGGGATCCCTGCAGCACACTGGTACAGAAGCATGCAGCATTTTATGCACATGCATGCACAGAAACACACGGGCAGTCGTTCTGCTGGTACGACCACATGCAGTGATCAACATGTGAACACACGGTTTTCATAAGCACCTTGCTTTGGAATTCACAGACAGACGATAGTAACAGTTTTGTAATGACTTTAAGCATTAGAAAGCACTGGTTAGAAAGGAAAGGGATGCTGAGCTATAATTTTGCAAGTCGCAATAAGTGTACAGTCATTTTGTCTGGGTGGACCATCTACTTCCTAAACTGCTCTTTTGCATTCCAAGGAAGAGGCAGACATGCTGGTAAACCAAGATACAAAGAGACAGGATGGATAGAGAGATCAGGAATTCTTTAAAAAATATAATAATAATAATAATAAAATATTTTCAGCATTTAAAACATGTCTGCCAATATTTGAGTGTTTGCTGTGAAATGCATTTGCAGACTACCATGTATCTGTGGCCATATGCCTATCTACTTCTCATCATGATATGACAGCATGAAATACATCTGAAAGGTAGTATTCACTCCACTTTGGCAGCAATCAAAGAATTAAGAAATAAATCAAATTGTTTTATACTTTTTATATGTATATGAATATATCTATGAATGCATGAGTAGATGTGTCCATACTTTTGACTCGTATTGATTTTTTTCCACCCTAATTATAAACATTTGGTGAGAATCTAGTCATTCTTATTAAATGGGTTTTAGAAAATAAACTAAAAATTGTATAATAACAGAGTGGGGACGCATTATTTAAAGAGCTGCAGAGTAATTTCATCAGCACAAATACTCCTCATTTACTCATTCCAAATCTAACATGTCTGGCTGACCAGCTGTGCACTGACTAATTACTGGTTTGCCTTATAAGTCCTTAAGTGACATGAGCAATTAATTGGGGTTCATCAAGTTAAGAGCATGCTCATCAAAAACAGCTTTCACTTCCCCATGCAATTAGCAACTAATTCAATCACAAATACTCGGAAGTTGATGATGAAATATGTGAAGGCTTTTTTAACAACACATGGAAGTTTTTTTTTTTTTTTTTGGGGGGGGGGGGGGGGGGGGGGGTTGGATGCAACTTTTTAAAAAATTTCCCAGATAACCAGCAATGTTGAAAATGGAAATACATGCAAATTCACTTTAACTCATTTAAATGGCAGGAGATAATTGGCATGCCATGGAAAAATGTAATGTAGATTAGCTGTAGCATTAGGCTGAACAGCAAAATGTTTGATGAGATGCAGATGCAGATATTTGCCTGTAAGGTCCTCCAACAATTCTGTCATGCATTTAAACTAAGTCAACAGTACAAGTGGAAATAAATGTGAATGTGGTTTGTAAAATTCTGCAGATAGACTTCAGTGAAAGGTCAGTTTAGATTACATATTTAGATATCTGAAATGTCAGATTGATGTTGTCGCAGATCTTATTGAACAAAGTACATTTTTGCTAAAAGTGTTAATTTGAAAAAAAAGAAATCTTGTCAAAGAATATCTATATGTCGCTTGTGTAAAATAGGTTTATATATTTTCTTTCAACACCACTGACGAATAGAAATTTTCTCTATCAGAAATAAGACATGGTCAACCGAAAAAGAGGCATGCCTGTGGAGAAGCCACATCACAGACACACAAAAACAATTTTTTTGTTGTTCATTTCTTTCATGAAAACGGAGTCTGACTGATCATTCAGCCTCTTTCTCCCTGACATGGTCAGAAAAGTGCTCAAGAACACATCGAACTGACTCCTGACTTGGGCGTACCTTCTGCACATGCACAAAATATAATGTCGCCCCAAGAGCAGAAAGCGCTAATCTGTATTGTGGTACGAACAAAACGAAAACTGAAAATGTCTCTCCAACCAAGAACTAGCCCTCATCCAATCTGATTGGTCAGCCCATCATCGACTGAACAACTGGCAGACACTGATTACACATAAAATGAAGAGAACGCCAACAGCATTGATGGCAACTGCTGACAGCTGATGACACAGAACCAAACTGACTTAAAAAGACTCCCCAATGACACCCAGACACACAGCCCGCTGTGTCTCTACCTTAAAGGAGCTGTATCATGCTTTTCAAACGTTCCAAAAGTCAAATACAGGCATTTATAAGCTAGATATGTTCCCATTGCACTATAAAAACTCATTTGGTGTTAAATATTAGGTTTTTTATTCGTCTAATTTCCAACACGGAATTAAGATGGCTGACTGCACTGAACCACGAAGCTCTCGACCAATTGCAACATGTTTTACGCCCATTTCATGACGTCGCCCCGGAAGAGACACTTATTCTGAAGGGTCACAGAATTGTTTGTAGTATTTGTAAACACTGATGGATAATCAGACTCCGATCGATGGGATAAAACGGACCAGCCTGTTATGGAGCTGTATGTGCTCAACCCAGAGTCTGGCATGGAGTTTGAAGTACACAGAGTACCACAGAAGTACCACAGAGACCCCTGACAAGTAAGTAACTTAGCAAACACATCATAGGCTAATACTTAGCATTGAGCTGAGACATGTTTTTCACTCATCGGCGTTGTTGTCTGTCCATGAGGCGTTTTTATAGTGGGAACTATGTCAGGTTTCAGTAGTAATCCCCGAGAAAAAAATAAAAACTTTACTGCCCGAGATTTATGAAGTTGACAGGGGTGAAGTTCACGCACAAAGTTGAGGGTTTTTTTCTGCTCCTGAAGATATAATCCAAGTCGATTCGTCCAGTACAACAAATAAACTCCCACGCCGAACGCAACCACATTTTTCCCAACTTGACGTCCTCTTGAGCTAAAAAAAATAAAAAAAAATAAAAAAAATTGAAAAAAAAAAGCTTTTCCCCTGAACTCTGGAGCAAACGTCTGTTAGCTGATGGCTGTTTGTCTCTGAGGAAATCTTCCTGCAGGCTGTTAGTTTCTTCCTTAGAGAGTGTGTATAGGTTAGGATTCTCTTTGAGTATCTGTTCAACAAAGAGGGCGTCTTGCTACGATGTTGCGCATGTGTGTTTGTCGCTTCGTGATTGGTGCCACCTCGTTGCGTATACCGGTGTCAGTCAGTTATGTTAAGGAAGCTAGAGCTTGGCCTGAATATTCATATATATTACTCAAATATGCACAAATGAAGAAAAAAAAAACTACTTAAATTAAGATTTTTTTTTATGAGGAAATAACACAGTAACATGCTGAAAAGCTCTTAAAAGTCCATTTTTCATGATAGGGCTCCTTTAAAGGTTAGGCTCTTGTTAGGTTTAGGCACAGAAAAAACCTGGTTAGGTAAAGGAATGACCATGGTTTGGGTTTAAAATGGCTATTTTGAATAGGGCACCTTCCTGAAAGAACTAATAAGCTATTGTTAGGTTTAGGCACAGAAACAACTTGGTTAGGTTGAGGAAATGACCATGGTTTGTGTTTAAAATGGCTATTTTGAATTGTGCACCTTCTTGAAAAAACTAATCTCTTTAACTAACTTCCCCACGAACAAAACCATACATATCCTTACATCTGTTAGACAACATGGGAATGAGTAGAATAGATACAGACCTAAGCAGCATACACTGTCCTTGTAAGAGTAGCAGATATCTGTGCCTACAAGAAAGATTGCTGGAATTCCTCACTCAGATGGCCACGTATTTAATCTCATTATCTGGGAGGATATGAAATCTGCATTCCAGCCTCTTCAGACACACACTCCACTCAGTTCTCCTGTTTCAAGTCAGGTACCCTGTGGTGGCATAATGGCTGTGCACAAACGTTTTAAAAATTCACAAAGAAATAAGCACCTATGCATCAAACCTAAAGTTGAGGTGCTCACTTCCAGTTACAAGAGTTTAATGGCAGAAAACTTAAGTAGGCACTTGAAGAGGCCTTTTAAAAAGCTTCCTCCTCCAAAACATCATGGAGGGGAAGATGTGAACTCTGCAATAAGTGACAGAAGGAACTCCCACTTTAACAAGCACCATGATGAGGCGTGACCACTCCTGACAGGTGTTTTGTCCCACTCACATCGGCATGATGTGGCCATTGTAGTGGCCACTTCCACTAAAAAGCCTAAAGAAATCCCACACCAAATAAGAAGAGGAGCAAACGAGGACATTTCTGCCTTTAAAAACAGAAGCAACTCAGCATCTATCAATCAGTCAATAGGTCAGTGTGACGATGGAGGAGTACAAACAGCACTGACTGGAGTTACAAAACTTCAAAGCCGCACAACCCACTCCAAAAGTTTCTCTACTTCTTAGGGTTTTCGGGTGTTTTTATTCTTAAAAGCTGCTTGAATTCACAAGGCTGGCCTGGAATTTAATCTGCAGAAATCTTCTCTGAGCTACAAAAAGAAAGCATTAAAATCCTATTATGATGCACAAAGCCTCCACTGTTTCACAGTTATGCTACAGCACGCTGTAAGGCACTTAAAAGCTAATGCTAACTAGCACCGAAATCTTTCAAGTCAAGCACTGTTGGGAGAGAGGGAGAGAAGCAAGACACTGAAAGCGGAGCTTTACAAGGTCACAAACTGTGGGATAAAAAGGGAAACTGTATGATGTAGGGATGTTAACATTTGCCAACCTACTGTGCTTGACACTGCGTCTGACACTGATTTTCTATCACGGCCATATATTCCCTCAAAAGTGTGAATTTTTCAAAGTGGCTTTGAATGCAACCCGTCTAGATCCACTTTGGTGCATCAGCTGGAGCTGAACAGAGCAGGGGGCTCGACTTGGACTGCTTCAACAGGAAGGGAAGGGCACTGAGTGGGACACATGAAAGGACAACTCTGTCATCTCGGTGCATTAATGACAGACTGAGTGGCCTTGTTTTGACTGAAGTGCTCTCTTCTAATATACATGACAAAAAGCACCCTTCTGAGATCTTCCTTGGTAATGGCACCAAATCCGCTGACAAACTCTGCTCGTTTCTGCTGCTGCTCTTGATGGTATTAACATCAGTGGTGGTCAAGGTTCCATCAAATTTCAAAGGCAAGGCCTTCTTTTGAAGACCTGTCCAGTACACTCAACATCAGCGCTCTTTATCCACAGCTTGTTAAAAACAAAAGGACAGACAACTCAGGTGTTCAGCCGCTGAAATTGGGCAGTAAGCTTTTTTTATCGCCCTTACTAAAAAACTGAAGATAGCTTTTCAATCTTTCTTTGATGCCGTTGTCTGATCTTGAAAAAAAAAAAAACAGAGCCCAGACTGAATACATTTTTCTCAATGTCTCACAAAATGACATAGTGAAAGAGCTTTGCGCGCACACAAGACATTCATGGTGGAGTGATCTGTCTTCAGCTGAAATGCATATTTTAAACCAGTTTAAGAACTGTCTGGCAGTACCCACAGATATTGCTGAGATTTGGATCACTTTTTATGCAGAAACATGGCAGATTTAGGAGGTTTGATGGCCACAAGAAAAATGGCAATGAGCTAACTAGAGCAGAGAAATGTCATGGGTCTATGTTGTGTCATCTTGACACAAGAGGGGCAGAACATGAATGATGGATGAAGCTCTTAACCAGCTGTAAAACAAATAATTTTGAACTCAAAGCAGCATAAAGACAGAAACTGAATATGAAGTCCTCATCAAAAACAAACCAAAAGCAAACAAACAAACAAAAAAGATAAAACTCAAACATCCTTAGATGTATAATGGGGCTTGAGCATTTGGCACATGCGTTTAAGAAAAAGACCGAATAGCCATTATGAGAGGGATAAAAGTAAAGGGAGTGGCCTTACCTGGTAGAGCGATGGCAGGACAAAGGAAACAGGACATGAAAGAGAGAGAAAAAGACATTAGACACTGTTTGACAAGCTTTAAGAAATATATCAGCACATCTGTAGCCTTTACAATCACTGTACACAAACAGTGCTGTCTAGACAGAGATGCCTTTGGGTTTTAGCCATTTCCATAATGGACAATTGCAGTAAATGTTCGTCCATTGTGCCACTTCCACTTCACTTTCAGTCAAGACTCATAATAGCAAAACTCTTCAGTTGCATTCATTTTTCAAGGTAAAGATCTATACCTGTATTCCGACTAGCATTGCAAGCATCCATCTCTCTGGATCACTACCAAATTGCATAAAGGCTTCTCAGCTGGATGTTGTAACTAAATAAGTATTGATTTTTCTTGCACTTTAAAGTCTGTTTTGGCTGATGTTGTTGGATATGCTCTATGTCTCCCAGGGTTTTCAGGTTATTTATGGCAATGCCATAACAGGACGGATAAAAGTAGACGAAATTAGTTTAAAATGGCTGATTAATTGAATTTCACTTTGAGTCACAATTCTGGCCTCCAGTTATGATGACTGGAAGAAGAAACATAATCAGGATTTATCTTTAAAATAAAACTACTGCTTTTTTTGTAAAAAATGCTATAGTTTTGTTTTGATCTCAGGATGAAGTTCATTCCTTTTCTTTCTTGGCTCTTTGCTGTGGGGGGCAACTGCCATTCCAACAGTCCTCCACTCCAACATGGGTCCCCATTTGACAAAATTGCAACAATTAAATTTCTGCCAAAAGTCTCATCATTCCGACAATTAGGGTTAGGGTATGTCAGAATGGCGGTACGTCGGAATGGTGGAATGACAGCATGCAACCCTTTGCTGTTGTCCCTTCCTAATAGCTTACACTCATTCTCTGCCTGTGGCAGGTTTGGATCGGTTCAATCACAGACCACAGGAAAAGACAGCCAAGTTCAGAGAACAGGCTGCTAAATTCGGACGGTCTAGCCTCCTCAGCATATCTCCTGTAGCAACTGTGATGGCACTAAACCAAAGCAAAATGGAGCTACAAAATATCAGCCTTACCAATGTTCTGCTCATTTTAGAGGAGTTACAGCAGCTTTACCGTCATTGGCGGCATTTTTAAATAGAAAGAGAAAATCAAATCCAGGTAAATTTAGTTTGTTAAGTTTACAAGATTTCAAGAGTCTCATGCTAACTTTAGCTAACATCATGGACAATAGCAAATTAAAGGGGAAGTTCTGTTTTTTTCAATCTGGACCTATTTTCTAGCATGAAAAACATTCATTTATTCACCCAGACAGTTTGGTGCAACTTGAATTCCTTTGGGAGATATTTAGATCCACTCGAGATCAGCGTATGTCCAATATAATGGAAGTGATGGGGCAATCGCGTGCAGCCTTTAAATAAGGCATTATCTGCCATTAACTCCTTCATTTCAGCAATGTTTTGTTACGAAACATTAGCCGGACCCCCCTGTGAGCTCAAAGCGGCTTTTTTGTGGTGATTCGTCCTTATTTACAGACATTTTTACTGCGGCGGCTTTGATGACGTCACTATTATGTGACACCGTATCAAGTAAATGTCGATAAATAAGGACGAATCATCACAAAAAAAGCTGCTTCAAGCTCACAAGGGGGAGTCCGACTAATGCTTCGTAACAAAACATTGGTAAAATGAAGGCGTTTGTGGTAGATAATGCCTTATTTAGAGGCTGCGCGCGGTTGCCCCATCACTTCCATTATATTGGACATACGCTGATCTGGAGTGGATCTAAATATCTCCCAAAGGAATTCAAGTTGCACCAAAATTGTCTGGGTGAGTAAATTAACATATTACATACAGGAAAATAAGTCCAGATAAAAAAAAAAAACTCCCCTTTAAAGACTGCAATATCAGCTTGTAAACAATATTGAAATCATATAATAAACAAAATGAAAATGTCTCTTAAATTTAGACACCCCTGCTGTAGAATGTCCCGTTCAACCCGCAATGCATCTTGGGTTAGCATTAGGCATGAAGGATACATCGGACCCGAACTTAAAGGTGCCATGAAATCAAATTTCACTTTTTTGGGGTTTTCGGGGTAAAATAAGATCTATTGGCAGGGAGGGGGATGGGAATGTCGGGGGGGAGAAAAAAAGTTCCTTATTGGGGCGCATTTTTTCTGGAGAAAAAGAAAAAAAGAAGGGGCATCTATTTAGGAGTTCTAATAATCTACGAAAATTTAACTCCCCAAAAAGGACCACATTAAAAAAAAACGCCCCCCCCCCCCCCCCCCCCCCCTCTCTCCCTAAGCTCCCCCCCCCCCCCCCGACAGGATGTATGGGGATAGAAGAACTCTCTGCAGTCAGGTGTGGATATAAAAAAAGAAAAAAAAGAACAGGAAAAACGGGGGGGGGGGAAAGAGATACATACGTTAATTTAATTTATATTTAAATCTGCGCGTACAACCACGCCGACCCCAATCAGAGGTAGCTTTAGCAAACACAAGCGCGAGAGATCCAAAAAATAAAAGAAAGGAAAAAGAGAAAAGAAAGAAAAAGAGAACGGGGGGAACACCATCCCAACAACGAAATGAAGGAGAGGGGGAGGTAGACGACCAAAAAAATACCTCTATGCAAAATATTTTTTTTAAGAATCAACAAAATAAATCCCAACATAAATTGACTTTTTATCCTTTAAAATCTGGGAAAAATAAGGCCACGTTTGTAGGCTGCATTTGAAAGAGCCTTCGAATCCGGGCAGCCTCGGTCCCATCACTGTGACATCAGCGGTTTTCAAATCCTGTCTTGGAAGGACGTAGCCCTCAAATTTGGACACAGCCAATGTCATGTTACTAGACACCCAAAGAAAAACATTTCAAAAAAAAAAAAAAAATCGATTAATAAACTCAAATCCTTTAACTTTTAAAAATCGTGAAAACAAAGATTTTTTTCAATCAGATTTTTCCACCCCTAGAAATCAGTTTGAGAGTTGACTTAATCATGAGCTTCAAGTTAGTTTAACACCACAATCCTCATTTACTGTTTACCTCACCAGATTCATGTCTAGCAAATATGATTAGCATAAAGCAGTCAAGAGTCAGTGAGTTTGCATCCCTGATGTATGCACTCCATCCTGCACAGCTCCCACTTGACAGTAAAACTAATAACTCCATCTCCATCCTTTCCTAGTCTTTGGCAACCATACTTCAGCTCTGTGACAACGACTGAAATATTTACAGCCGTCGGGCTCCACATGGTATTAAGCAGGAGTCACAGTGGTCACCTTCCTTTGTCATCCATATTTTAAAAAGGCTTTGGGGGCGCTGCAGAGGCAAACTTGCTGACCCAGAATATGAATGAAGGCTGGAAATCACATACAGCTCTGATCTGATAAGACTTCAAAGCAGTTGGTACAAAAAAAAAATGTGCAAGAGCCTGGTGATACAATGAAAAAAAAAAAACATCAGTATCTCATGAAAGTAAGCTTTGAGCTTGACTTAGCACTCTGAGGTAACAATGGCTGATTTATCAGTGCTGAGAAAAGGTGAAATCATTCGCTTTGCATAAAAGCTGCGACCCTCGATCCAGATTGCAATTTTT
Source organism: Atherinomorus stipes (assembly GCA_023101725.1). Taxonomy (NCBI): domain Eukaryota; kingdom Metazoa; phylum Chordata; class Actinopteri; order Atheriniformes; family Atherinidae; genus Atherinomorus; species Atherinomorus stipes. The sequence continues at coordinate 872,361 of JALJCO010002646.1, forward strand.
GTGAAACCTGCTCTTTGGGCTGAACAAGGCAGATTTAAATCTCCCTGAAAATTTTTCAGAAGGTGATGACGGCATGCAGGGACGGAACGAAGAAAGAGGGAGAACGGAGATTATGAGAGGAGCTCTTAGTCTATCATCCATCCTGGTGCCTTGATAAAAAGATACCCTGCAGTGGGAAAAGAGTTCTAGACAAAACATGACTGCTCTCTTTTCTGCAATGCCCCTCTCTGTTCCAGGCAGGACTGATATCCATATCCATCTAGTGAGGATCATGGGAGCAGCTAGGGAACCCACTCAGTCCACAAAATGCCTTTCGTACTTAATTCTTGTATATTATTGGTTGAATAAAAAAGAGTCAGTGGGTTTTATTTTCGGAATGAGTCAAATCTATCTCCAGGCTTGCAGTTGCAGGGGTTAAATTATCAACAGAGCAAATGACAAATATAAAAGTGGAAATACAGAAGAAGCTTTTAAGTCCATGAGGCTCAGCTGGTTTAAATATACATACAGTATGTAGACACTTACACCAAAAATCATTCCGAATGGTGAAAACACTCGGCTCAACTTCTCGTTAAAGTCCCATCACGACTGTCCTGAAAACGTGACACAGCTTGACTCAGCTCTTATGCATCCTCATTTTCTAACAGCAGGCCTCCATACATAAAAAAAAAGTCAAGTAATAGCCCTACACTGCTGGGGAAATTGCCAAGAAGACCAGCCCTTTAGTTCAACAGCAGTAAGAGTAATCAAGTTCCCAGGCAATCTTCATTACACAGAGAGCACTCAGCTTTATTGAGATTCAGGGAGTGGGAGGATTCTAGCGTACAAAAAGGATTTATTGATTGCACTTAATGCAATAAGCATGCAGGATCCAGTGCAACAATTTCATTAGATTTTTCTTTATAACCCTGCTGGGGGTGCTTGGCTGGGGTACGAGGATCAGGGATGTTGGCAGCTTATGCAGGAAAATCTCTGAGGAAGGACGACAGGACAAGCTGACGCTGAATACACCCCCTGAAACAACCTCAACACTTCTGATTGGCACTAAAAGGTTTCCTCTTTACGTGGCTTAAACGGCGTCTATCATGTTGTTCACTGTTGCAACAAATTATTTTGTTAGTTTCATGCAAAAGGACAGAAATAAGAGGTGTGTATAGAGAAGTATAAAGGTAAATCAAACAAGTAGAAATTTAAGAGTAGAATTTTACATTTTGAAATCCAAGAGATTGCCAATACTTATACGCCCAATTCCAATTCCTACTTTCACCCCGACCCCCACCCACTAGCTTGTCCCATTGGCCCTAGCACTTGAAACTCTGTTTCAAACTGTTTCAAGTGCTAGGGAATGAAAGGATGTAAAACTGAAAGGAAAAGACAATGCCTTCACCCTCAAGCTTAACATTTTTTCCACATTTGTAATAAAAATGTCTGCAATACAATGAAAACGACCTTAAAATAGCAATGTTCATATTTTATTTATAAAAAATAAGTCACATTTTGCGTTTCTTTGGCTGCCGCTTTCCTCACCATTTTGCCCGTATTTCACATGAAACTGTGGGTAATATCATACCACTCGTTTTCTAGTGTCCCCTTGCACTCTCTGTTTCGAGCGGCAGATAGCCCCACCACTTCCCCCTCCCTCTTGGTCTTAACCAGAATCGGGACACCACTACCCCGTCACAAGAACGCACAAAACGAACGGTTAGGGCCAAAGGCTAGGGCTAAGGGGGGAACTGGAATTCACCCATAGTCTGACCAAAGTGAAAAAAACAAAAAACATCTACTGTCTTTTGAAATAAAGATATGCATCAATGTGTCCTTGATGACAAGATTTATGAGATAAAAATAGACACCCTTCACTCTGACAGGTTCAAGTGCTTCGCTGACACATCCAGTGTTGGCTGTAAAAACATTAGAAGCTGATACCCATCCCTGGTCCAGACACACACAGCTGCTGCTACAGTTACTTAGGTCTTCTTTTTTGGTCATATTTAAATGATTTCTTTTCATATTCAAGAGCAGCTGGTTCCTAATGTGCTGAGAGAAAGAGAGATAAGCAACAGATCTGAAGAAGAAGAGAAACAGGTCCAGGTTTCTGAATCTGCTAACAGTCAGCCATGTGTTCCAGCTGTTTGGTCTCCCTCCTCGACCACTAACCAGACGATCCCCACTGACACTTCTGTCAACTCTTCCTCCATCCCCTCCCTCCATCCACCACCCTACTCCACTCCCTGACCCTCTGCTTATTGGGTCAGGGCAATAAACACTGTGTGCTGCTCTGCAGAGGCATGTTGACTTCGACCCAGCCCCTGACACCTGTGCAAAGACGGAGGGAGCATGCCATGCTGCTGCTGAAACACTGGACTCGGGCAAATTTTTAAAAATTGGCCCTGAAAAGGGAGAATGAAACACAGTAAGTCGCTCTTTGACATTTGTTTGAAAAGCTTCTTGAGAGTGATTTCATGTTTCAAGGTCTATAATTCTCCACTAGAATCCTGTGGCAAGGGAGCATTATGCTTTTATGGTGTCTTTCAAGGGTTTAAGATAATGACAACAAGAGAGAAAGATAAAAATGGTGGATGACATCTGTTTCAACTTTCAAATACAGGAAGTCAAAAATCCAAACAATTTTTGAGGCTTTTGTCCAGCGGCCCTATAATTAAATTAGGCTGCAACAGGAGCTCCCACGGGGCTTTGCCAGGAGCTCTCAGTGCCGCCTAAGTGACAAAGACAGTCATTAGCTTCGCCTGTAGTTTTACATTTGGTCCACAAACATTTGCACCAACTGAATGTTGTGCAAACTTCAGTGTTTGCTGTGCTGACGAGGAGTCAATTTAGCACTTCCAGTTTATAAGTGTTCAGAAAAGTATTTCCATGTAAGAAAAAAAGAGTCTGAAATTGGTTCCACTCACATGATGATATAGTGTTATTGTGCACTGAGAAAAAAAAAAAACTGTTAGCCCTAATGGCATAACAGCTCCTAATAACTTTGTCATGACTTACCCACATTAGAGTTCTTATGGTTTAAGTTTATAAGAAGCTATTGTGAGTTTATGTGAGACTCAACATGCCAAGACGGACAACTAAAAGTACAGCTGCAATGATGCAAAAGTAGTCTTTTTATTAGTAGATCCCTCAGATCAGTGCTGGCCAATCTGAAGCAGGCTAACTAGCAGGAGGGCAATCCCACTCTGGTTCAAACCCAAGCTGGTAAGGCCCTTTTCACGTTTGACCACAAATTTTGTCCATGTGAAAGCAAACAGGCCAGGACCCGGGTCACCCGCGCTCCAGCAGGGGAAAATGTGTTGTGAACCCAATGCAGGCTGTACCGGATGTGATATGTGGGCTACTCACCCAAATCAAAACTTGAAAAAGCTCTAATGTAAAGTATGAGTGCCTGGCTTGCATCTAAAGTGGACAAGAAATCTCTCCAAGTAACCAAACGTGTTTCCTTCCTTGATGATATACTACTTTGTCACTTGGCTGGTGACGTAGGAGTTTGTTGCTTCTTTGGTTGCTAGCTATCAACGAAGTTTCCTCAACACTGCCACATAGTGTTCTGGCACTGAAATTACCGAGCGTGTCCAAGCCTGGTTCAAGCCCCGGCATGTGAACTCAACACAAGAATCAACAATCCCGTGCCAGGCACAGGCCCGAGCGTGCCATGTGAAAAGGCCCAGAACAAAGACAGAAAGTATAATCTTGGTGCTGCAGCACAGAGAGGAATACTGAGGAGGTGCAGTGTGGACCCCTGGAAGGGCTTCTTCTTGGATAAAGTCCAGCAGAAGCCGACTGCCACGCTACAAAACTGTAGCAACCCTTTAAAAATCAAAGTCATGCTTTCTATATTGAACACAAATACCACACTTATGAAATAATGTCTTTAAACATGAATATATTTGATTAAGCTTAATGTAAAGGAGGTTAATGTAATATTCATTCTACCCCCGTCTTGGGTCATCCCTCATTCGCTCCTGTGGGCTCTCTGCACTTAGCTGCTCCCGTATTCATCAGGCTTGATTGTGCTGCCAGGAGCATATTGACCTGTACTTGACACTCTCCCAAGACATATGTGCTGAGTGAAATGAATGGACGGACGGTGGGCTGGTATTACTGAGATAGATAGACTCAATTCGTTTGGACTAAGCACACACACGCATACACGCACACAAAGGATTGGTTCCTCTTCTCTCTGGTTATTGCAGCAACTGCTTTGTTTGAGTTACCGCTGAGTTATGAATGAATACAATCAGCTCTGGATCACGTCGCAGTCGGCCAGGCTTATCACACATCAGGTGTAAAGCCTTTCTAAGTTTTTGGGTCACTGCTCTAAAACGTTATCAGTTACAAACCAGAGTCGTAGTCATGTTGCAGAGGGAACGGATCACTATCATGATTTGGGATGTAAACCAGACAGGCCTCTCACTAAGGTAAAACATGCCAGTGTACTTAGTTGAGGCCATCACACAATGCCCTTACCAATGACAATACATTTTATTATTAAATGCAGTAAAAGAAAAGGAAGAATACAGCAAATATTGGGTTATTAACTGGCTAATGACTAAATGTAGAGGTTTTTGCACAAGTACCAGCTAAATTTAAGTCTGAAGACAGCAAGCTGACTTTTTTTTTAAGTATCTGAACCCTCAAGTGGAAGCTAAATTTGACATGACAGAGATTAAAATTAAAGTAGCTACTAATGTTCCATTTTTTATTTTAAAAAAAAAAAGGAAAAATAAAGACAGATGCAAAGATGCTTGACAGAAATAGGATACCGAGCCCTTCATTTTCTGAAATAGTGCATGCCATTCAAACCCAAACAATAACTAAAGCCAAGCTTACCCTACATTACAGACAAGACAAGCTTTCAGTCGCAGTGTGGGTAGAACAATATGCTTCATCTTATTTACCTACGTGCAACGGAGAAAACACGACAGCCAAACCAGGATTAAGCTCATTTGGACTGGTTGCTTCTAGAAAGCAGTAAAGTTTCCTGGATAAATGCAGCAATATTCTTGACACTTGTGTTCCCACACAGAACTTCAGCTAAAAATCACATCCATTAGGCTTAAACTGGTGCACTGATAAACGAAGAGCTCTCTGCTGGATTAGCTGGCAGAATTTCAATCCAGTCAAATTAATGTGCAGCGTAAAGGAAAATTTTTGTGTTTAAAAGTATATTAAGTGCAAGTACTGCATAACAGAAGTACATTCACAAATGACTGTTCTTTTTTTTCTCCGACTCTGATGTTAAATGATTGGTATAAAACAACATGGGTACTTCTCAACATCCTTTTCTTTGCAATACCCCCCCCCCCCCAAAAAAAAAAAGTTAGTCTGTGGGCTTTCGGAGAGAGCATGAAATGAGCTGGAAAAAGTTGAGCTTCTTTCTTAACTTCAAAGCAAAACACCACAAAGAGGGGAAAATATCAGATCTCACAAGTGTCATTTCAGCAGAATTCACCTTTTTATTTCACACTGTTTGTGTGTGACGCTACAACTCAGAGTGTGTCTGCTTTACAGAGATAAATCTGAAATAAACAAGGTTTCTTCACGCTCAAACTGCTTCTTTAAGGATGAAATAACTAGCGCACCAATTATGTTTCTTTGAAGCATCACACATGGCACGTAGCCAATTATGTTTGAATTATGCAACCTGAGTGTTACCGAAATTTATTGATTAACGCATTTTGATTCAAAAGTTATTAGAGGAGGATCAAATAAAAAGGCCAAATCTAACTCTGGTTAAAGCCCTTTTGTTGCATCCCCCCTGTCCATATTTTTACATTCTGAACAGTCAAAGAAAGGGGAAAAGTTTCAAAGCAAACTAAACAAAATATAAGAAAATATTAAATGTATTCCACATCAAATTTGTAAAATAGGTAAATAAGTCCCAAAAATCATCGCAAAACATATTTGATAGATTTTTTTTCTCTTTTTCTCCCTTCTGGCCAAACTTTACATCACATTACTTTCTCTTCGCCCACAGAAAATCAGCAAAGCCTTACAGAATTAGTTTATCCTACCCATTCTCTTTTGAATACACATGCCAAAATTCATGCCACAGTAGCTGGCCTCTAGGGTTTTGGTTTTGCTTCAGTCACTTGTCTCCTGATTTTTAAATGTGTTGGTAAAAAAGAATGAGCTGCAGGAAAAGGATCATCAAAATCCAAGAAGATGCAACTATTGCGAATGCTCCTAAACATTATTTTCAAATGCTGTTTGAAAATTGTGCAGTAGTTTGCTACCTTGTTTTAACAAGGTAAAATGATTATGGGAAGCCTGACACCTTCACCCACATGGCAAGGTATACGCGGTTCATTCATTCAGCAGTAGTATCGGATCGGTATTGACCGATACGCTCAGCCCAGGTATCGTATCAGACTGGATCAGAAAAAAAATGGATCATGCATCTTTACTGTGGCATGTAAACACAACATGCAGAGGGCTACAAGAGCTGCAAGGTAAACTTCTGTACGCTGAAAAACTGCTGATCTCACCCTGAATATGCCAAATCTGGGTTACTAAAATAACAGCTGTACAAAATGTTGTTGGGGAAACACTGCTACTTCAGCAGTCTTTTTTTTTTTCACTTGTCAAATGACAGTGATGTGACACAAAGATGATAACATGCCCAGCCATGACAATACAAACTAGCAGCAAGCAACACTTCTCTTTCTTTTTTAAACATTGCACAGATTGCGAGTGGTTCCGATGATGGTCTCATGGCCTTCTCTGATTGGTCGATTGTGTATCTGTTGGATACAAATATTAAGAAAATCCACCTCAGTTCGAAAAAATAATGCAAATTTGGAGGTAACTTTGTCACTGATGGGAACGTTCCCATTGACTTGACATAAATTTTTTAAAAAACATACTTATCTTTCGGATGAAATATTCGGAGTAGGTGTCTGAAGGCCTTAAGGCTGCATGATTACCAGGAAAAGATGCAATCTGTTCCATCATTGTGTAGTACAAAAAAACAATCTGATAAATCAACAAGTTCTTTAGAAAGTTGCAAACAACAATAATATGCTAAAGTGCCTGTTCTACTTCTGTGCTTGTGTACAACAGTTAGTTTGAGTTTATCTTATGATTTGTTGTATATTTTATGAGTTTTTTTTCTTATTTTAACTTTGTTTTTTAACAGAATAGTGTTATTTCTGTAATATTGTGCCTCTTGATGTTTAGAAAATACTGTCATCCTCAAAAATTTCCATACCCTCAAATTAAAGAAGGAAAAAAAAATCAGCTGTCAGTAAAATAAGATGAATTCTATGAAAATCATGACATTGATTTTGAATTGTGGTTTCAATTGTTGTTTCAAAGTGTCTGGGACTATTTTTTGTTTGTTTCTTTGTTTTTTATTATTATTTCCGACCACAATTCAAAAGCAATATTTTATTTCACTAAATTATAATTTTGTAAATTTTCATTAATTATTAGTTTCTTAAGTTCCTTGTTACTTTAATTACTATTGTACATTTAGCCTTTTCTTTAATTGGAGGGTATGAATAATTTTAAGGATGACTATAGTCTAAAGTATTCTAATTTGGTAAAAGGAATTATCACTTTTACATAGAAACAGTATTTTAGTTTTATATATCATTTTTCCGTATTATTTTTTGGTGAGTGCGATTTTATCAGGTGTTTCAGACTCTTGTTTGCAATGTTAAAGATGATAGAATGCATCATTAGACACATGAAAACATTCAGCTGAGTGTGTGTCTGGCTTGTGGTTCCCACAGAGCCCCAGCCTAGCGGACTACCTGACCTGAGGCCCCACACTTCCCTACTCTCCCCCCACTTCAAGGCTTTCACCTTTGACCTCTGGCAGTGAGAACTTTCATGGCTCTGTGATCTTGCTCCTTTCTAACTTCCACATACATTCTTAGTCTGTAGGTATATTTGTGCATGTGTGTGTGAAGGAACAAACTTTCCCAAATCCTCAGATAAAGAAGTCTAATTGCTTGGAAAGATTTCTATCTTGCCTGTTGGTAATGGTTAGTTGAGTGCAAGCAAACTCTGGGAAAACATTCAAAACACTGTAACGATGTTTCCCCCCCTTTATAAAACATTTATTTGGTCAACTTCCACTGCTCACTGTAGGGCATGTTGTGTTGAATCCAAGGTCATGTGACCAAACCAAATTGGGTCAAGTTGGGAGGATTGACTAGTATGCTTCCTGTAGAGTTTCACACTGCCATGAATTATTCAAAATACATCTCCTTCACACACACACACATACACACACACCACTGAGCATCTCATCAGAGCAGCACTGAGCCGCTGGAAGCTTAATGAGGTAAGAAGGTTTGTCAAACCAGAACTTTCCCAGTGAAGCAGAGAGAAAATTGAATTTAGGACCAAACCGCGGAGCCAGTATGTTTAAGTCCAATGATTCTGTTCTTACTTCCTTGAATAAAAAAAGAAATAAAACTCTAGTTTTAAAGGAGCCCTATCATGAAAAAATTACTTTTAAGAGCTGTTCAGCATGTTACTGTGTTATTTCCTCATAAAAACTTCCTTTAAAGTTGTTTTTTCTTCATTTGTGCATATTTGAGTAATATATATGAATATTCAGGCCAAGTTGTAGCTTCCTTAACATAAGTGACTGACACCGGTATACGCAACGAGGTGGGACCAATCACAAAGTGACAAACACGCATGCGCAGCATCATAGCAAGACGCCCTCTTTGTTGAACAGAAACTCAAAGAGAATCCTAACCTATACACACTCTCTGAGGAAGAAACTAACAGCCTGAAGGAAGATTTCCTCAGAGACAAGCAGCCATCAGCTAACAGACGTTTGTTTCAGAGTTCAGGAGTTTCTTTTTTCTTTTTTTCTTTTTTTTTTAAAGCTATAGATGGGTTTCTGAGCAACGTCACAGATAGGATGCGCGCGCAACCAGGGGGCAAGAAAACAGAGGAAAAGCATTATTGAACTATGAGAAGACGTGTGTTTTACATACAAAACTCGACTTTTAATGCAGATTAGGTCAAGATATGACGTGAAAGTGTCGGGGAAATATAATGTTTGAGTCCTGGTATTTGTTCGGTTGCAAAACTCAAAACATTAATGCATGTGAAGTTGAAAATGGCGAAAATAGGACAGTAGTAGTGACTGATCTTCAGAAAACCCTCCCAGATAACTTATTCTGGTTCAGACTATGCTTGTCACAATGGTCACATGTAGGATTAAACCACGGCGGAGGCAGAAATTATTCCCGTATGCTAGTCGGAAGAAATACAGCATCCCGCCGCGATCGGCTGCATGACATAAACTGTAAACACTGTGTGTGACAGCCATCCTCTGCTGCTTACTGTAGGCACAAACTTAAAAAAGAAGAAGAAACTGATTAAGCAGCCGTTTACAAACGTTCACGTGGCATAACAACGCATCCCGGAGATTTAGTACGAAGTACGGGGGTCGTAAATCAGATGGCGTTTGAGTTTATACTGTTAGCTTGCTAGCAGTTAGCTAGTCTGTCTACTGTCCACCACGATCTCATACACAATAAAGCAGAACGTTACACAAGCAGCGAAACTTACCGACAGCAATGCGTGTTAGTCCCTAACAGTTGGAATCAGCTCCTTTCCAAACGTAGTGATGATGTCGTCTTTGCCTGGTTTAATCCCAAACTAGTGAAAGTTGCTCCTGTATGGAGGAGGTGACGACGACACGGAGCTGAACTGAACCTGCTGCAGGCTGCAGATTGTTGTGGCCTCTTTTTGGTTTTAACAAAGAGTCTAAACGAAAGTTTAAGCCGCTTTCTAACTCAGGTTTTTCAGGCAAATTTCAAATGAGGTCCAACACGAATAATATCCATGTTTTAACAAGAAAAATGCCGTTTCCGGGTGATGACTCCCTTGCCAAGTTAGTGTAATCGTGATAGAAATATGACACAGCAACGCAGCGTCAGTATTTTGTTATTCGTCATCAAAATACAGATTTATTCAATATAGTTTAAAACACAACGATCTCTGTTCGTTTCATCGGGTTACTTTACATTTTTATGAATGATATGAGTGCGTGTTTGGCCGTAGACTCCAATACAAAACTCAGGCTTTTTGCCCCCTGGTTGCGCGCGCAACTGCCAATGTTTGTAAACAGGAAACCCATCTATAGAGGACGGTAAGTTGGGGAAAATGTGGTTGCATTCAGCGTGGGAGTTTATAACAAAAAAAAAAAAAAAAAAAATCTGTGACCCTTCAGAATCAGTGTCTCTTCCGGGGCGACGTCATGAAATGGGCGTAAAACATGTTGCAATTGGTCGAGAGCTCCATGGATCAGTACAGTCAGCCATCTTACGTCCGTGTTGGAAATTAGACGCATAGAAAAACTAATATGTAACACCAGAATTAGTTTCTATAGTAGCGATGGGAACATGTTTAGCTTATAAATGCCTGTATTTGACTTTTGGAACGTTTGAAAAGCATGATACAGCTCCTTTTAATGATCAGATTCTCAAAACTTCACTTCCAATTAAATAATATGAAATAAGTAAAAACTATCCTTTGTTTCTTAAATTTTTTAAGTATTTGAGGGTATTTGATACTTAACTCACTGTCATGGTGACTGCATGTTTAAGCATTGCTGCCATTCTCCCTCACTGATGTGACTCCTGCTAGTTTTTCCAGCTTTTTCTGCTACAACTGATTACATTTTCCCTGGAGCAATGCAATTCCAGTTTAAAGTGATCCAAAAGAATCCACAGCTCTGTTTGACAATCCCATTCATGAGACAACATGTTTGTTGTGTTACTGTGCTGTTCTGTGAAGACTAAGGCCGCATTAAAATGGAGCGTGGAGCTTTCAGCCTGCAGGTCAGGATTTCAGACAGTGAAAACACACCAAGTTTACACAGAAACAACAAAAGACCCAACAGAGAAACGTGAGTCAACCTGCAGTGGTAGCATAAGCCTCGCTGTCAGCTTACTAAAATATCTTACTGATGAATCAGGCTGATCTCAAGTGTCCTGTGTGTGTCATTGCTGATTATAAGACATGTTTGCGTCTGTGCCAGTAAACTTCCTCAGATTAGTTCCTGGTAACATATCACAAATCAACAGACAGAAAAAAAAGCTTTAATTCACATTGCATGGTATGTAATTGCATGTTTCCACCTCTTAAAATGACACGTTTAATGTCAGATGACAGCCTCTCATCTGGTGCAGGAAATAACACTGACCTACAGTAATAAATCAAGACAAAGCTAAAACGTTTCACTGAATGTGTTGGGGGGGGGGGGGCAGGCTGCCTGCAGGGCTCAGTGGGAAACAGAGTGAAGGAGGGAGGATTGGAATGAGAAAGGATCCCATTGTTGCAAAGGAATACGAGTGCAGAGGCACCCTGACACAGGTATTCTGCTACATAAGGCCAGCATTGTACAGGGAAAGCACGCATACTGGCACACAAGAATGACAAGAAGATCCCCTCTTCTTCCACCAAATCAGGCTTCAGACACCTGCTTGGCTCCTGACCTTGGTGCAGCGCTCAGTAACTTACCTGTTGCATATGTGTATTAGTCGGCATATGGACCACAGAATTTAAAGAATAAAATAAATCTCTCTCAGGGTATGAAACTTATTCATACCCTTAAATTAAAGAAGGAAAAGATCAGCTGTCAGTGAAATGAGATGAAATTGACAAAAGTAATAATAAATAAAAATTCAACGATTTGAAATTGTGGTTTGAAAAAACAAAAACACAAAAAGCAAAACAAGTAAGCAAGATGGAGCTCCGAAAATTTGGTTGAGCAACACAAAAAACTTTTACACCTGCTGACAGATATTCTAGTCCACTGTTAATATTAAGGTGATTTCATGTGTCTGGGACAGTTTTGTTTGTTTGTTTTTATTATTATTGTTATCATTTTATTATTATTATTATTATTATTATTATTATTATTATTATTATTATTATTATTATTATTTCCAAACACAATTCAAAAGCAATATCTTATTTCACTAAATTATAATTTTATAAATTTGTATTTATTATTAGTTTTTCTTGTTATTTAAATTACTATTATGAATTTAGCCTTTTCTTTAATTGGAGGATATGAATAATTTTGAGGACGACAGTCTCCAACAAAACACACCTAAATTATTCCTCTCTTTTTTTTTTTTTTTTTTTTTTTTAAAGAAGAGAAGAAAAAAGATTATTTTTTTTATGTTATATTATGGATTAAGAGAAATGATATATGATTCATTTATATCATTTTTATTTTTATTTTAAAATATTTTTATAAATATATTTTTTATAATCTAAGGAGGAGAAAGAAAAGAAAAAGAAAGAAAAAAGGGAAAAGGAAGGGGAGGAGGGGAGGGAGAGGGGGGGGGGGAGAGGGGAAAAAAAAAAATAGAACAGGACGGCAGAACAAAAAAAGAAAAAAAAAAAAAAAAAAACAAAAAGACGGAGGGGAAGAAGAAACAAAAAAAAAAACAAAAAAAAAAAAAGAAGAGAAAAAAAGAAAGAGAAGAAGGGAGAAGGGGAAGGGAGAAAGAGAAGAAGAGAGAAGGGGAAGGGAGAAGAGAGAAGAAGAGGAAAGGGAAGGAAGAAGAAAAAAAAAAGGAGGGGGAGTGGGGGAGAAAACTGGGAAGGAGGAGGAAGGGGGGGGGAGACGCAGGAGATCAGAGCAGCCAGGCAACACCCACCAAGACGAAGCCCCCCCAAAGGGGGGAAGGGCCCCAGGGGGGCGCAGGGGGGCGGGCCGCGGGAGGCCCGAGGGCGGAGGCCCAGGGCAGCGGCCGAGCCGGAGCGGAGGGCCGGGGGGGGGGGGGGACCGCGGGGGGGGGGGGGCCGAGCGCCCAGGGCCCGGCGCCCCGGGGGCCCGGGGGACGGGCGAAAAGGACCCCAGGGAGCGACCCCGCAGGGCCCCCCCCCCAAGCCACTCCACCACCTACCACCCCACCACCCCACCCCCCACCCCACCCCCACCCCCCCCACACACAACCCCACACAACCAAAATACCCGAACCGACACAAATACGCACCGAACCAAAAACACAACGCCCCAAAAAGAAACAAAACAGCAAAAACATCCACACCAGACCACCCCAAAAGCCCCCAAAACAACAAGCGAACCGCAACCCAAAAAAAAACCCCCCCCCCAAACAAACCACCCCCCCCACAACCCCCCACACCACCACCGCACGAAGACCCACAGCCCGACCACCATGCCCCGCCCCACCCCCCACACCCCCCCCCCTCCCACCCCCCCCTCCCCCCCCCCCCCCCCCTCTCCCCCCCCCCCCCCCCCCCCCTTTCCTACCCACTCCCCCCTCTCTCCCCCCCCCCCCCCTCCCCCCCCTCCCCCCCCCCCACACCCCCCCCCTCCTCCTCCCTCCCCCCCCCCCTTCCCCCCCCCCTCCCTCACCCCCCCCCCCCCCCCCCCCTCCCTCCCCCCCCCCCCCCCCCCCCCCCCCCCCCCCCCCCTCTTTTAATTCATCACTAGTTATACTAAGCTGTGATGACCTGTCCTGGCTGTACCCTGCTTCTCGCCTGATAATTGCCGGGATAGGCTCCAGCAAACCCCACGACCCTGAATTGAATTAAACAGTACAAAAAATGAGTGAATGGTTATGTTATAGGCCCAGTGAGCTGCTAGCACCTTTTTCCCAGCACCTAGGGAACCATTGGTGAGGTTATGGGCTTGCTCACTGGCCAAACTGGTTCACTTCTGTATCAAGTCTGGGGACTTATACCCAGATTTCTCCAGACCCAAGCCCACCTTAGTAACCACTAGGCCACCACTATCGTACCTTATTGGTTCAAATGTACAATAACTGCACAATAGATGGTAGGACTGGGAAAAAAAACGAAAAATCATAGAGGTGGACATTTCAGGTGCCAGAAAGTAAAAATCCTGCCATGTTTTTGGATTTGCCGGTACATTTACAACAGGTGTTTTCACTAACTAGCTCATCTACCTGCAAAGGAGCTGTGCTAATCAAATTCAGCTGCTTTAGTGATTGTTGGAACAACTGATGGACAGGAAGGTTTTTACTTTCTTGACCAGGGAAGTCCACCTCTAAAAATCGAAGTATCCAAGTATCATGCTTTATGATTTTTAAAGTGATTTTTTCCCCCCTCAAATTCAAATGCTTCATTTTAGTCTGGTTATAAGATAGCAGAGGAACAGCAAAGGCCTCCCAGAGAAACGATGTGAGGCTGCCCCCTGCCTCTACTGCCTAGGTTGCCACAGCCTTTCTTTCAAAGAATTCCATTCTCCCTTTTGCGCACCCCCTATACCAGGCAGATGGAGATACAGTTGCATTGACTCATTTATTGTGGGTCCAACGAGCTTTTCTCTGGCTCCTCAGCAAGCGGTGGCAGTGATCTAATTACCAGCGGAGAGATGAAGTCGTCTCCCCGAGTATAGCTGACGGGACCATTCTTCTTCTGAACAGAAAGGAAGCTTGATGCCGACATCAAGTCAGCTCCTCATCATCGAGGAGCTGAAAGTAATGCAAGAGTGCATTAGTTACAAAGAAGCCCAAGGGCCGATTGGATGCGCAGCAAAACCGATGGGGCCACATTGATTCCCATCAGTGTTTGAGGAAAGCTCAATAGCTGTTGCCCCTCATCTAACATGAAAGTCACCTTCATGTAGTTACAAAAGAAAAAACAAAGAAACCATCACCCATCAGTTGAACTTTTCCCCAGAAAAAACAACAATTGAATTTCCAACAGATTGCCTAATGGCATTATTCAGAAGTGGAGTGGAGAGGGATAACCTCTGGCTAGGTAGGTACGGGAGGTCAGACATGCCTCGCATGTCAATGAGACAGTAACAAGGCTTACTATACACAAGGCCTGTCCAAGTCCATGTCACACAAAACACTTCCACCACTGCAGCTGCATTCCTCGGGCTTGTCCCTCAACAAACAGGCGCATTCACCTATAGGAAATGGCTTGACCTGTTCAAGCCAAGGTCCGCGATCGCAAAGTGCTTTGTCTTGCCTCTTTTACAACTGGAACAGGACCACACACACGACACACACAGTGTGAGCATGACCAGTGCTGGTATTGTTCACATGGTTGCTACGGTGCCTTTGAAATGCTGGTACAGAAGACAGAAGATGGCCACAGTTTTTAAAGCTAATGAATAGCCTCTGTTCAGTCTGCCATCACTGGATAATATATTTGCTCTAGCTTGATGTTTAAAGGGAACACAAGGCCATTTGTGGATAAAAGCAAAGTTCAGAAGAGCATAATTGAGGAAAATCTCACATATGCCCTGAAACACTTTTTCACTATCAGCACAAGCAGTTGTGCTGGTTTCTAATGCTGTTTTGAGGTAATAAACTTCCAGATATAATAAAAGTTGATTAAATTAAAACTAAGCGATGGCCTCTAACAGACATTATGCGTGAGAAATCCAGACAGAATCCCTCTCAGTAGGTATTCAAATGAGGGGATTATGAAGGGGAAACGCGTTTGAATCAAGTCAGCCATGTAAAATGCTTCTAATCCTTTTGTCAGACACAATGCAACACTTTTGTTTTAATAGCCTTGCTCGCGATGAATCTTTCAGTTTGGGTAATGATTCTGGACGATGAAGGGGCACCTCTGTGAAGATCATTTTCACAAAGTAAATCAATGAACAAATGTGTCCAAATAAGGTTTGGTTGAGGTATCTTTTGGCCAGCATAAATTTGAATGAAATAACCTTCAGCAGGAGCCAAGTTGTTCCACAAAATCATCATCAACCCAAATATAATTTGGTTGAACATACAAAAACTTTTATTCTCTGGCTCTGGCTTGTAAAATATAATGTACTCTCTCTATGTCTCAGGTTCTAATAATGGTTTTAACCCCAGTGAGAGGGTAGAACTTCAAGCACCTGTTGCCAAGTCAGAAAAGCCTTACACAGACATCTTATCCATAGCTGGGCTTTAACCATATTTGGACCATGTAATTTCAAAAGACCCCTTTCTGTGCAACCTGTTAAAGGCAGAACTGTTATCCTGGTAATTCACTTAACTCTCTTGAATAGACAAACCAAACAAATGCAGAGCCACTGCTGCTCCTCTAATAAACCAGGAGCCAAATGCAACCAAATGTCAAATGCAGGACAACCAGGAGGCAGGCAGGTACGGCACAGAGGTTAATTTATCATCAACACAAGGAAACAGACAAGACACTGGGAATAACAACAATGTTCTAAGGTTAAGAGGTGACAATGACCCCGTTTACATGAGAGTTTTCATTCCTGTTTAAATCCGAATAAAAGTTAATTCTGCTTTAAGAAGACCATGTAAACCCTTAATTCCGAGTGAAAACGATAAAACTTAATTGCGGACAAAGTGGTTGGTTTATTCCTCTTTTAATTCTGAATAAAATAATTTGCCTGTATTGTGACCGTTTATTCCACTCTAACTTAATTCCTGTGATTCTGCGCATGCTCCTTCCCTTGTCCTGTTGTAATGGCGCTTGTTGAAGCGCACGTGAAACAAGTGCTGGACTTGTGCCAGTTGGCAGAAATGAAGAAGTCTGTTAGCATTGAGCTGCTGCTGCTGCTACAAAACTACAATCAAAATACAGTGAAAATCGGTGTTATTATGTGGTTTTAGTGTCGTAGTCAAAACAAATGCAGGACAACCAGGAGGCAGGCAGGTACGGCAATGGAGGTTAATTTATCATGAAAGAAGTCACAACTAGTATTGAACTCCGCTTACTGCATGACAGACATGCGCCTTGACCGTTTACCCAGAAACAGAGACAGCTATGAGGTTAAATAATCAGGTCAGACCATCTCTCGGAAACAGGACAGGACCTCCAACTGTCACATACAGCTGATGAAATCACAAATGTACGGACAGATAAGCTTGTGTGTAGATAATTGACTGTGATGTGTAACTGTAACGCCAGAAATGACAACTGTCGGGAAATGAAACTTCTATCCATGGTCTGATAACAATCTCTGAATGTTTAACTCTCCGCAGTCATCTGCGGAGCATGCAGCATCTTCATCCATGAAATCCTTATCGAAAGCACTTGTCTGTAACCTACCGACTCTGATTCATTTTTAACATGTTTTATTTGAGACGGTAGCAGCCAAAACTCGCCGCTGACTGAATGAATGAATGAGGAATGAGGAGATGAAACGGCGAGTGTGGCTGAAAGTGGGCGGAGACAGTGTGAAACTCAAGGTTTCTCCACACTAACCTGCTCCTGACCAGGTTAGTTTCAGAGAGTCTGTTACTATGGTAACTGACCGAGGGTTTAAGTTACCCCTCTTCGTGAAACAGGCTAGAGTTCCTCCTCTTTCCCTGGGTTGAGTTACCTACCTTTGTGTTGCGAAAAACTCAGAGTTTCCCGAATTTCAGGGTTAAACAACTCAGGGTTTTCATTAAACCTGCTTCGTGCAACACACCCCTGGTCTGAGCTTGCAAACAGTATAACCCTGAGACTGATTTCAAAGATAAATTATTTTAGTAATGTCCAGGGATTTAAAGAACTCTATTGAAAAGCTTTCTTTATTTTCTTTTGTATATATTCACCGCAGTTGTTCTTTCCTTAACAAGGTTGGTGTCAAGTCAACTATGTCCTCTGCTTAATTACAACAAGCCAGCGGCCGATACCAACAACCTCTGCTAAAACTAAGCAGGCTGGTTTACTTGCTGTTCACCAGCCAAAAATGTCTAATTCACATTTCTATTTTAGACTTTTATAATAACTTCCTTTGCTTGTGAAATGAAAACCATCTTCCTGCTCCTCAATAAAATCAATAGAGGAAATTGGAGGGAAGTATATTGTATGTCTCACTGAAAACCAGCACAATTGTATTACAAGTAAAGCATCAGTCCACAATAATTGCTTTACTTTTAATAAGTATAACAAGATCTCATTCATATATTCCTGTCTATACTTTTGATTAAACTGAAATATGTCTCATCATATGCTACTGTAGACAAGAATAAACATACACAGCCAAGAGCAACAAGCGAAGCATAAAAAGTAAAGATTAACCACTTAACAGTCTGAAATGCCTCCCAGACGCCTGCATTACTGTTAATTTCTAATATCATTAGCATCGTGTCAGTCAGTGTCATGCTAATGAGGGTTTAACATGACAATGAGATTTTCTAAATGAGCAGCCAAGGGAAATGCAGCTCTCATATAATTACATAGCAATGAGCTGCATATCACAACTTCAGCATGATCTCCAACACCATGTCTGTCATGGGTTTGTTTCCAGGGAGTAAAGGTGCTTTCAAGCGCATACAGATTTCTACAGAGCAGAACAAGCGCTACATTTTGTTCTTCATTTTGTGTCATATTAACAAAGCTTTCCAGATGAATTTAATTTGATTAGCATATGAAAACTGTAATAAAAAGAAATGAGCAATGCAAATTTAGAGAACGTTACCAGTGGAAATCTTGGCAATCAACCAATGCCATAATCAGGAACACATCACTAAAAGCAAGCAATCCAGACACACAGGAACAGGTCTTCACAGTAAAAAGCCATTAAAGGGTCCATAATAGACAAAGACAAGTCCTGATCTCAGAAGTAGGGAAAGGCGATATGTTATCATGTGAGATACACCGTCAAAGAAATTCCCCAAGGTCATCATTTTTCATCTCACGATAAAAACAATAAATTCAATTTATCAGGTTGTATTTACAGTTATTTACATATAGTTATTTTTGTTGTTTGCACCGTTTGAATAAATGTCAAATTTGTTCTCATATTTCAGACAGTTTTGCAGTACAGGTGTACTACTTGAACTTAATTGATTTAGGTATAAATTTATAATAAAATAGATTAGACTGATATTTTTTATGGTTATTTATTGTATCGTGATAAAAATGAGAAAGTATCGTGATACATAATGTAATCCATATTGCCCATCCCTACTCAGGAGTTAGACAACAGATATTTGCATCAGTGCCATGACAGACTCTGGGATTTAGCTTCAACTTAACATTAAAGGTACAGTATGTAACACTTACTCACATCTAGTGGTAAAGATGGGTATTTGAAAGAAAATGTGTTTTCTTTTAAATGACTTCATATCCAAAGCACAGTTGTGAATGTATGGTGGCCGTTAGTGGCCAAAATTCTCCCAGGCCCAAATCAAGTATTAAGTACAGATGCAAGATTTTATTTTAGGAGCCTGACTTTTTTGCTTTTAAAATCCTTTTATAATTGATTTCATGCAGTATTCTCACTTTTTGAGTTTTTGAAATTAAAGCTTTCTTAACCTGCAAGTCCTAATCAGCAACATCCACACAGATAAAAGTTTGAAATATATTGAGTTGCATATTATTTATCTATACAATATGTAAATTGCACCTTTTAAGTTGAATTACAGAAATACATGAACTTTTTCAGCATATTCAAATTTTTGGGGTAGTACCTGTACTATGAGTAACTACTTTTAATGTCTTTTAAGGCATTACTGATCCCAAACAGTGCTCTAACTTCCATTTAACAAAGCTGGTACAGCAGTTTTAAAGTTCTGAGGGTTCTCACTTCACACGCATTGTTTTGTACATTCAAGGAACACCATAGTAAAAATGGTGGAACAAATATGGCAGCCTCCATGCATGTGCACCCCCAGCAAGTAGATATAAATGACTCATTCTAAGAAAACAAACATATAACAGCTATTCTAGTGAAGCAAATACACATCAGTAGAGACAGTTTAGAATTATATATTACATTTTTCTGATATTGGCCTTTGACTTTGTTTCATACTTTACCTCTAACTGCTATTCCCAGCTAAATCCAATCGAACTAAACAAAACTCAAAATTTTATTAAACTTTACTAAACAATTAGCAAAAACCTTGTTTTGTTTTTGTTTGGGGGTGCATGGTGGTGTGGGGTTAGCATTACCTCACTATAAGCAGGTTCCTGGTTTAGACCCTATTTTCTGTTTGAAGCTTGCGTGTTCCATGAGTGCATGAGTAAGTTCTCTCCAAGTACTTTAACTTCCTCACACAGGCCAAAAAGAACATGCATGTTAGGTTAATTAGTGTTTCTAATTCCCAAGGGCTTGTTTTATGCTCACTATACTATAGGTACGTATGTAAACGTTGTCAAACATCACTGCCCACATGCTCCCATATGTTGACAATTTTTGTGAGGCAATACAGTACAAAGTCCAGAGTTCACTTCTGAGTTCCAACGTTGGTTTCAACAGCAGTACACAACAGCAAGCATGGCAACAGTGGAAGAGATAATAATCTACATTCTCAGAAAAAAGTTCTGACATTTCTGTTGTTGTCTTCTTTCCTTTTACTAGTCGCATGTGAGCTACAGTATACCATGTACATGTATGCTATTCCAGCTCAGCTGTGGTAATATTGTGTTCAAAAGGACTTTATTTTTATTTTATTTGCCCATTGATTCAGTTGGATTTTTCCAAAGTGATAAATATTTATCTTCAGATGAATGACGATTGTAAATGGTTTTATTATAAGATCCAAGTGGCAAAAAAAACTTGTCCACGTTTAATAAATGGGATATGGACAAATTGAATTTCACTGATTTTGACATTTGATTGTTTCAGTCATTCGATGTATGTAGATAGGTGCAACTTAAAATATCGTAACATATTGCAATATATTGCAGTGTCACAGTATCACAATATTGTATTGTATCATAACCCACATTTCGTGATACGTATCTAATCGTCAAGTCTTTGCCAATTGCTTCCAGTAGCGTGACCACAGGATAACATCCTATACCTTAGTAGTCAACAGCTGTATCACGCACATCCCAGGTAACTGGGTGCCGGAAAGAAGTGGAATACAAATTCAAAAAATGAGATCCGCACACCAGAATTTGTTCCTGAGGGGTTTTTAATTACTGTTACGTTTCAGGCGTCTGCCCTGGAAGTCGCCACAAAGTTTCTTGGGTATTTTTTTCCCTTTGCCAATGTGATCAGAGGGCTTTGTACAAATGGACTTTGCCTCTGAATTAGGGCTGGGACGATTCGTCGACGTAACCGATTACGTTGACGCAAAAAATACGTCGACGCAAAATATGCGTACCGATGCGTCGTCAGACCAAAACAAAGATGGCGGCGCCATGTGACTTCAGACTAAAACAAAGATGGCGGTGCGATCTCCGCGAGTGGCTCTTCCAAGTTTCCAAAGTGTAAGGCAGTGAAGGCCCACACTCGTTTATCGAAAGTATAACTATATATTAGGGATGGCGAATCCGAAGCCTAATGAGACATGAGACATTTCCGTGAGATGGACGCCATGTCTTCAGACACGTCAGGCCTGTTTGAGACGGTCAGCATTTAGCACGAGCTTCATCTGCTGGCCGTGGGTGTGAACTACAGCTAATGTCGGGAGCTGTCTCGTCTCTGACTGAATATAATTAAAGTCACGTTGTCAACCTCATGTTCGTGTTTCATCTGTTGGTAATAGTATTGTGTAGTCACTTCTGGGATAAATAAAGAATTTTTAATTTCATTTCCAAGTGATTGGCACCCGTATTTAGCATTAACAGAATGAAGATGCACTTTTTCTGGAAGCTAGAACCATGTTCAATATAATGTTCAACTCTGAATGTTTACTTATCTTCATTATCTTTTGTTGGAAAATAATAGCCTATCTGTCTCAGCTTAAATCCTCCAAGTTTACATGATCATATTATTTCAATAATGACTTTTTTATTATTATTTTCATGTAAATGAAAGAATTAAAAGCCTGTTTTTCAGTCCGCTGTGTTTTCAACATAAATTTTACATTCTGTTGGTTCATGAAGAAGTCCATGACAGGCTGCTGGCTCCCACTGCCTTTTTATTCATGCTCTTTTTTACATTTTAGATATCTTTATCAGCACATATAAGTTGCTGTCTGTCAATTTATGAGGACATAATCGATAATCGAATCGAATCGAGTCGAATCGAGCTGAAAAAGTGAATCGCTAGATTAATCGATGCATCGAAAAAATAATCGATAGATTAATCGTTTAAAAAAATAATCGTTTAACACAGCCCTACTCTGAATTATCATCCACTGCTTTCATCTCCTGATGAGGAGCAGCAGTAGCTCTAAAACAAAATGTTTTGTATCTCCATCTTCCTCAAAGTGGGGTCTCGCAGGACAGGATTTTGCTATAATCACGGCTTACACCATTCAATGGAAATACCAGCATATTGCAATTGTACTTTTTTAAATTTTAAGAAATATCGCTTTTATTTTTTGAAAAAGTGTACTGGAAACGCAGCTTGTGATGGTCTTGCGATGGACTGGTGATCCATCCAGGATGTACCCTGGCATCAGGGATAAAACATCCCTCATAAAAAGGCAAAACCCTGCTGTTTTCTCAAATAACATACTGCAAATATGCAGTTAATTTGTCTGACAAACTAAAGCAAACTGTTACTGACAAGATTATTTCGATTACTGAAATCTTAACTTTTCAAAAGTTTAATCATCTTCAAATAAAAGATTAAATAATAATTCAAATGATCAAATAAAAGATTAAAGATTAACCCTTTGACTTGAATGTTCGAGTGCACTTCAATGAGTATTCAAGCAGCAGTTAAACAACCCCTCTTTGGCTTGTGCTCACTGCCAGCGCTGTAATTGAGACCATGTGGATGTTGAATGATTTCATGCATGAACGATACGTTTCTATAATCAGAAACACACGGCTGTATGAAAAGCAATAGGTGAAGCAAATCGATCTAAGAGCAAGCTAACACCTGTCTGTCTCCGCAGCAGTCCCGTGTAATGTAATAAAAGTAGTTTAAATGAAAAACCAACATACTAACAGGTGCCTCTCGGCCGCTTTCATAATTTGGATATACAACATTTCCTCTTTGAGCTCTGGGGACTTTTTCGAGTGGGACCATATGTTTTCAGGATCTGCATCCTATTAGGTATAATAGCTGCCAGCCTACATTTGGATCTGGTCTGCAGTGCTTCCAGATCCAGACGAAGTACAGCAGGGTTGTGAATGCCTAAAGCCATTTGGGTTGACACCAGCTGAAGCACACAATTACTCTTACCCACTGCAGCCAGGTGGCTCTGGGGTGCACCACTCATGAGTTCCTCCTCTTCCTATTCCTTACCACTTTGACCAAGTAGTTAACCATTCACACCATGCAGAAGTGAACAGGAAAGCTGGGGGAAATTGGCTGGGATGTCTAATGGAAGGGTGCCAAGGTTTCCTAAACATTCAGGTCATCCCCAGATGGAAAAAGGAGCATTTCCTGGGTCAGTCTCAGGATGTGGTGGGAAGGAGCCACTGGGCTGTAGCTGTCAGGAACGGGATCCTGAGAGGCTGGGGGTTAATAAGGGCTGGCAGGGGTGTTCCCATGGTAATTGCCATGGTTACCTAAGGCCTCAGCTAACATATGACCACAGGGGAGGTTGAGTCAGTCTGGGTGAGAAAGCTGAACAGTGGGTGATCATGAAGAGAGGCAGAAATTGATTGACTGATATTTTTCACAGGCAATGCACCTACAGCATCACTGTGAAGGTTTCAGTGGCTGCTGAGTCATAAGGGGTGTATTTCATTCACAAAAAGGAATGTGTTTTTGATTCTATGAGACGTAGTGATTGATATTATGTGAATCTAATATTTTTGCGTTTCTCTGACATTCTAGATTAGCACTATGACAGAAACTCAATAATATCTTCTAGCTGCATATTGTTATCTAAAACCTACAGAGTGTCATTAACCTTCCAAAAGTAAGTTGTTTCCATTTTAATGCCAACAATCCTGCTTGTACTCATTCTTATTCTTGTACTTTTTCTCAACAGCAATGGCAGAAATGAAAATGTCATCTAATAAATAATAGGTACACTGTAAAATGTTTAACTTAAAAATGTGAGTTAAAGGGCTGCCTTAAAATTTTGAGTTGAATGGAAATTTTTTGTGTGTTTAAGATGTGTTTGATTAAGTATTTTAATTTATAACAACAACCTACCAGAAGCTTGTTAATTTGACGACCTGGTGACGT